>JASXTE010000008.1:30272692-30607692 GCA_030280995.1 Hemileia vastatrix
GATTTGTCCCACCTTTTCTTTTCATATTCAAATCCTTTTTGTATACATTCTTCTGCATGCTTTCTACACATTTGTTGCATATGAATAAAGGATTTAGTACCAGGGTGTATATCTAACCTTGGTAATTTATTTAAATGATTTACTGGGGTATTTGGTACGTATCCCAGCCAGAATTCAAATGTTTTCTTCTCTGTTACAGAATGAGTTGTGCTGTTATAAGCAAATTCAAGGCCAGTAATTAATGTTACCCAGTCATGTGTGAATTTCTCATTGTCTTTGTATTCTAATCCAAAGGCACAATATCTTCTGATCATGTCTTCCAGAGTTTGTATCATTCTCTCAGCCAGCCCATCAGTTTTTGGATGGTGTGCTGTAGACAATTTCAATTGACAACCTGATACTTCCATCAAAGATGTCCAGAACTCTGAAGTAAATTTAGGATCTCTGTCAGAGATTATGGCTTTGGGGAACCCAGCAGTATTCATCATCTGAGTCCACCATAATAATGCCAAGTCTTTTGCAGATACCTCTTTATGGGTAGGGATAAACTTACACATTTTTGTTAATCTGTCCACAATTACCCAGCAAGAATTGAAACTTTCTTTTCCTGCTAATGGCAAGCCAGTTACAAAATACATGTTTATAATTTCCCATGGAGCTTTTGGCTGCTCTATTTTTTGTAACAACCCAGCTCTCTTACCAGTTAATCTTTTAGATTTCTGACAAGAGTCACATGTTTCAATTTATTTTTGTACATCTTCACTCATGTTTATCCACCAGGCTGTATTTTTAACTCTGGTTAATGTTTTGTTAAAGTCAAAATGACCAGCTAAGATGTCATCATGACAAGTACTCAACATTAACTCTTTCATAGAAGGTGGTATTACTATAACATTACTTAACTTTTTTCTGTAATATATATATCCATCTTCAATTGACAACTTACCTTTTTCCAATGCATTTTTATACTTTGGAGGCAAGGTTTTAATTAATGCACTCATGGAGGCATTTGTTGGATCATTAAGAATGGTAGATAGTTTAGACAAATCTTTTTCAGATGAATAATTTTCTAATATAGTTTGCATAAATTCTTCTTCTAAATCCACTATATAAATCCAAATATATGTATAACCTCATTTTCAGGTACATAAGCTGGGTTGTCAGCATCATTTGGCAAAGGAATTCTAGATAATAAATCCACATTGGAATGCAATGTTCCTGCTCTGTGAGTGATTTTCATTCTTCCTCTGTACTCTTGTACAGCTAGTTGCCATCTAAACATGTGCCTATTGGGTGTTTTCATGTTTAGCAATGATTTTACTGCACTGCAATCTGTTATAAGTTCAAACTTCTGGTCTTCCAGATAGTAATGAAGCTTCTCCAAAGCCCACACCACGGCTAAACATTCTAACTGTGTGGCACCATACCTTAATTCAGTTTTTCTTAAGGTTCTGGATATATAACAGATAACTACTTCAGATAATTTTCCATTTATTATCTGTTTTTGCTGTAAAGCAGCACCTAAACCTATGAAGCTTGCATCAGTGTACAAGATAAAAGGTAAGGTGAAATCAGGCAGTCCCAAAATTGGAGCTGTCATTAAACATTCATTTAATTTATTAAAGGCATGTTGTCTTTCATTATTCCAAATGAAAGCCTCATTTTTCCTGATTAATGTTATCAAAGGAGCTGCAATAGATTGGTAATTTTTTATATATTGTCTATAATATCCACACATACCTAAAAAACTTTGAATTTCTTTTACATTCTTAGGTATACCAATGTTTTTTGTTGCTGCCAGCTTATTCTGTTCAACACAAATTTGTAATCCAGATACAACATGTCCAAGTACTTTCAAAGATTGGAATCCAAATTTACATTACTTTAATGCAATTGTCATATTAATTTCATCCATTCTTTGAAAGACTCTTTTCATGGGATTTAAATGTTCATCATATGTTTTTGAAAACAATATGATGTCATCAATATAGACCAATAGCTATCCTTCAACCATTTCCTGATGAAAAACACTATCCATCAATTTTTGGAAGACTGAAGGCGCATTCTTTGGGCCAAATGGCATTCTCACATACTTATATATACCCATATGTGTGTTTATTAATAAGTAATTTTGAGAATTTCTTTCAACAGGAATCAGGTGGTAACCTTTGTTTCCATCCAGACAGGAAATATATTTTGCTCCTTGTAAAGTAGCATGAATAGAAGCTATCCTTGGTAGAGGGTAAATATCATCTACTGTGTATGTATTCAGAGCTCTATAATCACCACATAATCTTGCCTTATCTTTTTCATAAGAGATCAATACTGGTGAAATGACACAATACTTAGGTGTTGTGTCCACTTTTTCAACAATACCCATTTCCAACAACATTTTTATATTGTCTTCAATATCTTTCCTTTTTGCAGGAGATGCTGGGTAAGGTTTCTTTTTTAGGCTGCCAGGAATATTATCCAAATCACAGCTCAGAGAGATTTTCATCTCATGGTCTTTGACCAATCCTAGTTTATTTGAACCATGAGTAAATGCCATAGGATATGATTTAATCAATCTCAAAATATTTTCTTCTTCAATTTTTTACAGTTGAGGACTGAAAGAGGCTTTTTGCATTTCATTTTCCAATTCAACCACTTCATTGGTGGTTCTTCCACCTTGCAGTTGTTCTTCTCTAGGAGAAATGGAATACACTGAATTTTCAAAACATATCTTGAATTTTCTCTTACCATTCACTCCTATGGTGAAACAACTGTTTGCAGGATCTAGTTTAATTCCAAATTTTGTCAATAAATTATTGCCAATAATAAACCAATCACTACAATTATTATTATCCATTACTACAAATTCACAAACTGCTCTTACATATCCATTATTCACCACAGAAAATTTGGGGGGGTATTTCTAGCAATACCCCTCATTTAAAAATGTTGGGAAGTGGTTAGAAAGCTGTTGGAAGGCTGTTGGGAGTTCATTGTGAAACCAGATTTAAATTAATTGGACAAAGATTTGGTAATCAGTTAGACCTAGGTTCAACCAAACTCAATCACAGGTTTCTTGGAGCTTGGTGATTACTTTGATTTTGAGCTGAGCACAGATTGAGCAAAGCTTGAACATATCACTTAACATATCATAATATTCACTTTCCCATCTTGTGGAAAGCAAAATTTGATATTCGTTCTAAGAATATCTACATATATTTTCTTTCCAAGTTGGTAACAGAAGGTAAAACTGTAGTATCTCAATTATTACACTAGACTACATAGATATTTGATAAAACATACAATTCAAATCAATTTTAATATTATTGAGATCACCATAAGTGTCTGTCCAAAGACTTACAAAAAGTATGTTAGTATCAAGACATCGTTCTAGGTAGTAGTTTCAATTTGGATTTTGAACTGACATCTAAAGCATTTTACTATTAGACAGAAACATAAATAAGTGTAATAAGAGTGAAATTATTCTATTTTGTGATTATAATGTAACAATAAAGCACATTTTTATTGAGAAAATTTTTCTTCCTCCACAAACCAAAATTTACTCTATAGGCTCAAGATTTATTTTTAAGCCATATTATTCATTTCAGTTATCATTGATTTACTTCCAATATTTATTAAAAAGATAATAATAATACATGTGAAAGAATTATGAGCTTAGAATAGCATATGCTAAAAAGTTATTTTGTCGTTTTATTCAAAACTGATTATTCATTTTTTGCTTCAATTCATCTTTTAACAACCACTATCTTCAGATAATATTCTTACTTAATATGTAAAGTCTCAGATGTGTTGGACAGTTCTCAATAACAATCGATCAAATTTATATGAATGTAATTTCAAGATTTCAAAACTCACCGACCCCCACGATTTTACAGCGAGGCCATTCGAATGTTCATATTTTTGGACTATTTGAAGAAAGAAAACCAACCCTTGTCGGTAATCTTTCTCAAGTGCAGAGTCAGCACATTGGACCACTATTGGGTGAAATTGGCTCTGGATCTCACCATTTAAACCAAAGAAGTGCCTTGAATCCTATGAAGCCTTTCTATTTTCATGCTTACTTGGTTCCAGTTTTTGGTAATCAGTATCAACTTTGGGGATGCCTCTTTTCTTCAAGTACACTAATCAGTCTTGCTAAAGAAGCATTTTCTTCTGCTCAAATCAATTTATGTCCAATCCTGAACTACAACTCCACTATCTTTTTTAATATCCCGCATGTAATTTTTGAAGGCTCTTTCCAAATATCTCAGAGTACTCAAGATTGGAAAGCTGATCAACTTATCCGAGGAATCAAAACAGTTCTCAAAACACATCAACTTCAAGCAATAAATTTTATGATTGACAATGAACGAATGTTAAAGGAAAAGTTGGATATCATGTGGAGGCACCAGGACAACCATTGGCTTAGAACTGGATTTGATGACTATAAAGATCAGTTTCCTAACAATCAATTAACGCCTGAAGGAAACGGGTTAATACTTGCTGATGATATGGGTTTGGGAAAGACACTTTCAACTCTTTCTCTTATAAGTGCAACTCAAGGTGAAGCAAGACAATTCCAGGTATCAGAAAATCAAGAAGGTATTAATCGGAGTTCAGCCACACTGATTATATGCCCCCTGGCAACACTATCGAATTGGATCAATGAAATAAGTGTGCACTTTGAAGATAATGCGCTTCCTTTCAAGGTTCTTTATGGGAAGGATTGTCAAAATACTAATGTCAATGAGCTACAGGACACTGCTATTGTTTTAACAACCTATGAAACAGCTAGCCCAACGATGTCAAAAAATCAAAGCCAAAAAAAGATACCGGTGACTCAAATGCTCTTTTGGTATAGAGTTGTTTTAGATGAAGCTCAGTTAGTGCCCATTTCTATATCTAAAACTTAAAACTTAATTTTTATAATCAATTTTTATAAATATTCTTTTAGTTACATTAAAAATCCTTACTCGCAGAGGGCTCAAACAATATTTGACTTGGAATCCCAACACCGACTATGCTTGACTGGAACTCCACTTCAGAACAGGCCCACTGACCTTCAAAGTCTCATATTTTTTCTTAGAATCAAAAAGTGGCAAGAAGACTGGTTATGGAAGAATTTCCTTTTTCCAGGTTTGCAAAAAGGAAAGGCTAATTCTATTAAATCAATCAATCACTTAATGAAAGTCATAAGCCTACGTAGAACAAAGGATGCAATTTTGTCTCTTCCAAAAAAGATTCAAAGGGGGATATTGGTTCAATTAGCAGATCCATGGAGGTCTAAACTTGATGTGCTTCAAGAAGGATTCACTGAGCGATATGGGCTCTCCAGAAGCACTGACTTCCCTTGGGACTCATCTGAGTTTCTAAGAGAGCTGATGATTTTAAGAAAATTCTGCAACCATCCAATCTACGAAAATCTGGATGAAACTCCAACTTTTTGATTTCACCTGGCAGCATTCCGCAAAGATTTGTCATCTTATAGACCACTTAAAAAACTTTTTGTCTGGTGAAAGGGGTATAAATTTTCCAAAAGCTGTTATATTCTCCAACTTTGCAGACTTTTTGCAGATGTAAGTGATTCTATAATGAATTGTTTTACAAAATTGTGTTGGCTTATTAAAAACAATTTTCTAATATTTCAAAATAGAATAAAAATGGCTTTAGATGACCACAATATTAGGTATACCCAGCTTACGGGTGAACTCAGCAGGACAAAGCGAGACAAAAATATGCATGAATTCCATTTTAATAAAAATTGCCAGGTTTTGGTTGGAACGATTCAGGCTTCAGGAGTGGGTATAGATCTCAGGTGTGCTCAAAATGTATATATAATGGTGAGCTCAATGTCTTTTATTTCATATTAAGAACAAAAATATTAAATTTTTTATATGTTCAATGTTGAAATAGGAGCCAAATTGGAATCCAGCAGTTGAGCAACAGGCTGTTGATCGGATGTATAGAATGGGGCAGAAAAATGAAGTAAATGTTTTGAATTATTTTGTACAAGGAAGTATAGAATTCAGCATGTATAAGATTCAAAGAAAAAAAATGGAGCTAACAATGTAAGCCAAATTTCATTTCTATAAATTTTTATGATAATAGTAATCATTAAAATTATGTTTTTGTTTTCAAGGCTAAGTGTCCCAAACAGTGGAAATGAGGAGTATGAGTGTGCAAACCTATTATTAAGGGAGTTTGTCAATCACTCACATTAGAGGAAGAAAGAATTTGAAGGAGAGCAGGTAAATTTATGGGATTTTGAGGATTTAAAAGTCTGAGTTGTTGAGGATTTAGAGATGCAAGATATAAGGGAGAATAACAGTCATTCGGCAAACCCCGGGGGACATGAGAAGGATTAAGGTTAAGGGATAATGTTGAAACCAAACTGATTCTTTTGTACAAGGCCAAGTCCTTTAGCACACTTCCAGAGTAGGTTGAATTATCTCCAATATCAAAGTGTTGTTGGTAAAGATATTGTGCAACTTTAGAAAAATCTTCAGACCTCCATTGCATTAAGATACGTCTTAACGATCCATCATTATCAATTTCGGTGTCTGAACAAAACTTGATGTTTGTTAAAAGGTTGTGATAAGTTTCACAATGTGGAAGTTTTTTAAGAAGTTTAGTTCGTTTAACTGAATTCTAAGAATCTTTGTTATTTGAAATAAAGGTCATAAATAAAAACGGTTGAAAAAAAGGGGATTTTCATACTTTTTTTTTATTCTATATTTATGCTTTCTCACTTTGATTATTTCTTGAGAGCTATGAGAATCCTTCCCAAGTCTTAATCTATCAGCATGACCTAAAAACCAACGGTGAAGAACTCCTATTTGATTTGAGTCAATTGGATATGCAATCAAATTATTGGTTTTTAAGGCATTGTCCCAGTGTTTAATGAGAATATTTGCCAAGACCTGGTTCCATTTGTCAAACCAATCTAGGTTCCAAGCGAAAGTTGATCCTGGGAAACCACACATGCGAAGGTGCTCAATAAAAGATTCATGGAAAATTGGTGGAAACTTTTCTGAAACCGCTGAATTTGATTCTGGATGAGGTAGTTCAAAGGCAATGTTGCAAGAATTCATGTCGAATGATGAAAATCTGTCTAATTGCTCTTCAGTAGGGTTTTGTTTCCATCCATTTGATTCTTGTGACATATCCAAAAGTGAACGACAAAAATTGTGTATAGATCTACAAAAGTGAGAATTGAATGGAGGCAAAGTCTCATTAAAAATTCTATTAAGTGTTCTTGTGTTTGTGGGCAGGTTTCCATGAGGAAAGTAAGAGCTACTAGGGTTCATAAATAATTAGATTAAGAAAGTGTTCAATTAAATTAAACAAAGAGGAAGGATAAATTTTTGAGCTCCAAAACTTTATGATCAAAGTTGATTTAAGGAGAAATATCACAAAAATTAAGAATAAGAAATATTTCAACTTTATGGAATTATAATATGCATAAATTATATTTTTATATGCAACTTGAACTCAAAAGGAATGGTATAAAATAAAGAGAATGATTAGACTCATTTAAGAAACGGATTTTTTTTTCTTTTCAAAAAATTCTTCCACAAAAATAATTTGTTAAATGTGAGGCTATGTTCATTTTTTGATTACCAAAAAATTATTTTTGGTCCAATATGATAGTAATACATATTCTATTGAGTAATTTTTGTTCAACCTGAATAAATAGACTAGAGTGTCACTTCATCACATTTATGTATGAAAAGTTATACAAGGATTCAGCTTTTATGTAATTCTTTAAGATTTACACTTTTGTAGCATCTATTATTTGAGTATTTTTGATTTTTTCTTTATAGAAAATTCTACCTAGTACAGACCAATTTTCAAAGTGAAAGAAATATGTTTGTGATTGTTTTTTACAAAATATTAACCTTATTTTTGGGTTTAACTTTGATTTTTGGGGGAATTTTTTAAATAATTATGTTAAAAATATGGATTAATTTTCTTATAGTCCATAACTAAGAATTTTTATCAAAATCAAATAATTATAGGGTAGTTAGATATAACTCAGAAGGCATTTGATAGAAAAATAATTAAGATGCTTGTGCGTACAACAGAATTTTTTCTATGATAGAAAATATTCTGATAAACATGCATGCATTGTTGTACAAATGCAGAGAGTATACAGAATACAAATAAAGTAGACTGCATAACTTTAAATTAATATATAATTTATCTGATTAAAAATTAAACATTTAAACTTAAATAATTTCAACACATATTCCATCATATTCTTTTGATAAAAAATGTAGCTTATATTAGCTAGTGCCTTTCAAAAAAAGGAATACCTTCAATCGGTAACTTCGAATAGCTAACTTATTCCTACAATTATCACAATTACAATGCCTCCATTTTTTCATGTATGTCAATGTCAAGATCTTGGATGTGTCAATAGAAAGTATCAAACTTCTTCTGGGTTCTTTGAAGTTGGTATGGCTTTCAAAAGCTCTAATTCTTATGCAAAACATCAAGAGGAAAGAAATAGGAAGGCCCAGATGGTTATTTCTTCCAACAATCCACTTAACATTGGAAGTTCCAGCTCCACAGAAACAGTAAGCTGTATATCTATAGTTCAATGTGAGAATAAAAGTCTTTATGATGTTTCAATGATTTATTACATAGGGGCAGTTGCTATTGGGGGCAGAAGTATCTTCAACAGTCTCTAGAAACTCAAATCTTGGGGAACGGTATAGCCAAATAATTATGTGGAAGGCAGAAAAGCTTTCTCTTATTCATCATTTGAGCAAAGAAGGTTGTACTCAATTTTTGGATGAAGAAATTAAGAAGCTCAAACTTCTAGGTGATTGTGGAATACTGGATTCTGATAGCATTGTCCGCCTGGTCCCACGCTCAATAGATACAGTTTTTAGTCGATTAAAGCTCAATCAATCATTTTTCACTAAAACATGCTGTCCTAAATGCTTTACTCTTTATGAGTATAACTCTGAATCTCAACCATCTATACTATGTTGCAATCAACCGTTTCTTTCATCATCAAAGCGCTATTTAAAAATGTTTGGAGCAGGACAAATTGAAGTTAAATGTGATTAAAGGCTGTATTTGATGGAGGAACATCAAGAACATGTAAAATAATTATCTCTTAAAACATTTCATCACCATTCTTTTATCGACTGGCTTAAGGAAAAGATCAAACTGTTCAAATTTGAGCTTCTGATTGAGAAGAAAACCCCTGTGGCAGAACGTGTAGAGTGTGATTTGATGAAGGATGTTTGTGATGGTTCAATTTGGAAAAACTTTCCCATAACCACTCCAGCTCTGGATAGCAATGATGATGAATATACAATAACTTCAGGCAACTTAATGTTTACTTTATATGTCAACTGGTTTAGGCCTGGTGGAAATAGGATTGGAGGTCATCAGAAGTCTGTAGGCAATATTATGATGGTGTGTATGAACCTACCTCAAGAAGATAGATACAAAATGGAAAATCTTTTTTTGTATGCTATTATACCTGGACCAACAGAACCCACAAGTGAACAGCTTAATCACCTTCTAAAACCACTGTTTAATGATCTACAAACTCTATGGGATGGTATATTGATTGAAAAGACACATCTTTATCCATGAGGCCGGAAATTAAGAGTTGCATTGTTCTCTTTGATAGGTGACATTCCTGAAATACGAAAATTGGCTGGCTTTTCGAGTCACTATGCAAAAATGTTCTTCTCTTTCTGTAATATCTCTAAAGATGAAATTAGTGAAAAGAATGTGGGAAATTTTTCATTACGGAATCATGAGGATCATATGTGCTGGGAAACAAAGTGGAAAAATTCTAAGTCACATTGGGAGCGTGTATCAATTGTTCAAAATCATGGGGTACAATGGAGTGAGCTGAATAACCTTGAATATTGGCGTCCAACTGAATATTGCTCAATTGATGTTATGCATTCACATATGCTTGGCAACCTAAAAGATCAAAGTCTAAGCTATTTTCAAATCCAAAATGCAGCAAAAGATCTAGAAAGAAAGCTGGAAAAGGATAAAAATTGGCATGTAAGAGAAGAAGATGATGATTTCTTTTCTGATACTTTACTGCACAAACATTCGAAAAAACGTAGAAGTAGCTTAAGCACCACGAATAATGATGATGATGATACAGGACACAAGAGAAAGCACAAGCGGCAAAGACGTACGAGTTCAAGACAGTCATCAAGTCATCATGGACTAGATAATGAAGGATTGGGAACAAATCGATCAAGAAGCCAGAGTAGGTCATCCAGCTCCAAATTTATTCCTCCATATAGCGATTTGGCCTCAATACAGTCTCACAGCAGTGACAGTAGGAATTCATTGTATAACTTAAGGCAAAGAAGCATTATCATGTCACAGAGTGAAGGATCTCACTCATCAAATGAGACAGCTAGAGATGAAGAAAATAAAAGGAAAGGTAAGGAGAAAGAAAATGAAGGTAGTAGTAATCCACGAATCACAGCAGCAGAGCTACAGGTTGTATGGAAGATGATTGATCAAGTAAGAAGACCTTCCTGGCTAACACGAGTTCCAAAATCAGTAGGATCTAAAAAGGCAGGATCCCTCAAGGCAGCAGAATGGCACATGCTGTATACTCTCTACTTCCCTTTGTCACTTATACCCCTTTGGTTTGAAAAATTTAAAGAATCTGAATCTTCAGCTTCCTCAGCTGATAAACCAAAAGAATATTATCTTCTCAAGTCACTTGTAACATTATGCTCAATCACCAATTTTTTGACATTAAAAAATATACAGACTAATGAGCTTAAAGATCTAGATCAATTTCTGTTAGAGTATCGTGAGTGCCTTGAAGAGGGTTGGAAGAATATTAATGCAAAGCCAAATCTGCATATCACTCAACATTATCCTGAAATGATAAAGCGTCTTGGTCCACCATCAGGTACAGCTACTTGGTCTGGAGAGCGGGTGAATCATATATTATCTGAAATTCCAAACAATCACCATCCACGTATGTAATGTTTGCAAGCAATGATTTAAAAACTCAGCTGTGCTAATTTATTAATATTTACCACAGGAGAGATACTGCTAACAATGCTCAAACATTGGTATTGGAAGTCTAGGGTATTAGATCTTGGTGAAGCTGAAGATAATGATCAATGTGAGACTAAAAAAATCCATATTGATCTCGATAAACAAAAAAAATGGATCCATCTAAGTATGGCATTATTTACTAAATGGGTAAGGGCACGAATGGGAAAAGAAACTTCAAGACGGGCTTTGACACCATCGGAGAAAAGTGGGGATCGGGTAGTTGAAAATGTAGCAAGCATATTGATACATGGAAAGAGGTTTACTAGTTACCATTGACACATTGCTAATTCAACAATTGAATTCTACTATGTAAAAGATAGCCAGTTTGGGCAAATTGATGATCTTTTCAGATCAAAGGAAGAGAATGATCAAATATATTTAATAGTAAGTCCTTTCAAAGAGCTCCGTCCAGAAGAAACATCAAAGGATCCCTATGAGCTTTTCCCACAAGTGCATTGTCGGTTAGTAAGAGTAGCCAAAGCAACTCAAATTGTGATTAAGAAAGATGCAATAATTGGACATGCAGCTACTGTCGAGCTCAAAAAAGGAATGTTTGGAATCAAAGACGAGGTTGTCACTGCCATTGGACTGCAGACAGTAGTGAGTGAAAAAATTAATCAAATTTATTTTCTGTTGACTAACATCTTTGTGTTAATTTGGGATTGGGGAAATTTGTAGGATTGGTGATATTTGTAAATGGTGAAAGAAATAATTCAATGCTCGATTAAAAAATGCAATGCATCCAACTTACCTTATCATAAATCAGTGAACAATTACTTTGGTTGCTTTTATTGAGAGAGAACCCATGCTTTCAATGAGTCATTTTTATCTTAAATGTAAGAATGAAAGAAATAAAATCATGATAATGAGAAATATGATAAAATTTTTACTTAATGAATGATCTTCTTGCTCATTCATCTACTATAAATAGTTTGACCTTCCAACTTTAGCTGATAGCTATATATTATTCACTTTATTTTTCAACAATAGAACATACACGTTTACAAGACTATATACATAGTATCTTTTTTTACTTTAGCTTTGATAGGTATAAATTTTAACAACTGATTATTTTTATTTTATTTTATTTTATTACAGTTCATTATGGATGATAATTTTGAAGGGATGTCTGTTGACCCAACCGATTCTGATTGTTTTCCGCCTCAACATACTAATACTGGAAATACTCCTCCACCACCCTCTGCTGATCCACCTCCAGATGCATCTCAATCTGTACCACCTAATCCCAATCCAGGCAAAGAGTCTCATTCAGAACTGAGAAATTTTAATCCCAATCATCCTTCTGCTTCTGAAAGTTCTGATCAGCAAGCTGATCAGCTAGGAAGAGATTGGGCTAGTGAAGTATTGAGGGAATTTTTTGGAGACCAATCATCATCTACTCAGCCTAACCAAGGAGCAAGCACAAGTGGAGCAGGTAAGTCAAATTTGTAGTGTATTCTTTTATTGAAAAATAACCAATTTAATTAACTTATTTGAATTGTTAGCGAATCCCTCAATCATTATGGGTATCAGTGATTACCGCAGACTCAATTCAGCAGAGTCTCATGAGCAAGAACGGGGGTTAAGGGCTGTAAGAGGCTTAGTTAGAAGGAATGATGTTCCCAGGAGCTCGGACAGTCTAAATAGAAATATTTACCACTTTCTGAAGTATTGTCTTGGGGGACCAACACAAATAACAAAATATCCTGCCAGCCCAACACCTTTATAGATTGAAAATTGGAAAGCTTGGAACCAATTCAAACTAAAAACCATTCAAACTGTCCTAACACAAGTCCAATCTTCTAACCGTGCCAATTCTGCAGCTGATCGACAATTTCTGATAACCAATTCTATAGCCTTCTTGCGATCCAAAATTCGACTACCTGAATTTTTTCCAGCACCTGAGCCTCGAGGACTAAAAGGAGGAGCACTGATCCCACTTTCTGTCAAACGAAACTTAGAGCGTGAATTGCAAGAAAAAGGTTTTCGGAAGTTCGCGTTTGATTGGACTTGCCATGATTTTTCAGAATCAACTTGGAATCAAGTCATGGGAAGCATAGTATGCGGCCACTGTACCAGATGGCTCACCACCTTGAATACAATCGATCAGTCAAAGCTTCAGTTCACTCAATGTGTTATTGAGAAATGGGTAGTTAATAAGGGGAAGGAGATGATAAGGTTGTTTGGGCAAGAAGAGGAAAGGGTAGCAAGAGAAAAGATCGAAAAGAGGGCAAGGGCACAAGTAAAACGTTATCGGACCAAGGTAAGTTTTTTATTTTACTTTGCTTTTTGTTATTATGAAGCTGATTTAGTTGGAATTCAGATTGCTAGTGCACGCTACAAGTTAGCAAGAGATCTCTGCAGTGATGTGCCAGGTTTTGTTGTGCTTTTTCATGATACTAGGTGCATCTCTGATATCGAGGAAGGCCCAGCACCAGCCCCAACTGCACCTATCCGAGCTATTCCTGGATGGCAAAATCCTGAACTCAATGATTTGTTTAAAAAAATGGATAAGATGACAAAGGACTTAGCCCATACACCAGCTCAAAGAAAATCAGCATTAAAAACATATTCACGGTCATCAGAAAGGACAGTTGCACAAAATGGTATATTCAATGTTCCCAAATACCTCCCCAAGAATTGCTATTCAGCAACATTTTTGCAAGGATTATCTGTGAATGAACGTGAGTCACTTGGGGTTGGAGCTGATATTGATCTGGTAAAGATTCAGGAATCAATTAATAGAGCATCAACATCATCATAACTTAGGTATAACGGTGATCTTCTGTGTAATATAGCTATCTTATATTGAATTTTATGTATTCTGTTTTTTTTCAAAGCAGCTTGGTAAATGTTATAAAGTGATATTGAGAGAGAGTAACATTTTATTTAAGAAAAACAAATAATGTATGAGATATAAAAATGAATTTTCAACAAATTGATGGTCCATACCTCTTTATGTCACATTTATGTATCCATATTAATTTCAATCGAATTTAATGTTGACCAATACATAGTGAATACACGCTATGCCACTTATACTTGCCAGGCATTGCTACCATTAAATATGCCAGTATCAAAAATTAATTTCAATCGAAATTAATGAGCATGATAATCATGAATTTCTGGAGTCAACTGCTTATTTTTATGCATGGTGCCTTGCCAACATTAATTTCGATCGAAATTACTTTTGATACTGGCATATTGCATGGTGTCTATTCCTGGAAAGTGTAAGTGGCATAGTGTGTATTCATTACGTATTGGTCAACATTATTTTCAATAGAATTTAATATTGACATTTTCATATTGAACGCAAACCAGCAAACGAACCAAAAAATTCTTCATAAAACTGCTCATTAATTTCGATCAAAATTAGTGAGCACCATATACATATTGAATGGTAGTTATATCTGGTGTGTGTAAGTTGTAAAGCTTGTGTTCAATGTTTATTGGTCAACATTAATTTTGATTGAAATTAATATTAATGTGTAAATGATATTTACATGCTCAATATGCATTGTAATGTGTTTACTTAAGAATAGAGTGCCCTACTTTTCATCTTACATAAAAATGCTTTGTGGCATGTCAAATTCAATTTTTATTAAAATTAATGTTGACATGTTACCATGCATAACAGTAAGCAACTGACTGAATAAATTGATGATAATCATGAACCTTAATTTCGATCGAAATTAATGTTGCCAAGTGCAGATTGAAAAAAAGCTATGCCACTTACACTAGCCAGGCATATTTACTATTTATTATGTATTTGTCAACATTAATTTTTATAGAAATTAATATGGATATGTAAATTTTATATTTACCCTCAACATGTATAGTAAATTTCAATACTTAAAAATACTTGCCGTCCTTTACATGTCATGCAAAAAAGCATTATATCATTTCAACATTAATTTTGATCAAAATTAATGTTGGCATGCCATTATGCATTGAAACAACTAACTGACTGAAAAAGTTCATGATCAAAATGCTCATTAATTTTGATCAAAATTAATGTTGACCAATACATATTGAATATAAGTAATCTCCACTTACTCAGACCAGATATAACTACCATTCAATATGTATATGGTCAGCGTTAATTTCGATCGAAATTAATGGGAAGTTTTATGAAGAATCTTCTGGGTTGTTTTATGGCTTGGGTTCAATATGCAAATGTCAACATTAAATTCGATCGAAATTAATGTTGACCAATACATAATGAATACACACTATGCCACTTACACTTTCCAGGCATATATACATGCAATATGCCAGTATCAAAAGTAATTTCGATCGAAATTAATGTTGGCAAGGCACCATGCATAAAAATAAGCAGTTGACTCCAGAAATTCATGATTATCATGCTCATTAATTTCGATCGAAATTAATTTTTGATACTGGCATATTTAATGGTAGCTATGCCTGGCAAGTGTAAGTGGCATAGCATGTATTCATTATGTATTAGTCAACATTAATTTCGATCGAAATTAATATGGACATGGACTATGCATAAAATTCCTATAAGTATAGGTAAGCTAAGCAGTTAGATAAACTGGTTTGATCAAGTACACCATATAAAAATTGATGTTTTAATGCCTTGGTTAATTTCGATCAAAATTAATTTTAAGCCATGCATGTTGAATTTTATCTATGTCTGTGTAGTCCATGTGAAATGGCTTGTATTCAATATGCAGGGGTCTATATTAATTTCAATCAAAATTATGAGGTTCATTGCCTCATAAATTTGATGGTTTCTGTCAGTGTTTCATGCATGGTGCCATATGATACTTGTTGATTCCTATCAAAATTAATTTCAACACCAATATATTGAATACAAACCATGGCACTTACAGTACTTGGTCATAGCTAAAATTCAATATGCTAGTCTCAAAATTAATTTTGATAGAAATTAATCAGGATCCATGAAGTTTATCAATAGTGTATGAGTTAAGTTTCAAGTCATATGTTTCATCATTTTCTTGCACCCATTTCTAGGTTATCTCAACAATTTTTTTCAAGTTTTATTATATTAATCAAAACTGTGGTAAGTTGTGAAAAATTAGCTAATCCAAATCTCAAATTGAATATTAATATTTTAATAATTTTGAATGTTGCTTAAGGTATTTCATTGGGTGATTCATAATAATATTTTATCAACTTAGTAGTCCTATAACTTTTGAAAAGTAACAATATTGGTATAGTTAGGGACAACAATGCAATATCTTGTGCAGACTAAGATATATTGCAAAATAAAACTATTCAATTTTTTTTTCCCTTAGTTGTATCCAAGTTTATCAAAGGTTTGGTCACGGTGCCCACACCCTAGCCTGACACTCCTCCTGTCACTTAAAAAACAAATTCTTATCTTAAATTCTAATGTTACCAATTTTATATTTATAATTCATTTCTTGTTTGATGAGGCATATCAGTATATATGTGAATCTCGCATTGTCATCTGAAAGTAAATTTAACAAATATTCATAAAGGATTATCCTTTTTTTTTCATATAATATACTAATTAAGTGTATCTCCATTGTTTAGGAGTAAATTCTAATTTAAAAAATTTTGTATTTACCCATGGCAATTTGCATATGGGATATACATTTGTTATTATTTGTTTTTCACACTAAAAGTCCCCAAAGAATTACTAGTATTTTCTGTTAGCTACATCAAATTTCGCTTCAATATAAACAGATTGTGATTTAGCATGTTACTCAGTTTACCCCACTATGAATAATACATGTTAAAAAAAGCTCAAATAATATAAAATCCCCCTCTTTATGTTTTCTGTTTCTTTCATCCCCACTTTAATTTTAATCTTATTCAATTTTTTATCCTATTAAATTATCAACTTCAATTTTCTAGAATAGAGTTTCTTATAATTATTCATCATATTACATCATAATTTTTTGATATCAAATACTTTTTTTTAATATTCATTAATCAATATGTCTAGTATACAAAATCCTACACCTCCACTTTGTATGTATATCATGTTCCCCTCTCTTAATTTATATATTTCACTTATGTTCTATATCTTTTTTTTCAAAAATTTGATTTTCCAGCACCCGAATGTGTTTCATCCCACTCTCTGATTGATACTCACTTTGAAGCTTTTGAGCTTGCACCATGTCTGCCACATGGCATGGCACCTAACCCTCCTGTACTTAGCAATGAGAGGCAGGAAATAACGAGAGTTCAGTATCGCAACTTACTTGAATTGGCTAGAGATAAAACAGAAGAGCTTGTCAAGATCCTTAACAATAATCCTTCTCCTACATATTTATCTAACCCTTGTAATGACTTACTCCAATATGTGAAAAGCCTTGAAAAATGTATGTTCTTCACCTTTTTTGTCTCCTTTTAAATTAGTAGATAAGATTATTATTATTTTTTTTTCTTCATATATATTTGTAGCTTATGAGGAGGGTATGATTCCTCCTGATGAAATCATTGTCATTAGGGATGATGATGAGACAGATGAACCATCAGATTTAACTCATGCTTCAACTTCTAAGGAAAATCTTGAAACACCTGTTATCCGCTCCAAGAAAAAGAGATTATCCCAAGGCTCCTCTTTTGTTCGACGTATTAAACCGGCTTCTGCTAATGAATTTTCTGATGTATCAAATAATAAATCTCAAAAAAAAGCAAAGGTTTTGATAATGAGTATATTCTTGTTTCCTTTTTTTTATTGTTATTCTTTTATCTTTAAAATTCTATCATATATCTCTTTTATTGCTTACATATTGTACTTTTTATATTTCTTTTGATATTTTGTACCAGAAACTCACCTGCTGTAGATTGTTCCATCCATAAACACCCTCTCCCTGATGAAGATGATGAAAAGAGCGATGAAAATAGCGATGATCAACTGTCAGAATATGAAGCTATGCTTGTTCATCAAAAAAATCAAAGTTTAAAATCTTCTTCAAGACATGTTGATATGTTTGATAAAGATGATGATTCAAACAGCTCATCACCGAATTCCTTCATTTCTAAGAAGCAATACCCATCAACTCCTAAATTACCTACTTTGACCACTTTGAAAGCTTCTCTACCAATGAAATCAACTCCAATCAAGATATCAAAAAAACCTCTAACTTATTCACCCTCAGCTCTAAAAGAATCTGATTTTCAGGAGGAATTCTGTAAAATTCATAATTTTTATAAAGGTAGAATCAGCACGGCAAAGGTCCTCAGGTCGTGGTTGGAAATTGTTACTCTCCTCGAATTACGCTCTTCTACTTCTTCCCAAGAACCCATGTCAAATATTCCAATGTTTACTTTTCATTGGGAAAAATCTTGTGGAGAAGATTGGCTTTCAAAACTTACTGAGTTATGTAAGTTAACATAATTTTTAGTCTTGACTTTTGTTCTTTTACTTATTTTTTTTTCCTTTTGTAGCAAATATTTTTTTAGAGATTGATAGCTCACAGCTATGGGTACTCAATAATATTGATTTCAAAAAAATGGAAGATTTATGTGATCCTGATGGTTTAAATACTGAAATTCTTTCCTCAACAAAGAAAACGGATCACCCTGAATCCAATCTTATCCGAATGCTCATGAGATTAATGATCCCAAGTGACCACTGCCGTTCTTCATGGGTATCTCTTATACCATCTTCACTTTATCTGACCGCACATGAATTCAGCCAGCTTCCATCACATCAAAACATCAACTCAGATTGTCCAATTGAACGTGGTCTTCAGCTTCTAGCTCACCTTTCAAATCCGAAGAGTCTGATTTCTGATGGCTTAGAAGTTGGTCCCACTGCACTTCAAACCCGTGATATATCAATGTCAACTCTTCTTTAAATCAGCAATATTATCATTGATATAATTATGTCAATTATAATTCTTAAATCAAAATATTGTGCTGCAACAATATCAAGTGGCAAGACTAGTGAAGCTCAACAATCAAGTGAGAAAAACGAAAATACTGAACTGACTATAATGAGAGAGAAACAAAAGGCTACACTAAACAAAATAAATTCTGAATACTCCCACCACCGATATCAATCTTTCACATTCTATATAATCGATGGTGTCTGTGGTTTATTTCTGAGCTCTCAAGATCATAGATTTGCTTCAGCAGCTGATTGCTTGGAGGTAATATCAGAAGTTAAGTTTCTTAATTTACATGAAAAAAAAATCATTTGATGGAAGAAATAATTTGGAAAAATTTAAATAACTATATTTTAACATTAATAAAACCTTTTATAGGCAAGTGTGATCCATTTCCTTTAAAATTTGATACCCCAAGTCCTCCGGGAATCGCTAGGGCTATTTCTGCAGATTTTCTTAATCACTGGAGCTCCATTCAGCCAGTATCACCTTTTTTTGCTAAACATAGCCTTTCAATAAATTAATATTCCAACATGTAAATAGATAAAGTTTTGTCTATATGATATATCTTGTATAATTCAAGTTATTTTCCTTCAAATACGTCAAAAATGTGACCATCTTTGAAATTTATTAAGTAACCTTTGACATGATTTTCTAAATTAATTATTAAAAAAAATTATTGTAAGTCCAGCAATAACAAAGATTTTAAAATCTACTTATATGATTTCAAATACTTGTATTAAATTCTTAAATATTTTATTGTTTATATAAAAATATGATAACTGCTCTAGTTTTGTTACTTTACCTTTAATATTATATAATCTATTAATTATTACAAATATTTTTGTTGATTGTAACATTTTTAATCAGAAGTAGAACAATTTAAATAATTAAATGAGTACATTCTTAAAAAAATACAATTTAATCTATTATTTTTTCAAAATTCTTTCTTCAACTCTTTATTATTAACTTTTTTATTAATAAGCCTGTTTGACCTAAAATACTATACAGTTAATTTGGTAGCATTAAAAGCACATTTTTATGGCTAATATATTTCAAATTCTTTATTATAGTTTTTTTTATTTTAGAACCTTTGCTACCAATTTAATAAAAATGACATTTAAAGATTTCACAACTTATATATTTCCTCAAAAGTGAATCAAATTTTATTATAATATTATGAAAAAAAATTATTTTATTTCACAAATAAAAAAAATAGATAATACTATAATTATCAAAACTGAAAATTTTACAGCTACTCCCAGTATTTATCATGTTTAAATTTGCATTAAGTTGTGTATATATAATATAAATTTTTAATATTTATATATCTAGATTTTTTAGATTTGTCTTAACATTAGATAAATAATACTTTGCTGATTCTATTTCTTCCTCTATTAAGTCATCTCTTTTCAAAAAATCTCTTAAAGCACTAATCAAATATTCTAACCTAAATTTTTCTTTTTTAATTTCTAAGTATTCTTAAATATCAATATAAAAAACATTAAGCTTTTCTATAGCATGAAAAAGTCTAGTGCTGATTTGAATAGAAGAACCTATCCTAGTGAAGCCAGGAATTTCATGACATCTTGAGGTAAAATGCCTTAGCTGATTGGCAGGCCATAATGTCACTGTTATTCCATTAGTTGCTTCAAAGTTGATTTTACTTCGAATTTCGGGAAACATAAGTTCTCCACCTATTTGTCGTGGTTGGGTCTTATCATACTTCATATGAATGGTGTTTTTTTCTCTATCTTTAGGAAAAAATATTCCTAAAGTATACTCACTTGCATCCTTATCGAGATGAACCTCATAAGAGAACCCATTACCATTCCCTCCAGATGTCCAAGTTAAATTACTAGCAAACGGTACACCCTCTTCTTCACTAGAAACTTTTGAAAATCCAGGAATATCAAGTTTTGCGCAAAGATTAGTTGCCTCATTGTACTTTACATATGATATTTTTTTAAAAAAATATTCAAAGTACATTGCAATCCTCTTCATTTGTTTTTTATATTCATCCATTTTTACAATATCATCAGTGTATTCATCTGCAAGGAAAAGCATTCAAAAATTCAGTATTTAAATTAAAAAAATTGATACTTACAAATATATAAAGATTTCTTTCTATCTAAAATAAAGCCACCACCAAACATTTTTCCAAAACCACCAGCTCTTTGATGATAATCATTATTTTTAATTTCATGTTCGCAGTAAGAAAGATCCTTAATGCATTGCACCGTAGCTTCTAACATATCTAGTTCTTTGAGCTCATGAATTTCAAAATTCTGCACAGGAACATTAGGTATTAAGACACCTTTTGGTTTATAAATACTACATCCAGGAAAAAAATTGTAATAATTATTGCAATCTGTCATATTATTTGCATAAGATCGTGCATAGAAATGTGGCTTCTTCCCGTTTGTATCCATTCCAAGAGCGTTTACAAGTTTCATTCCAGTAGCAATGTCTTTCCCCCACCTATTGTTAGAGTTCTTCCCTGGCCATTTTTTTTTTCAAATCGTTACTCATTGATGGTTCAATCCTAAGAGAATTCAATTTTGATTTAAAATAGAAAAAAATCAAAAATTAGAAAATAGTAACATAATTTCAATTATCAGTCAATGATACCTTTAACTTTATCATATCTTCAATATTAGAAATACAAAAGTTAGCATATCTACATATTAGTAAATTTATATACTTTTTCTTTATTTCCAATATTAAGAAAGCGTTTCAAAGGTATACTTTATTAAATTATACTTATAAAGAGTATAGCTTTATCCTGTATGCATTCAGCAAGTACGAGATCTGGCTCTACACTTAATATTAATAATATAATGAAAGTATAACTCCAATACACTAGTAATATTAAAAAATTTAAGGAATTATGATATCCACATATATAAAATGAAAAATCTTGCTCTGATCAATATATTGACTTAGAAAGTTATACTTCAATAAATTATTAATTTTTAAATTGTAGCATTGTCCTGTATGCTTTCAGCAAGTACGAGACTTTGAAACAACTTAAAAATCAATAAATTAAAGGTAAAGTACAAACAATCTAATTATTATTATGAAAAGCAAAACATTATCCTGTATGCTTTCAGCAAGTACGAGATGATGTTTTACTTTTCATATTAATAATATAATGGTTGAGAAAGTATTAAAGAAATATAGAAAAATGATAAGCAAAACATGAACTTACATGTCTATAAAATCTTCTTCCATTTGTAGCTGATTGATCAAAATTAATTATAAAGTTTATTTTATAATCACTGTTTTAAAAAATAAATGGTTAGATAAATAAATTGAACATTTTTGATAAGGAATAAAGAAAAGTAAATTGACAAACAAATAAAAAAACTTTAAGTTAACTGAAAAAGAATTATTTTATAATGAATCGAAAGGGTACAGTAAAAGATACCATAAAAATAAATTCAGAATTAGAATCATTAGATTAACTTGTCAAAAGTGTAAAAAAGTGTAACAAACCAAAATGATATGAAATGCAATAGCAAGAAAAATTTGCTTACCGGTAATCAGATAAGGTCAAGAAAATAGTACCAATAATTCAAAATGATAAAGCAAAAATATGATTGATAATTTTTGAAAAAGGTAAGTGAGAGAGAGAAAGGAAAAAGAAATTGGGTGGCAAACAGATGTATATATCATGAATTTTCACTGATCACATTTTCAAAAAAATGCAGCTCTCCAAGTCATATGATAAACTTCATCTAAATTCCAAGAATGATGTTGCCAAGGCACTGTACACAGCATGATCATTTTTTCCTATGCATATACTAATTCCAGCTAGAATTTACTTGGCTGCATGTTGTACAGATGCACATTTGTGGAACACTGAATTTCACATCTAAAAAAAATTGACGCCACATAATTCTAGCTACCATGTTTCACGTAGCTAAAAAACATAAACTCATCACATTTAAATTTACATTGCGCCAAAATTAATTCATTTATGAATTTTTTTAAAGGAAACTATAATGTGCACCACCTATTTCTAAAATATGAACCTCCGCACCATATTAAATTGGGAGACTTTTAATTATGCAATTTTTTTGCCGTGACCTTTTTCCTGATCTTACTTGGTTCAAAATATTGAAACATGGCCAATGTTGATGAAAGAAACATTTGATTTTGTTTCTATGTGTAACAATGGAAGGCTGTTTCTTACTGGCTGAAGAGTGTTGTATATTTTATTTGAACAAATTTTTATTTTTTTAAGTATTTTATTTAAAAAATTTACTTTTTATTGCAGCCAGATTTATACTGGCTGCTTTTTAGAAACCTTAATTTATGACCCAAGCCTTTGAAATTGGCTTGGGTCCCTTACATTGCAATTTAGTACTTCCAGCCAGGTTTCCCCTGGCTGGAAGTGTCTCTTTCAAGCAATCGAAGTCACTTTTAGCGACTTCAATTGCTTTCTATAATGTTTGCCACCCTCCCAGCTAATTTACTAGGCTGGGAGGTGGCCAAAGCAGTGTGCAACGCGCGTTGCACAATCGCTACCATATCTCATTCAGCTGATATCAAGTCAGCTGCATGAGATATGCGCAGCACATGCAATGCGCATTACTTGCAGCAGTGATGCGTGTTGCATGTGCTGCATGCAGTGCATTGCACAGCCAGTTTTTTTCTGGCTGTGCAATGCACACAGAGAAACCAAAGTCCCTACAAGGGACTTTGGTCTCTAAAATGGAAGCGAATTTCCCTACCAGGTGCAATCTGGTGGGAAAGTGAGAGAAACGTTAGACCAAAGTTGTTTGAAAGCAACATCGGTCTTAAAAACATTAAAAATCATAAAAAAAATGAGAAATCTAAGAAAAAAAAATCAAAATTAAAATGTGAGTATAAGAAAAAAAATAAGTGCTAGTGATACCAAAAATCCAAGCCAATTTCATTTGGCTTGGTTATTTAATAATTATTTTTTAATACATTAAATTTAAAATTCAAACACCATAAAATGTATGAATTTTTTTTATATGAATAATATAAATCTAATCTACCTCTTTCTCATAATTATATTTATAATTTTGTTTTTTTAATTTTTGACATTTAAGTTTATTTTTTGGAAATACAAAATTAAATTTTCAACTAAATTTTTTAGTAAGGTAAAATAAATTATAAATTTGACATTTTGTAATTGAATAATGAAAAAAAATTTAAATTTATTTAAAAAATATTTTTGTTAGAAGAATACCAATATTTTAAGGGTAGAAATATGGTGCAAATTGTAAGTAAAAAAAATTATATTTTTTTTTGTGAGGGGTTATTTCTATTTTTAAAAATATTTTTCAAAAACATCCATTAAATACTGAATTAAATTACTTTGCAACTCAAATTTTTTGTAAAAAAATTAAAAATGAAATAATAATATTGTTATATTTGATATAAAATTTGAATTGGTAATATTAATGTCTCTTTAAGTAAATTTGAAAATCATTTAAAAAGACCATGTTAATAAGTACTTCATTTTTGATATACAATGGTTATATATATATCTTATATATATTTCTTGAGTGTTATTTTTTTATACATTCAATAAAATTTGTAATATAAAATGCCATTTAATCATTAATTATTGTTCAACTTAGTTATAACAACTTCATATTTAATACCAGCCACTAGTATTTACTTTTTAATTTAAAACTCCAATATAATATGAGAGTATCCTTATTTTGTCTGTATGTAATGAACAACAATAACAGACCATAAATGAGTGGGTAATTAATTACAATAAATAGTTGAAGAATAACCTATAAGAAATGATAAATTTATCAAAAAGAGTACATTAAAAAAATATACTTTTGAATTTTTTTTGATATAATTTGGGTAGTTAAATGAAAATTTAAATTATCAGACATCAAAATGGATAAAATCTAAAAGTGGTGTTTATATAATAAGCCTCATATAAAAAAAAGGATAAAAAATCTACTATGTAACTAAATTATTAAATATTAAGGTATTATTAAAATTATTGAAAAACTTATTTTACAGTTATAATGAAATATAAATGTGAAAATAATGGTGGGATAATAGTAAGACTATGTGGAAACACTTTAATTTATACATACTTTCAACTATGCTCAGATAAAAAAATTGTTAAAAATCTAGTTAATAGTGATGCAATTTTATTTAGATCAAGAATAAATTTTTCTGAGGAAAAACTAATTAAATTGAGATATGGCCATCTCCTTTCAAGAGATAGAATAATAATAAAAATTTAAAAAATTATAATAAGTATTCTTAATCACCATTTTTGAAAAGTCTCTAGTAAAATTCATTATAATATATCATTCATTTATTACATTATATGGAGTTTCATCTTGAAGTAGTGATGTGCAGCTTTGAACTTATGTTATGAAAAACAAAAAAGTTAAAAAATATATAGTTATACTAATGAAAAAGCCAAAAATAAAAATACTATTATAAATTAAAAAAATAAAACTACATAAATTTTATTCTGCTCTAATGATGGAAGGGTACTATGTATGAATTTCCACATGTTAAATCCAAACCTGATTTAAGGCTAGTTTACAGGTAGAGCTATTAAGTTTCCTTAAATTCTAAAAATAACTTATGCATTTTACTAATTATTTTTTTCTTGTTTTCTTTCCAAAGTTGTTAGAGTTGCTTAATTAATACTGTTATCTTGATTGTAAGATATATAATTTTTTTTGAATACATGATTTATTGTTTCAAAAATTATATTATAAATTTAAATCATTTACTTCATTTTCTAAAGCTTCATTGTCAAAGACACAACTCCATTTTCTATTACTTAACAAATATATAAAATGTGATAGTAAAATTTGAGGAATTTTCTTTTTGAGAGGGTCAAACTATATTGTGAAGATTTTTATCTAGAAATTCTTGTACTCTATAACCAAATAATTTTCTCCCTTAAGTAAGCCATTTCAAAAATATGAGAATATAAACAAGAATATTAAATTATATTATTTTTATTTTCTTTACTGAATGTTTTAGTTCAATCCCTTTTTTTATATGACATTAGTATAAAAACATGGTTAAATGCTACTATATAATTAATTTTTATTATATATATATATATATATATATATATATGAAATATTTAGAAGGTCATCCTTTTTTATTTACTTGAATAAATGGCTCAATTATAATACCCAACACTTATTAATGTTTCCCAAACTCAATAACAAATTTCTCATATGAAATATTAGCTTCTAATATAAGAAGTTTATCTATAGATGATATTCAACATGTGATTTTACTTTTTAGATTCAGCTAAAATTAAACAAAAGGAGAAATCATTCATATGTGTATAAATGGTAACCATATGTTACTTAGAGGATTGTGAAATTCACTCATCAGAATGGTTTAAGTATTAAAATAAATTGAGGTCATTATTTTCTAGTATTTGAAACTAATTAGGAAATTATTCTAAAAATATATTTTAATGTGTATCATGTTTAAAAAGTTGGAAATATGATTTTTGAAAATTGTGAGTTTCTTATGAGATACCAAGCTTTAGTTTACATTGTTTCAAGTAGAATAGAATTTTAGTATTAGAAATTGAAAGAAATGTACCATTATCAGATTTTAACTGTGTTCTACTTATAGAATGATTACATAACATTAAACATTATTTAAATCAAAAAGGTTTAAAAGATATTTAGAATTTTACCAAATTTCACCATTTATTAATCTTTGATTTGAAAACAAACTATGATGTACACTCACTAGAAATAAGCAATCCCAATTTTAACATAATTTATCAATCCAAAAATAATGAGTCAATTAACATGAAAATATATATTATTTCAAAACCAAATCTCTAGATTTAAAATATGATGCTTTAATGAAAAATTATTACAAAACTTTAATGCAATGAACTCTCTTAAAAAATTCAAAAATAGAATATCAAAACAAGTAATTTCTGCAAAAAAAACTACTAACTATTGTAGATAAAGCATAAAAATAAGTCATATTTTTTAAAAAAATGATCTAACAATATTTATTTTTGTTAAAAAAATCAAAACATTGTTAAGTTTGCTTGTTATAATAATGTTAAAATCCACTAAATAGGGGGTGTCAGTTCTGGCAAATCCGCACTTACAAATCCGCACTTAAATTTGACCAAATCCGCACTTAAATAAGTGCGGATTTCCAAAACACACTAGCCCCAATACTGGTGGATTTCAAAATGAAATAAGTCACTTATTTCACTCAAATCCGCACTTTCTCAACCAAAAGTGCTGATTTCACCATCAAGTCCCATTTCACTGATTTGTCAGCATCATCCCATTCATACGCAGCACTCCACAGCATAACACTTCATAACCCAAAACATCATACATCATTTACATCTTCATATCATATCATATAAGAGTCATGCCTTCCTCACTTTCAAATCGTGATAAATTACATAAAGCAATGACTTTCATGGCGCTTGAACTGCTCTTGGACTCTGATTCCGATTCTGATCTAGAAGAAGATTTTGTCGTTTTATCAAAAATGGCCAGGAAACGTTACCTTCTTCCCAGAAAGCCTCAAGTACTTCATACCCCCAAGTACACCATCCAAACACTTCTTAAACTATCTACACCCAGTTTTAGATGGCTGTTCAGGACTTCTCAGGAATGTTTCCTTAAATTGCTTGAGCTTATTCAGGATCATCCCATATTTCACAATAATTCTCAAAAAGAACAACAACATCCTTCAATTCAATTGGCCATCACACTATGTTGTTTGGGTTCAAATGGTAATGGAGCCGCTTTGAAACGTTTAGAAAATGTCTTTGATTTAGGGTATGGTTCAGTTAACACTTATACCAAACGATGTATCACTGCCATCAACTCCTTGGAATCTCAACTTCTCACCTGGCCAACAAAAGAAGAGCGACTTGAATCATCTCAGGTTATGCAAGCAGAGGGCTTTCCAGGATGTATTGGTTTTGTTGATGGTACTACTATTCCTTTGAGCCAGAAACCTGCTCAAGGTGGAAACAATTACTTTGACCGTAAAAAGAGGTAGATTATTTTTAACTCCTTTCATCCTCCTTGAAACTAACACAAACAAATATATCTTCTTTATAGATATTCAATTAACGTTCAGCTTATATGTGACGTAAACAAAAAATTTATATCATTCTTTGCTGGCTATCCTGGCTCATGTCATGACTCCTACGTCTTCCAAAGAATGCATATTTCAAATGAACCTGAAAAATTCTTTGATGAAAATCAGTATCTTCTTGCAGATTCTGCTTATGAGAATGGAAAGTATGTACTTCCTGCTTTTCGGGGAGCAGCTTCAGAAGACAGTCAAAATGCCAAATTCAACAATCATTTGGCAAAGTCAAGAGTCCGTATTGAACATTCTATTGGAATCTTGAAAGGCCGTTTTTCTAGTTTAAGGGAATTAAGAAGTCCTCTTAGAAATAAATCTGAAATGGAGGCGGTGATCAACTGGATTCTGTGTTGCACTATACTTCATAACCTACTTGCTGACCTCAAAGATCAATGGTTAGAGCTGTATGAAGATGAACAAGTTGATTCACCTCCGACTATATCCAACACTTCTATTTCTCAATCAACTAGTATAAGGGCGAAAATCCTTCCAATAACACTCCAACATTTTTCAACGCAATTTTAATTTTTTTCTCTTTCTCTTCAAATTATCAATTTGCATGTATTATTCACTGAGAATGGTAAATTTTTTTGCATATTTTTTTGGTTTTTGAATTTGCTGTTAAAGTCTTATTTTTTTTTCTCTCTGTGTTTTCTTTCATCAACTCAACATGAAATCGCATATTTTCAGCAAACGCATATTTTTTCAGTCACTCAAAGGTTGGGAAAGAGTTGGAAGGGAAGATTAAGGGTTCCGAGGCATTTTAAATGAAGAAAAGGGTCTGGGAGAGGTTGAGAGGGGTGAAATGGGGATCAAAAGAGGATGGCATACAATGGGGCTGGGAGGATAGCGAAAGGCATGGGGAGGGAAGACAAGCATGTGTTGATAGAATTGAAAGGGATGGAGATTGGTGCAAACAGAGTGTGAAAATAGGAGGATGAACTCTGTTCTTCGGGCGAAGAACAGAGTTCACTTCCATAAAATATTAGCTGAAACATAGTTTTCAATTCTGTAAAAACAGTTGTAAGTAATAGAAAAAGTCACTGATTTTTTTTCTATGTAATCCTTGCTTTACGAGGAGACTTTTGTGACGAAGCAGATTTTTGAGTTACCTTTTGAGATTTGGAATGTCTGGGAGGCATTATGAAACTGGCACATAACAAGAAAAAAGATTAAAAAGTAGAAGAAATAAGTAAAAAAGAATGTAAACATGCCTGGTCAAAATATTGAAAATGTCAGGAAGGGGTGTGTGCCGAGGATTGATGGGTAGGTAGCAAGGAAGGTCAGTGTGTCACATGTGACAGGGATGGGGTAAGAAATGAAGGGATGTTTTGTGGCCAAAATGTGGTTGTGAAAAAAAACGGGAAAAAAGTGCTGATTTGAGGTCATAACTGACACCCTTTTTTGAAATAAGTGACTTTTTTGCAAAATTTAAGTGCTGATTTGTAAGTGCTGATTTGGTTTGAAATCCGCACTTAATTTAAGTGCGGATTTGCCAGAACTGACACCCCCTATTATCTAAAGGTGATAAAATATGTTAAAAATATGTTGAATTTTGTGAGATAAAAATCAACAATTTTGTATAATTTACTGTTGTGCTATGACTTTATTCCACCCTTTTTATCTGATTCTTCCAGTATTACTTTGCTATGATCACTAGTTTTCAAGTTAAAATTTACAAATGTTCATTATACTTGATAATATGAAAAATAACTCAAACTTTTATAACTACAAAATAAGATTTTGTAACTCCTTCTTTCAATCAATATTTGAAGAAATTTTTAGTTTATTTGAGTAATGATTTTAAGAATAACAAAAAATTTGAAATTCACAAGGAATTATTTCCAGAGACTATAATTATTTACTTGTGTAATGCATGAGCTACTTATCAATGATGTAAAACAGCAGAAAAGTAAGTTATAGTTATAAATCTACAGATTATACTGTTTCTGGTATATATATCTTCAATAAACCTTTTAAACTTATCTTAGCCTACATACCACACAATAGAAAATCATTATATTAAAAAAAGAAAAAATTCTATGATAATATCATAAAGAATGATAACCATGGATTAATATTCCATAAAAATGGTTAATAAAATTTTAAGAGAACCTAAATCAGTATTCTTTCATCAAAATATATCCTTTTTGTCTTTGTAATTTATTGCAAACAAATTTTTTGAAAGTTGAATCTATATATCTAATGCCAAAACCACTATTAAGTTCCCTCTTAGACTTTTTAAGAAATTATATATATATATATATGTATATATATATATTATTTATCAAAAATTGAAATAAAGAATAAAAACATAATTTTATTTACCTTTAATTATTTAAATATAGAGTATTTTCAGAATGCATTGTGGTTACTTGTGAAGGTTAGAAGATTTGAAGTTGGATTTATGAGTTTTTAGAAGGGCAAATATTGTAAAATTCTTTCATAAATATTTATTTCATAGTTTCAAATGTTGAAATCTACAAACTAATGGGATTTAAAATTATATTGAGATTTAAAATCTGTTTTCTACTCAAGTAAAATAAAATAAAATGATGATATCAAAATTGAAATTAAGTTTAAACTTTTGATATGCTCTATCTTCAATTTTATTGATAGTGCATCAAAAATTTAATAATATTTTTTTCCTTCATCACTTTTTACATAAAAGATAGTTTTATCATTTTATGCATTAAAGATTGCTTATATAAATTTAACATCTATGTCAACTGTTTATGACTATTAATCTATATAATAAATTTTTTAGAAGAAAAAATAACATCAGTATATACTGACTTTGAAATTATTCAATTTAAAATAGTTTACAGGTAGATAATGAAGGGTGATTTCATTTTTGAATATGAATTATAGAAGTCTTGTTTTGTCAATTTTAATTCTTTTTGAGCTCAAATGTATCCACCGCAACTTATGTAAGAATAAAAATTATTTTTATTGAAATTTACATGAGAAAGTATGCCTATTATTCAAAATCAAACTTGCTCTAATGGTGTTTTTCAATCATTATTTCCATTCATAACAATAAAAAACATTTCAATTTGCTGATGTTTTAGTTTTTGATATCCCCAAGTTTATATCTCAGGTGTACTATTCACAAAATTATTAAAAATATAATTTTCGAAATACATGATAAACTTGAAAGTGAGGGGGCATTAAATTTTTAAAAATGAATTCTAAATTCAGGATGGATAGTATTTTTTCTATTTTCACAAATGAACAATTTTTTGTTTCAATTAATCCAGAAAGAAAATTTTGTTGTAAGCATATTATATTATATTTATTATGATTTTAAATACTATATTTTCAAGATTTGTGTTTAATATTTCCTGTGAAAGTTAATGTTAATGTGAATTTAAAGTAAGCTTGAAGAAATTTAATCAATAGGCATATTGGATATTTAAAATAATATTTTGCTCCAATCTTGAATCATCCTGGGCTAAAAAATATCCCAAATAAGGTTTTTGTGGGTCAATTTGGATTTAAGTAGGATTAAGTGAGGTTTAATAAAGGACATATAAAAGGCTAAATTCATTACTAGTGACTTTTTTCTCAAAATAGTTATAAAATATGTATCATTCTGGAATCAAGCTTCAATAAAGTTGAATTGAAACAGAGATATTTTCTAGCAGCACAACACCATATTTACAAAGGTTTAAAATACCTCAAATATTACTCATAATATAGGAAGGCAAGGAATCTACAAAATTCACATTTCAAACGAGGATTTATATTTTGAATTTGAAATTGAGAAATGGAATATTATTTTCCAATTTGAATATCTATTAGTCATTTTACCAAAAGTTTTCAGTAATCAGATTAAATTTTGATGGTATTTTGTTGTAGATTAATCATTTTGATGAGCCATTTACTCAAAATTACTGGTTTCGTTTCTAATATTCCATGTGAAATTCGTTACGAATCTTTTTGAAAGTGAATAGTTGACATATTGGATATGCAAAAGCTTATGTTAGATCAAATTGAGATCAAAGGGAGTTCAACTGATGATCAAATTAGGATTTTACAAGATCAAACGGTGATCAATGTAGGTTCATCTTGAGCTCAATTTGTGACAAATCTCTGACTAAATGTAAGGCCAAACAATTTCCTACATGGTGGTGATGTGTGCATAATTCAAGCATAGATTTGTGGCTCAACAGAGTTCAAGCAAGGGGTATTGCTAGCAATACCCCCCCATTTTTTCTGTGGTGATTATATTTATAGAATACAGCAGTTTTGTATTTGCCAATTGGATTTAATATTGAACCAAAACCCCTCCAGTTCTTTTTCTGAACAGGTTCTAGTTTTTCCTTATACTTACTGTCAAGTTTCATTAATGTATTAATAGAAACTACACTACCTGCAGCCCCAGTGTCAAGAATGGCATTCATTTCTCTTCCACATATAATAACAGGTGCTCTGATAGGTGTTATTTTGTAAGTATCATGAGATACATCTTTAATTATTTCAGCTTCTTCAATGGAAGTTAAAGATGTATCTGTATGAGGTATAGCATCATTCAGGAACATTATATCCTGTTCTAATACAAATATCTCATTCTCATCATCACTGTAAGATATATTACTTTTACAATCCTCACTGGATTCCATATTTTCATCTTCATGATTACTTGGTTCAGAATTCTGGGAGGTTTCAATAACATTTATTCTTTTCTTACACGTGTGACCCTTAACCCAAGGCTCATTACATTTATAACAAGTGTTATTCTCTTGTCTTTTAGGGACAAGGGGAGCTGAAGGTTTTTTCTTATCCACTGGTAATTTACTTGTAGTAGGTTTTACCACGTCAACACTTTGTCTGTAATTAATATACTTGGTTTCATATTTGTGGTTTAATAATATTTTATTACATATATTAATGAACCCAGAGGTGTCTCTGATGGTTTCAGTTCTAGCTAAAATAATGTCTCTAACTGATATTGGTAACTTGTATATTATCTTTTCTTTCCACTCTTCATAATCCATTTTTGGATCCATGGCTTTCATGATTTTTATTAAATTCATTAAAAATACCATAGGTTTATCTCCAGCATTTGGATTATATCTGGCCTTTTCATACAATCTTTGTTGAGTGATTCAAAATTTTGGGCCACCAAATTTCCTTTCAATAAGTGCCTTCCATTCATTCCAGGAGTAATTAATTCCCTCACTCAATACAGATTCAAGCCATAATAAGGCCACATCTGTAAATAAAGATATTAACTTTGAAGTAATTTCTTCATCAGGTAATTTGTATGAAAATTTTAAGTTATCAATTCTTTGTATGAGTTGTTGCCAATCAGATTTTGAATCTCCATCAAAAGATGGGTACTGATCTAACTTAGGCCAGCTCTTTTGGCTAGTTTTTGCTTCCCTAACCTGAGGAATATTGAGTAATTCACTTACTTTAGAAGATGATCATGTATTTCATCTTTTACTGATTTATTATTCTCAGAGCCCATGATACTATGTTCATGTTCCATCATTGGTGTTTCATTTGCATGTTTCATGAAAACAGGTACTTTTGCTACATAAGAAGTGTTATCTTTTATTCTTTCAGTATTTTTCAACATGTTTTCTACTTCTATTTCCACTCTTTGTAACCTATCCTGTATTACTGGTACATGAGTTAGGGTGTCATTTACATTTGAAAAAGATAATTTAACACATCCCTCAATGGTAGCCATAATATTCTGAGAGTGTTCTAATTTATTTTCTAAATCTCTAATCTCAGATTTTAAGCCCTTATTCTCATTGACTAATTAAATATTTGAATTTTCAATAATTTTTAATCTATTGGATGTTGCACTCAATGATTGTGTTAGCTGTAATAATACCTTCTCTGTATTATTGTTTGACTCTTTTGAGAACTCTTCCAATTTTTCAATTCTCAATAATAATTTACTTATTATCTTTGATTCCATTGGATTCTCTTTTAAAAAATATTCTATTTTTTCTGTGTCCAACTCAGAATACTCATCATTTGATTCCATTCTAATATTAATAGCATTATCCTGGTGATCAATAAAACTATCTACATTATCTTTGTGCAAAGACAAGTTTAACATATTTTTTTCAAATGAATAATCCTTTAAATCATTATCAATTATATCCTATATTTCCTTATCAATCTCATTACCTATAAGTAATTCATTGTTATGTTGATGCAATTGATCATAAGAAGTTGGATGACTCACCAAGGTCTTACCCCATTTCCCCTGCCTCTCCTTGGCTTTCCCCTGTAAGGGTGACTGCTGGATCCTTGTTGAGGAGGATTGTTGTAATTTTTGGTGTACCAATCCCATTTCCATTTGCTTACTGTAATTTTTTGGTCCTCCTCTTGGGCTGGAGGTGTTGCTATGGAATTGTTGGGTGCCACTGTTGGTGGTTGAGTCTTTATGTCCACTAGAGCTTGGTTGACTTCTATGAAACCTTGAGCTGCTCTCTTTTCCAGATTGTTGATCTGGTCCACTATGTTGTTGACTCTTATTGTCAAGGTGTTCAGTAGGGTGGATAGGGAGTGAACTTGTTCTTGTAATGTATTTTTTGACTTCTTTATTGAAACCTGCTTTAAAATCTTTTCCCTTTCCTCCAGAGACATTGGCGGAGTGTTGTTGATTATGGGAGAGTCCTGGCCCTCCATTTGAATGTCCTGTAACAGGTCTTTCAGCTCTAGGTCTTAAGTTATAAGGTTTTGCCTTATTACTTACAATGTCATTGTTGTCACACATTTTCACATGGAATTTAAGGAATTTGAGAATTTAGATATAAAAAACTTCAAAAAGGAGTTTTATCAGTATTTATCAATACCACTGAAGACAATTTTATTGCTTACTTATTGGTATGAAATGAATCTTTAAGTGCCAAAAGTCAAATATGCTTTTTATGTGGTCACTTAATTTAACTGGTCTACAATATGTAGCCGTGTTTTTATATTTAAAAGAAAACAACTGTCAGTAAGATTCTCTTTAAATATTTAATGAATATTACAAACCAATAAAAAGAAAAAATTAAGAGTCCTGTTAAAAGAAAACAATTAATCAGTTTAATTGGTTTATTATCTGCAAAGATCACAAATTTAATTGGTCAATTGACAGACTCCCACTAATAACAATTTTATGTTAAATTAGTGGTAAAATTGTTGATTCAATATCACAATTTTATTATATAACAGGGCTTCTTTTTCTGAAATCACTATATAAGTGACCCCAACCTGTTGTAATTATCCAAATATTTCTATAGGGATATTATTTACATGCACCTTATTTTGAAATTTTCACTTTCTGGATTATAACAGAATTCTTGAGGAAAGGCCCCCAATTGTCAGGCTAAGATCAAGTACAAGGACGTGAAATAGCTTGAAAAGTATTTGTCTAGAAGATTTAAATGGTCCTATATGAATACTGTAATATAAATCCAACAAATAATAAAATATATTTCAGAATAAAGGTCTCAGTAATATAATTCTCACTAATTTTATATGTGGCTTACAATCTTTTTAGTTGGTAGAAAAATAGATTATAATAATTCAGATACTACTCAAAAGTCTTATAAAAGTACTAGTTGAAGTGTATTGTAATTGATTTGGTTATATGGTGTAAATTGTAATGATAAAGAATGCAGAAAACAAGACCCAAAACCTCCTCCTTTTATACACACTAAGTTCATCAATAAACACCTTGATGTACCATCCAATACAATGTTAATGACGCCTCAAACAAGTAATAGACCTCTCCATTAATGCCCCTAGTGACCCATAACATAATTAGACAAGCATAAACCACTAAAATCCTATTAATAATAAGGGAGATACATCAAAATTAAAGAAAAGACAAAAAGAGAGTATATGCGTGGAAAAAAATGATATAAAAGGCTAAAGGAGACTTTTTAAGGTTAATTATAGCTTAATAATAAGGGGAATCTACAGTAGAAATGGAGGGGCTAATCCTGACATTATACTACGTGAAATTCTCATTCAAAAATAACCAATATTGACTGAGAAACCACCCAAAAACTTAAAAAAGAGCGTGAGATGTGGGGTAACTACATGCAGTCCTTGGAAGGCGCTTGCACGGGTAAATCCTTGACTAAAATTAGGCGAATTTAAGAGTGGTGATGAAATAAGGTGCCAAGAGTGAGGTTATTAATGAAATTAGTGCATATAAACAAGGTCAATGCATTATTAATTAAGCTAGGACACTAAATAAGCGCCTGTCGCCTATTTTAGTGTGTTTCCCCACAGTGGGCTTAGAATGTGGGGTAATTATAGTGTGAAAAAGCTAACTTTGCTAAAAATGAAGCTATTCACATGGGAAAAAAAGCAGGCAGTATGTAGCCAGTACACAGAAGCCATTTCTGGCATAAAAAACACCAAATTTGAAAAGTGTTATTTTTATGCATTTAAATAGCCAAATAAGTAGTCCTAAATGAGCCCAATTGATCTGTCAAAGCGCATTTTTGATATTCTCAATTTTATAGCGCATATAGTCAATTTTTAAGTGAAATAAAGCACATTTCTTGTTTTTTGCGTAAAACAATGAATATAACAGCTTTAAGTGTACTTAAAAATTATGTAGCCTTATACTTAAGGTTCTTAAGATTACCCTAACATATTACAACTTAATATTAAGTACATAAGACCTATAAAAGGTGGATATATGCGTGTATATAAGGTGTTATAATGGCATTTTTTTGTGTATTATCATAATTTTACTTATGTATACTGTTTGTGTACTCTCATTTATTGTTCCCATGTATAGTTCATGTGTTTAACATAACTTATAAGCACTTTTTACTCAGTCCTGGGGATATACAGGCTGACAATTATTAATTGCTTTCTTTCTTTATTAAATTATTTATTTTATTTTATGTTTTAAATAATTTAATTTTGGGAAGAAGAAGCTTCTGGGGGTTTATTACAATTGTGTTGACATTTTTTTTTTTTTTTTGGGATTGTAGGATGCACTGTGTTCTTTAAAGTGTTGTCTGCTGCAAAGATTGTAGGTATTGTAGTGGTCTGGAACTGGTTTTTGAAGGTAACTCAAGAGAGGAAGCAGAAGAGGCTGGAGAGGAACATTGGAAAGAATTCTTAATGATTCTGGAAATCTTCCAGTGGTCATCCATAATTTTCTTTCTCAGTGTCTTCTCAAATTCATTCAAGGTCCTTGAATATAAAAAGCCTTTAGCATGTTTGAACACATGATGCTTAGGTTATTTTTATTGTCTAAATAATCCAAGGTTAAAGTAGGTTCAAGAGGTTGGCCAAATCCAACAGTGTCTTCAGGAGGAGGAGTGACATCTAAACAAGAAGTATTTTGATCAGAAGTTGTTTTTTGTTGATGAAATAGGATGAAATACTAGGGTACTTACAGATGGGATGTTTTTCAAAAGTGTAAGCCATTAGAAGATGGATTTATGAAGGATTTGGAAGGTGTGTGGTTGGTGCATCTGACAGAGATGAATAAGGGTTGTCTTGATCCTCTTTCATAGTGTGCTGAGAAGGTGAACTAGGGTGGGACTGTTCCTGAGGCCTAGTTGTAGAAAAAGAGGTGTTAATGGTGTTGTTGGTGTTGTTGGTGTTGTTGGTGTTATTGGTGTTATTGGTGTTATTGGTGTTATTGGTGTTATTGGTGTTGTTTTTGTTGTTGATACCCTGCTCAGTTGGGTTGATGTCTGGTGTGGGAGAACGAGAGTTGTTGTATGAGGGAGCAGGAGAAGGAGATCTGGGGGCTGATGTTTGTTTTTAAATGAAGCTCTTGAAGAGAAGGAACTGTCAGAATATTAATTGGCAGGTAGAGGAGAAGTTTTGTTCATTATTCTAGATGAAGAAGGTGGTTTGGGAACTGTGAATGTCTTTTTAGTTCTAGTCTTCTCTTGGGAAGTTCTGACAGGTCTTTTGGCAGGTTGAGATGTGTCAGAAGTTTTGGAACTTAAATTTTTTGACTGAATTGCTCTGGTAGCACAAGGAGGTGGTTGTTTAGAAGTGTTGTTAAAGGAAGAATGAATTTGGTTGATTTCTGGTGATAGTAGGGAGTTTTCTGCCTGATTTTTGTTTCTGAGAAAGGTGGTTGGGCCGCCTGGACACAGTCTAAGAGTCTAGGAGCTGATTTGGGGGTATATGAAGGTAAATTAGCAGAGAGGATAAATCTGGTCTCTTAGAATGGGCTCTGGGGACTGATCTCCTACTGTTTTTGAAGGAGCAGAAGAGAAAGAAGAAGAGGCTGGGCCTAATTCTGGAGATCTGGTAAGAGATCTAGAAATATATTTATGAGAAGGTGAAGGTGGAGGAATGGGATAATTTTGATCTCTTTCACATCTTTTCTTCTTAGAGTTTCAAGAGTCACAAGCCCTGTTGTATATTTTGGCCTCAGGGGTTAGTAAGGTGAAAGTGCAGGGTCTGCACATATAAATACATTTTTTGCAGGCATAGTCCTTGGGAGCAGTGAAACAAGGAAGATTGGAAGGGTCGATCTCAGGGGATCCAAGAGTTACCATGATCTGTGGTGAGAGAAGAATTAAAAGAAATAACTGAAGATAAATTTTTTTATCAGTGATGGTAGAAACTTATATGGATGTTTAAGTCAACAAGTATAATGTGGTGTGTATGCATGAAAGCAGTGCAAAATTCTTATGCAAAAATTGTTTATAAGTCCATCAAGAATTTGAAATGAAAAAGGATTCTGTAGTCCTCTGAGACCTTAAACTGGCTAATTTATCAAGACTTTATAAATTATTGGAAATTTTTTCTAGTTCCCCAAGACTATAAGCTGAGGAAGGTGAGTCCCCCAAGACTATAAACTGAGGATTGGTGATGGGTGAGTCGTTCAGGACTATAAACTGGCAGTTTGGTGTGACAAGTGGGCAGAGGGCATCCAAGGGGGGAGTCTCTGGATTTAGTTAAGGCAAGTTTTGGGGTAACTGATGAGCTGGATGCTCTGTAGAACAGCTACCCCACAATTTTAGTTTGTTTCTTTGAGTCTTTAATGGTTTTATCTCTGGCTCTGTCTTTATGGATTTAGGTTTTGAGTCCCCCAAGACTATAAACTGAGGGTTTTTAGTCCCCCATGACTATGAAATGAGGGCTGTTATTCTGCCAAGACTTAAAACAGAGGGTGAGTCCCCCAAAAATTTAAACTGAGGAGCTTTTCTTATGTTGGCTACATTCAGGAAGTCTGGAAAGTGGTCAAATTTTTTATTTTTAAGTCAAGAATTGTGGTCAGGAATTAATTACAGAAAAGAATCAAGAGATGAAACAAAGTGTTCAGAATTAGCCTTGAACTGATGTATGAGGTATCTTCTTTTCTCAATGTCCTGTGTATCTTTGGCAGGAGTGGATAGCAAGTAGTTTAGAATAAGATGTTTTTGTTGGGATGAATTTTTTTGGAATTTGTCCTTAATTGTGGTCAAATAATTGGGTGTTGGTGTTTCAATGGTTCCCACATTGTCATAATCACTATCTAGATGGGAATGGACTGGAAAGTCATTAGTTTAAATATCATAATAGAAAAATATGTGTTTTCTATCAGAAGGATCAGGTATGGTGGAACTAGTGGTAGTAGTGGTGTTGGCACTCTTTTTTGAAGGGTGGAGTTTGTTGATTAATCTAGGTATAAGAATGGAAGGCCTAGATATTTTGGTTTTGCTGGAAGAGGGACCAGGTTGAGGTGTAGATGAGGTCGATGAAGAAGATGAAGGACCAGGTCTGGAGCAGGATTTTTTTTCTGGCATAGCAAGCATCACAAGAGGTCCTGTATAGATTAACTGGTGGTGTTATGGTACAGATAAGGTTGTGGTCAATGCAGTATTGGAAGGGACCATTTTTAAGAGATTGATTTTGAAAAATGTTGGAACATGGTAGATGTTGGAGCAGAAAAAATGTGGGCATTCTTAATTAGAGTGAGAATGTGGTAATCCAGCATTGTCTGGGGCCTTTGTTGTGTAGTTTGGTACTTTTGGTGATGACTTAAATGGAATTAATTTTTATTATTATGTTTTTCTGGATTCACAGGCTGAATATTGGAGCTATGGGGATGAAGCTATTATCATTGGATAGCCCTGGTTTTTCTCTATTTTTATGTTTTGATGGTATTTTTATACTCCAAGTCTTAATGGCTTTTTTTGGTCACTTTTCATTTTTACTATTACTGTTTAATTTTTTTTTTCTGGGCTAACCTTAAGTCTTAAGGCTAAGTGCTTTGTAGCATTAGATAGCCCTGATTTTTCTCTATGATTTATGTCATGATGATTCTTTGGCATATATTATGGTTTAATGTTTTTTCTGTTGTTTTTTGGTTTTTTGGCTTCAGGGGGTCTGGCCGCCTGCCTCTACCGTAGCATGCTGGGGAGTGCTTCTAGAAGGTTTTTATGAAATTTGGCTGGAAGAAAAGACAAATTAGTTGCTGTAGCATAGATTTTTAGATGGGGGTCTGTGTGTACATACTGAATAAGAAAGTTTGGGGCAACTTTAATTATAATACAACCATCTGGTAATTAAATCACTGTGTCTTACTCTGTTTTCACTGTTTTTGGCCACAATTGGCTGTGTTTGTTGCAAGTTGAGTTCTTCATTTAACTCTACTTTGGCAACTGGTTTCTTTGGTGTATCTTTACAACCTGCATCAAGTATTATTGCTGTTTTATGTGCAACAAGTGCACAGTGTTTTGGTTCTCTGGTGTGGATCTTTCTGCATTTCAGGTTTTCTTTGGTTTGTAATCATCTGGGCTACTTTCTTGGCTAGTTAAGCAGTCAAGGAGTTGTTAGACGGGGTATAGGAACAGACTCCAATTTTCTGTAGAAAATTAATCCCACCTTGTATTTCTCAAAGGTACAGGGGATTTTTCTCTGGTTTTTCTCCAACTCCCTTGGTCAAAGCCTATAGCTTAGTACTATAGGATTGTCTACAACTTTTGTTGTTTTTTCCCTAAATTTAGTTTTGACATCTTTTATTCCACTCTTTTATGATTATAAATCATATTCAACACATTCAACCCACAATAAAATGGTCCAATCTAATTTTCCTTGACCATTTGGAACATCCTATATCCACTGCACAAGTTTTTTATGTCCTTAAGATACAATTGTTTGTCCTTTTAAATGTGGAAATACCTGCAATTTTTGACTAGTACAGTAAGTAAGGATTTTTTCTACAAGTTATTTTAAGACAATAATATGAAAGTTTAGTGGAATTTCTAGTTAAATGACAATAGTATAGTAATTTAATAATATTTTATTTCTTCTCTTCACTTTGAGCAGTTCCTTGTCAAATAAATGATTAAAGTATATAAATAATACATTTGTATTTGATTTTTATTTTATATAATATATGTATGAAGTGAGTTTATAATAAAAGATGGTCTAAAACAAAAAAAGAGAATACCTTCTTTAGGAAAAAGGTAATAAAATGTGAATTTTGTTAAAGTCAACAAGATCATTGATAATTGAGTTAAAATTTGAAAATAAAATTAATTTGAAATGAATTGAGAAGATAAATTAAAGTATTTGGTTAAGTTTTAATAAAATAAATAGAATTTAATAAAATGAAATAATTTAAATATAAGGTTAATAAAGTACAAAGTTAAAATATCTTATCCCTTAAAGTTCCTAGAAATACTAAAGGCTCTTTCCTTGCTCTCCCTAGCCCCCCTCTAACCTACTTCAAGCAAGGTCTGAGTCCCAGTAATTACATGGACTTAGATCTACAACTATGCCATAGGTTTTATAATTTTTAATTCAATCGATTTTATAAAAATGAAATAAAACTTTAAATAAATGAAAATTTTTGCATAAATTAAAATAAACAACTTAAAGGATAAAAAATAAATTGCAATATAGGTGTTAGGGGGTATCAATGTTCAGGGATCCGCAATTAGGGATCAGGAATTTCTTTTGCTAGTATCAGATATTATTAATTGAGGATAATTCTTATCCACTAGCCCCAGGGCTAGTGAATAAGGATTCCATGATAATGCATTATCCCACCTCTTATACCCCAACTTTCATTCCTAATTCCTGATCCCAAACTCATCACATCCATAATTGATTTTTAACCAAATCACATGACATATAATTGCAGATGCCATCTTTATGTGTCTCTTTACTCTATGCTACTTGACTTTGATGGATTACAAATAAAAAATTTTCTCATCCATATGTGTCTCTTCACTCTATGCTACTTAATTTTGGTGGCAAACACATAAAACTTTTTTCTATCTATACACCCCATCTGCTCATTTGGTGGTGACTTCCCACTTCCCACTCATCACCTAAACCTTCTACTGATAATAATAAAGCATCTCTCTACTAGGAAGAAACTTCACTCAGCTATGAATGCTATCACTTCAACTTTAGCTGCTGACTCTGATTCTGACTTGGGTTTGGAAGACATTTAGATTATATGTCTTTTCAATTTTCTTTATGAAGAAGAGGATCCCAAACCTGCACCAGCTCTCCCCTCCCTTGAATCACAAAAAATTCTTTCCACCAGCATAGTCTCTGTCATTATGCCAATCACCCTCCAAAAATTTTGAAACACAACCCTTTTAAATTTTTTTTTACTCTCCAGACTTTAAGCTTGTGTGCTTTATTCACTTGGTTTTGTGTTTTTGTTTTTTGCATATTCATTTTTATTTTGAATTTACACTGAATTTCTCTTTTTTAGATGTCTCATTTGTTTTAATTCTCCAGCTCAACATGAAATCACATATTTTTTCACTGTTTCTTTTTTTCCTTCATCCCTCATATCCTGTCCTCCACTCCTCAAACATCCCTCAAAAAATTTGGTTTTATTTATTTTCTCATCTCATCTCTCCAGGTAAGTCATTTTATTCAGTTTTTGGTTTTTTTGATTGCTAATTATGGTTTTTTTCTTTTTTGTATCTAAATTTTTTTGTAAGTGGTTATTTTTGTTTTTATGGTAAAATTAACCTTCTTTTTCTCTCCCTCTTTACTTTCTTTTTTAGCTCCATCACTCTACTCTTCATCTCTATTTGTAATGGTCATTATCCCCCCTTTCCCCTATTTCACTTTTTTTTGGTTCCATGTCATTAAAACACATACATTACTCATTCTTTACGCATTTCACTTACTCCATATTCAATTTCCCCACAATTCCAACATCAATCTATCTCACTCTATTTTTCCTACTTTTCAATCAAGGTAAGTTTCATCTCCTTTTTTTCATGCCTATATGATATCTCATTCCTTCTATGAAAGTTTTATACTTAAATATATTTTTGACTCTTATCTGGATACCAGTGAACTTGTTAAACTACTTTTGTTCTCATCTCAATTACCACTTCTCAAGTTTTTGTAAAATTTTGAAAATCAGACTCAGAAGTAGGGTTAGGTTTATTCAAATCAAATTTTATTTTTACTGAAGAATCCCCTGGAGGTTACCTTTCATTTCCCATAAACAGATTTGAATTTTGGTTCAGTGGTTGCTGAGATATTGACTGTAAAAGTTGAGCCTTTTTTTCCAAATTTAAATTTTTTATTTCATTTTTTATGTAACAAATCAGGGTTAGGTTTATTTAAATCACATTTCCCTTAACTGAATATTGTATTAAAGCCTATCTTTCATTTCCTACAAACAGGTTTGAATTAGGTTCAGTGGTTGCTGAAATTTTGACCTTTGAAGTTGAGCTTTTTTTCCAAATTTCACTTATCTTATTCCACATTTTTATATTGCATAATTAGTGAATAAGGATTCTGAAAATATTATATGATTATTATCTAGGCTTTTATCTCCCTCTTTTTGGAATTGTCACACGCCATGTGACACTCGAGGCAAAAGCAGCTCATTAAATCAGTAAAACAGAGGTCCAAATCCATACTTGAAGCACAGAAAGCAATTCTACATAGCAACAGCGAGTTCCCTTTGTGTACTCACTTTTTTGACTGCACTAATCTAAACTTTAAATCTAAATTAGTCAATTTCTCAAAAGTGTGTTTAGTCTTTTCTTCAATAAGCAACGCACAGTGCAATAGTCAATGCAATATTTGGCTAAAAGGTTTATTAAGTATCTGTGGGTTATTAAAAGGGGTAGTGAGCATGGATGGGATGTTTAGTGGAGGATTAAAGGGTTAACGGATATTAGTGAGGAGGGTCCAGGTGTAACAGGTAAATTTGGAGGTCTGTGTTGTGTGGAATGATGGATGGGTATGAGGTCAATGCAAGGAGGAGTAATAGATATAAAAGGGGTTGAATTTTGGTTTGATGTTTCTTTAGAATTAAATTAAAAAACGTATTTATAGTTAATAGTGGTAAAACTGCAAGTTAAATCATTGTTATTGTACATTTCCTTATTTTCTCAATAATCATTTCTAAATTTAAATCTTTGATTGTTGAGTTTACAACCCTTTGTGAGATCTTAAGAATATTAGTATTACCTTAAATTATATTAAGATTCTTATCGAAAATAACTCAAAGCAGTAGCTCTTCCTTCGAGTCATCTTGGAATCACTTCCTCAAACATTCCCTCTGTGCTTTGAAGAAGTTTCTAAACTTTTCCCTTCATCTCACTTTCTGGAACACCCTCGACCTGGTGCGTAGGTTGTCCGGTGACAGTATAATTTAATTCTCCATAGCTCTCATTCTTTGCAATACTACATGCTTTTGTCAGGTGTTTCTAAATTCTTTAAAAAATGGCACCTTTTCAACGCACTCCTCCTACCGGGGCTACTACTAGGGCTCGCTCTAGAGGCAGGCCAACAGCCACACAGCCTTTTTCCCGCACTCACTCCCTGGAACCTCTCAACCTTAGGGAGCAGAAACACTCAGTCCAATCTGTAGATGACATCCCACAAGATTTTGATGATTCTAGTGATGATGAAGAAGGAGAGGATACAATGCACAAGGCACCATCTTCCCCTGCTACACACCCTTCTGATCAACCTTTAGAACCTGGACCATCTAATTCTCTGGAAGACTTCATGAGACTTTTCATGAAGACCCTTTCAAATCCAACTTCTTCGGAGGGATCAAAATTCTAAACTCCTTCCATGAAATCTCCTGATAAATTTGATGGAGAACATCCAGACAGATTGCGACTGTTCTTGCAAACATGCAAGCTCCTGTTCCATAATGACCCTTGAACCTTCAATAACGACCAATCGAAGGTTGTTTATGCTTCTTCATTCCTAGCCGGAAAGGCAGCAAGGTGGTTCAAACCTTATCTTCTCATGCTCTCTTCGACAGAGAGCCACCTACTCATTCATAACTGGGAAAAGTTTGAAGACCAACTTTTTACGTTGTTCAGTGACCCTAATGCAACTGACAAGGCGGAAATTGAGCTTGAATTCCTCCACATGAGTGATAATGGCAAAGCCTCTGAATATATTTCAAACTTCAGAGCACTTCAAACTCGGGTAGGTTGGAATGATGCTGCCTTCAAGTATCATTTCAAAAAGGGACTTCCTTCAAGTATTCTGGATCAATTAAATGTTCATTGTCAGAAGATGACTACTTTAACGGATTTAATGGATCAAAACCTCAAACTTGACGGCGTTTACCAAGGACGACTACAACATTGTCAATACGCCAATAAATCTCAAGGCCCAAATTTTAAATCAGGACCTTCTTCACACCCACGGTAAACTCAATCCTCCTCGACTCAATCCAGTTCCAATAAGGGAAAGGAAAACCCTTGACAGAAAAGCTCGAACCCAGGTGATATCAGTAAGGTATTGGATCCAAAAGGGGAACTTAAAGAAGCTGAGAGGAAGAGACGAGCAGATAATGGGTTATGTTTGTATTGTGGGGGTAAGCACAAGCTAGAAGATTTTGTAAAGTTGAAGGAAAGAAAAGGTACTAGTTAAAGGTCAAAAAACTAGTAGATAGTTTACTTGTGTGCAAAGCAAACTATCTTATCTCTCCCAGTGCACCAAACCTCCATGTCTTAAGGACTAGAGTTGCCTTAAACCGCTTGAGATTCATTCTTTTTAAGGAGGATACCTCCTTCAGTTGTCTTATAGACTCTGTAGCTTCAATTTATTTTGTCAGTTTATCTTTTGCCAAGAAGTTACAACTGACATTTACAGATATCGATTGAACTCCAATTTCTTTGGTCAAATCAGAGGAACCCAAATATTGGGTAAGAAAGTTTTATGGGTTTTCAACTTTCCAAACTTTCCCCCCCTCAAGTGGGAATTATCAGTCTTGGAGGCCCCAAGAATGGACGATACCATCCTTGGCCATGACTTCTCAATGCATTGGAATCCTGAAATTGATTGGACACGGGGATTGATCACCCCACACACTAAGTATATTTCTAATTCTTCAATGCAGGTCAATAGGGAGTTAAACAACCCGCCTGACAATGTCCTGCTAGAGGAAAAATCTCTGCCAAATGACTTGCAAGCATCTGATCTTTCTCTAAATGAGAAATTGGCTAACCCTTCTAGCACAATGACTTCACTCAAAGAGGATTTAAACTGCCTTGAAGTAGTTGAATTATGCTATCTCAATTCTGGTCTTCCCTCGAAAGATTCTCTTGAAGATGATGAGGACGACCAAATCAATGTTGAAGCCATTAAATCAACTCTACCGGAAATCTATCACAATTTCCTTGATGTTTTCTCAATCTGCAAGGCCAATAAGTTACCACCTCATTGACCCTACCACCATCAAATAGAGTTAATAGGTCCAGTAACTCCAGCAGGTCCTGTCTATTCTTTGTCAAAGGACGAATCTCAAGTTCTTCAAGACTACATTGCAGAGAATGTAGCCAAAGAGTTCATCAGAGCCAGTAAATCTCCAAACGGCTCCCCTGTTCTTTTTGTAAAGAAAAAGGATGGTAGCCTTAGGTTTTGTGTTGACTATAGAAAGCTCAACACAGTCAGTAAGAAGAATGCATATCCTGTTTCTCTTATGTAATTGCTTCTTACCCTTTTCAATTGTGCTAATTTCTTCTCTAAAATTGATCTTAGAGGTGCTTATAATCTTATTTTCATTGCGGAAGGTCATGAACCACTGACTGCAATGCGCACTAGATTTGGTAGTTTTGAATATTTAGTTATGCCTTTTGGATTGTGTAACACACCATCTACTTTTCAAACCTTTGTCAATGACATCTTTCAAGATGTTGTCGTCTATTTAGACAATATTTTAATTTTCTCAAAGACATTAGATAAACATATTCATCATGTTCGACAGGTTCTAAATCGACTTTGAGATCACGGTCTCTACGCCAAGCACAATAAATGTGAATTCCATCTTAAATCTATTGATTTTTGGGTTTTAAGTTGTCCACTGATGGTTTAGTCATGAATGACAAAAAAGTCCAAAAAGTACTGAAATTTCCTATGCACAACACCCTTAAATCCCTACAAGGACTTTTGGGATTTTGCCGATTTCTATAGAAGATTTATTAAAGATTATTCTAAAACTATTTCCAATCTTACTTCTCGTCTTATAAAAGATATTCGTTTTGTTTTTACTTCTACAGCACAAAATAATTTGAAGAATTGAAGACTGCGTTCACCACAGCTCCAATTCTTTGTCATTTTGATCCTTCTGCTTCGACAATAGTCAAGACAGATGCTAGCAATTATGCTATCGCAGGGGTCATCTCTCAATTCAATCCTGAAACAAAATTTTTTCATCCTGTTGCTTTTGAGTCATGCAAACTCATTGCGGAAGAATTAAATTATGAAATTCATGACAACAAGCTTTTAGCTATCATTCATTGTCTTAAAAAATGGCGCTCTTTTCTTCTCAGCCTAGATAGTTCTTTTCAGATCCTGACTGACTATAATGCTTTGATATACTTTATATCTTCCAAAGTGTTAACCAGGTGTCAAGCCAGGTGGGCTGAATTTCTGTCTGAATTTCCTTTTTCTATTTCCTATTGCCCAGGTAAGAACTTCATTGTCCCAGATATCTTGTCACGTTGAGATGACATTTACCCACAGCGGGGGGACACATTTGCTGACAAGAACCCAGCAAAGGTGAAATCAATTTTCAACAAATCAATGTTAACGACTTATCAACTTAATTTAATGAAAATTCAATCTTTTCAAAATCCACTATCCAACATCCTCGAAGCTCAGTTGAAGGAAAATTATTGTTTAGGGCTAAAAGACAAAATACTCTCAAAGCAAGGGACCAAAAGATTTAGTATTAAATTAGGTAGAGTAGTCATACCCAACAATAATGAAAAAAAATTATGGATTTTCAATAGTTGACATGATTCTCCATTAGCTGTTCATTTTGGGGTTGATAAAACCTACCAGTTAATAGCGAGGGATTTCTTCCGGTGTGGTAGCCTAAAGTTTAGTACGGCACCTAAATATGTAAATGGAGTTATTACGGCGTGCAAGATTGGCGTTATTATTTTTTTTATATATAAAAGGGTTTTATTTAATTTATTGGAGTTTAAAATATGAAGAAATTGGTCACGAGCGAATGCCTACACAAATACAATTTATTTTACGGAGAAAACTTATTTTTTACGGTCTGAAAAGTTTATAAGTATCAAGTCGAGTCACTCAAGAACCTTGGGAAATTTTCCCAGAATTTTTACTATTTTTCTTATATTTTTAAATGAATTTTAAAGTTTTATAGAAATATTTACGTTTTCAAAAATTACTTAACTTTGATGAACTTTCACGGGGTAATTAGAGCTGCGCAGACTACGAAAATTAGTTTGGTAGGTAAAGGGGAAGTAGCTCTATTATGTGTAATTTTTCTAGATTTTTTATTATGGTTTTAAGGTTCTAAATTGAGTCCGGAAGTCCGGACGGACTCCGTTTCGACTCCGTACGGACTCCGTACGGACTCCGCTTTGACTCCGTACGGACTCGGTTCCGGCTCCGGATTGACTCTGGAAGAGCTCTGGAGGGGAAAACTTAGGCACGTGACTAGGAATACTTAAGCGCGTCTCAAACTCGAAATTGAGAGGGGGGACACATCATACAGCTTAATCTTTAACCACCACAGTCTCATTTTTTATTACTCAACAAATTAAAATAACTTGTAATACCCTTATAACTTTATATTTTATATATAACATTTTAAAAATACTACTCAACAATTAAAATAACACTTCATATAGGGTATCTTTAGAAAGGTCTTCATCACTGGGACTTGATTATTGCTGTCTCATAAAAATTTAAATTATTATAAAAACATAAAAGTCAATCTTTTCAGATCTTTCACTGGTACACCTTAATTGTTGTTATCAGTATTTCTTTCCTCAACAGCCACGATCATTTAATCTCAATAAGCGTTAATTATTTTAGAGTTTCATTATTTTTATCAATCAGATTCAAGTAGATTGGTTAGCTTAGTGATTTAGAATTCCCATTTTGTTATTTTTATTGGAAGGACGGGGTTTTCAGCTAAATCCACATATCTCCTCCGGATTCTGCTTACAGCAAGGCGACTGTAAGAGTTTACCTTACCATAGTTGGCGCCCAACGTGGGGTTTCAATTTCTCTAGCTCTCTTTAAAAGACTTACTTGGATCAAGAACGTTATTAGCCTGCAAGAGGCTTATTTTCTGGAACTCTAATTGGATTTTTGTTATTGGCCTGCAAGAGGCTTGTTATTTTATCGATTGTTAATGCTTTTCATTACTTATTGGGATGTCTTCTTCTGCTGTTGCTTCTGGATCTTCTAACCCTCTTACTCCCTCAGTTAGAATTGTTTCTTGGGATGGCCCAAAGTTTGATGGGGAGGAGGTTAAATGGTTCATTAGCAGGTATGAAGCTGCTGCTGCTGTTGATGGTGCTTCCCATGTGGATATGGTGAAGCAAGTTAGATTTTTTATTGCTGATAGGGAGGTCGAAAAAGAGGTTATTGCTATGCAGGCATTCAAGGACAAGGATTGGGTTAAGCTTTCTAAAGCTATGGTTGATAGATGGGGTGTTAGGTTTACTATGATGGACCTCAATAAAATTGTTGGAGACTGGCAAGCAAAAGGTGGTGTTTCTTCTATGGCTGACTTCAAAAAGCTCTGTGTTCAGTTTGATGAAGTGGTGGAATATCTCATACTGGTGGACGAGTTAGTGCATGAGAACCAAGCAAAAGATTTGTTTTGGTCAGCATACAGCAGGGATATTCGTATGGACGTCTTGAAGGATCTTTCAAGAAAAGATTTGATGAAGGAACTGCCTAATGGTGAGCAGAAACTGCCGGCTCTGGAGGTTATCAAGGACAACATTCAAGCCCATCTAAAGTTATTGGCGTTGGACAAATATCAAGAGTCATGCACTCAATATGTTAGCAAGGTTAGCTAAGTTTTGGCCGAAAATAACGATATTATGGTCAAAGCCCAGGAGGCCAAGAAGGCTCAAATGGGATTACCTGCTGCTAAAGTTGAGGGTAATGTGGATAATAAGATGGTCGATCACCTGGCCGATTTAACTAAACAATTAAAAATATTTGTTCAAGAAACCCAGAAGGCCAATAAGGCCCCAATCGCTTCTTCGTCGACGTCGACTTCTTATCAGTCTAGAGGTTATGAACGTCGAAATTATAATGGCAATAACAACGGTAACCGCTTCCCAGGCAATGGGAGAAATGGTGGGAATGGTGGTAGTAATTATAGAGGTGGCTACGATGAGCCAAAGGTGTGCTCCTATTGTAATAGGAGGGGTCACAGAGCAACAGTTTGTTTTGCTCTTGATAAGGATATGGATGCTGGGCAAGTTTTATTTGATGGTAAAGTTTATAAATTTCCTGATGGTTCGTTCATCAAGCCCAGTGATGGACAGTCTCCTTCTGATTTGGTCAGAAGAAGTTTAACGGCTGAAAGGAGAGCCAGATTTGAAGAGGTGACGGATGAAGATGTTAATGCCAAGAGTGGAAAAAGTGGTAATGGTAATGGTGGTAAAGCTGACAAGGGCAAGGAGAAAGAGGTCAGTAAAGCCACATTTTCTACTTCTTTTGGTGGTTTAGAGCTGGCGACGGTTGCCCAGGTGGAGGGTGGCTGTATGGCTGGCAAATACGATGTTAATGCTGCTAGAAGAGCAGCCGCTACTAAGGCGAAAAGTAGCATTCAGAGCCAATTGAGGGCTAATCCTGGCAAGGCCAATAACAAAGTGAACCCTTACTCTAAGGACAAGATTTCTAGTGCTCAAACTGCCGCCAACAAATTGAACCCTTACTCTAAGGACGAATTATATAAAATGCAGAAGGGGATTACTGATATGGGGCCCCCTAGTTATGGCAAGTTTGATTTAAATGGTGAGCCTATGCCAGAGGATGATTCGGATTCTGAGGAGGACGTACCGTTGGCGTCTCTACCGAGACCAAGTTTTAGCGGTCCCATCCCAATGGAGGGTGTAAGAAGGACTAGCGATGGATCAGGATTAGTGCAAGAAGCTGGTGACGGAGTTAGGGTTATAGAAAGTGAAGATGTTATAATGGGGGGTGAAGATGGCTCGGTTGGACCTCAAGAGGTACCCAGGGCCAAGGTTGTTAAATCAAAGGTCCAGTATGAGCGGCCAGTAGTTTCTGGTCAAGCTAATGCGATGGATGCAGTTTTGAATAGGGTGAATCAACTGCAGATTCCCTTATCTTTGGGGGAGTTATTTACGATTAGTCCAGCGCTTGCTGAAAAGCAAAAGAAGCATTTGACGAGGCTTCAGTTTTCCACTGGAGAGGTGGAATATATTTGTGAAAATGCTGAAAAGTTTGGGGAAGATGTAGATACGCATTTTTCCGCTCCCCTGGGTTACCTGGTGGTAACTCTTAACGGTAAAGAAGTAAAGGCCTTGGTCGATTCAGGGTCTCAAATTAATTTAATTTCATTGGAGCAAGCGACAAGTATAGGCTTGCCAATTAAAAGTGGAACTGGGGGAAACCTCAGAGGTATTGGAGGGCATGCAACAGAGCTGATGGGTACAGCTGAGCATGTCAGGTTAGGCATTGGTGGATCTGTTGGTAAGGTTCACTTTTATGTGGCCAGAGGAGCAGTCAAAACTGTTCTTGGTGGTCCTTTTTTGATGGATTTTGAGGCCAGGATAGGGTATCAAGCTGGCATGGGGATTAGTTTGGAGATCACTGGTGAAGATATGCGGAGGTTACATATGCGGTTAGCGCCTCCTGGAGATGAAGGTTGGGAAACACGGCCAGGGATTACTACTCTGTGCCAGTGTTGTGTTTGCACCAAGAAGCGGAATATAAAACGGACGGCTTCTGGTGAATTATGTTTGTTGGAAAGGGATGGAAGCCCTCATTTTTTGGGGTAGCAGGGGCTGATCACTCTAATGTTGTAATCTCTCCTCAGGATGAGATCCCGGATTGCAATAGGTCAGCTCACTTGGAGATAATTCAAGTGGATTCTCAATTATTTTCTGTTAATATTACTTTGGAGTGCAAATACGTTTTGGACTTTTCTATATGTTTATTGGATTTACCCGGTTTTTCTATTAAATTTAAAAACGGTGAAAAAGGCAAAATGGGCCAAATTAGGTTGGATAAAGGTTGGAAGGGTATGTTTTATGACCTCCAGCAAGAGGTTAAACTGCAATTAACTCCTTCTATCACGGACCTCCAGCAAGAGGGTAAACTGCAAATATCACATCAAAATCCGATTAAAAATCTTGGTATAATTAAAACACAAAAAAATAATTTATGTGAAAATGTTATTCCGGACCTCCAGCAAGAGGTTAAACTGCAATTAACTCCTTCTATCACGGACCTCCAGCAAGAGGGTAAACTGCAAATATCACATCAAAATCCGATTAAAAATCTTGGTATAATTAAAACACAAAAAAATAATTTATGTGAAAATGTTATTCCGGACCTCCAGCAAGAGGTTAAACTGCAATTAACTCCTTCTATCACGGACCTCCAGCAAGAGGTTAAACTGCAATTATCACCTTCTATCACGGACCTCCAGCAAGAGGGTAAACTGCAATTAACTCTTCAAAACTCAATAAAAAATCTCGGTATAATTAAAACACAAAAAAATAATTTTTGTGAAAATTCAATTCCGGTCCTCCAGCAAGAGGTTAAACTGCCAACTTTCTTTACGGGTGATTTACTGTTGGATAAGGGAAGCAAAGGTGTTGGAAAATCTGTTTATAAATTAGACGAGGGAAAGGAGAAAAAGGTAAAATTTAAAAATGAAATAAAATATTTTTCTAATTTTTCTTATTCCGATTCTGGCGATGAAGAAGATTCATTTGATGAAAGTTTTAATGGCGATACAAAAGAAAATGTTTTACCTCAAGTTTATTTAGATGTGGAAGCAGCCAAATATAAGAAAGTAGCAAATAAAGTTCGACCTATTAATGAACCGCTACCTGCTGAATTAAATCCACCTTTGAGAAGACCAAGGTTATCAAGAGATCCTTATGAAAGTCCCTTGGTAAAGAATCCGCCTGAATTTTCTGAGACGTCAAGAATCACTTTTGAGAGACTGGGTGTTGTTAATTTTGGACCTGATGGTTGGTTGTCTGGAGAAGAGAAGAAGTTGTTGTTGGATGTGATGGTCAAGCGAGAGAAGGCCATTGCTTTTGTAGAAGAGGAGAGGGGTGTGTTGAAGCATTCCTATGGGGAGCCTTACAAGATTCCTGTGGTATGTCATGAACCATGGCAGCAGAAACCGATTCCTATTCCGGCTGCATTAAAAGAAGCCTATATTGAAGTTGTCAGAGAACGGATACGCACTGGACTGTATGAGCAATCAACGTCAAGTTATTCTAGTCCTGTATTTTGTATCAAGAAACCGAATGGCAAGCTTAGAGTTGTTCATGATCTTAGGGAATTAAATAGGGTTACAATAAAGGATGCTGGGATACCACCTAGTGCTGAGGAGTTTGTTGAAGCGTTTGCAGGGAGAGTGTGCTATGGTTTGGGAGATATTATGGGTGGATATGATGAGAGAGAGTTACATCCGGACTCAAGGCCTCTCACTACATTCGATACACCACTAGGACGTTTACAGTTAACAAGATTACCTCAAGGAGCAACAAATTCGGTTGCAGTTTATCAAGCTCAGATGGCTTGGATCCTTCAAGATGAAATTCCACAATATGCTGGAATCTTTATAGATGATGGAGGAATTAAGGGACCAACAACCGACTATGATAACCAGGTGTTGGAAGAGAATCCCAGGATACGCAAATTCATTTGGGAGTTTGCAATTACTTTAGAAAGAATCTTGTTTCGAATTGAAGAGGCTGGCTTAACTATTTCAGGTTCAAAATTTTCTTGTTGTGTGCCAGCCTTAGAAATATTAGGCCATGTGGTATGTAGAGAGGGTAGGATTATGTCCAAGAAGAAAGTTAACAAAATTCAGTCCTGGCCAAGACCCAAGAATACGACCGAAGTTAGAGGGTTTTTAGGCGTTTGTGTATATGTTAGAATGTTTATTAAGGACTTTTCTTCATTGGCAGCTCCATTGAGACGGTTAACGAGAAAGGATGCAGACTGGGAGTGGGATGAAGAGTGTGAGAAGGCGTTTGTGAAGTTGAAGGAGGTTGTAGGGAAGGATTTAGTCCTGCACAAGTTGGATTATGGAAAAGATTCTGGCAGAATTTATTTAGCAGTTGATTCAAGTCAGGTTGCAGCTGGGGCGGTTTTGTCTCAGATGGATAAAGCTGGTTACATCAGGCCAGTTAGATATGAATCTGTAGTATTTACTGAGGTCGAATCAAGATATTCTCAACCGAAATTGGAATTATGTGGTGTGGCAAAAATACTGAAGAAACTTCAGCATATTTTGTGGGGGCAACATTTTGAGTTGCAAGTGGATGCGAAATCGTTAATCCAGATGATTAATTCCCCAAGTTTACCGAACGCACCCATGACGAGATGGGTAGCTTTTATTCAACATTTTTCGTTTGATTTAGTTCATAAGCCTGGCAAAACTTTTACTATGCCAGATGGTTTATCAAGGAGACCACCCACTGAAGAAGATTCAGACTCAGAAGAGTTCGATGAAGATATACCTATTATCAAAGCCAGCACTAAAGGAGCTGAAGACTTTCCATACCTCCCCCATGAGGTTAAACTGGCAGGACTATTGTGTTTAGATTATGATGATGATGACCTCCACCAAGAGGATAAACTGGAAAATAGTTTTTATGTTAAAAAAGGTGTTAAAAAAGGTGTAGATAAATTCGGCAGAGAGGAGGTAGAAGAAGATGTGGTGTATGTAGAGGAAGATGGATTGGTAGTGTGGGATAGTAGTAAATTAAGGAATGGTGTATATGTTGGAGAATTAGAGAATTTAAATAAAAAGGTGGATAAAGAGAAAGAGGTATTTTCAAATACGGTTTTCGAAGGATCCAAAGGTTCAGAAGAAAAACGTCGACATAGCTCGATTAAAGATTTATTTAGGGGTCAACAATTATTGGCTCATTCATGTGCAGGTGATATTGGTGATAGAGAAGTCCCTATTGATGTTATATTAAACAATTTTCAAGATGAAGTCTGGGGTCAGACTGGTTTTTATTTTTTGTTAGTCAAATATTTGTTGACTTTAGAGAGGCCAGAAGATTGTGAAGACGATGAATGGGTGGCTATCAAGAGGAAGTCATCTACGTTTTACCTATCTGGTTGACGTTTAATGAGGAGGAGGTATCCAAATCCTCAAGTAGTTATAACTCAACAGAAGGGGCAAGAATTAGTTTTGAAATCACTGCATGAAGATCTCGGGCATAGAGGCGTGGGAGAAACGTTTAGAAGAATTTCTGATCGATTTTGGTGGCCTGGCATGAAGATGGCTGTTAAACAGTGGGTTCAGTCATGCGAAGAATGTCAAAGACGAAGTTATTTAAGGCCAAAAGAACCTGGACGCGCGACCGGTGAATATACGCTCTTTGGGAGAGTTAGTTTAGATTCCATTCATATAAAAGAGGGACAGTATAAATATTTAATTGTGGCCAGAGATGATTTATCTGGTTGGGTAGAGGCAGCGCCTCTTATTAATTTAACTGCCAAAAATGTGGCAGAATTTTTTTTGAATAATTGGGTATATAGGTATGGGGTGATGAAGTTTGTAACAGTAGATGGAGGTCCAGAATTTGGGACAGAGTTTAAAGAGGCCGTATTGAAAGTTGGATCAAAGGTTAGGGTAGCAACCCCATATTATCCTGAAGCTGAAGGCATGGTTGAAAGAGGGCATCAAGTTATTAAGGATGCTTTAGTTAAAATGTGTGGGACAAGTGCCGAAAAGTGGAGGCACTATTTACCTTTAGTTTTATTTGCTGATCGAATCACTGCCAAAAGGACGACCGGATTTTCACCTTATGAACTTGTTTTTGGACAGAAAGCAGTTTTACCGGTTGATTTAGAAGCTGAATCATATCTTGGAGTTGACTGGGACACGGTCAAAACTACTGAAGAATTATTGTGTGCAAGAATGATGCAGCTAGAAAAGAAAGAAGAATATTTAGAAAAGGCATATTCGCGGATGATGAAGATCCGAAATCAATCAGTTAGATATTGGGATGAGCGGTTGGCACATCGATTAAGGAAACCTTTGAACCCAGGTGATATGGTCTTGGTGTATAATAGGAGTTTGGAAAGCCAGTGGGGAAAGATGTTTGCAGATAGGTGGAATGGACCGTATAAAATCAAGGAGCAAGTTTCGGGCGGTTCATATGTGCTAGAAGAGTTGGATGGAGTAGTATTGAAGAAGAGGGTAGCAGCCGATCAAGTGAAACGGTTCTATCCTAGAGGCACCAGGAGTGCCGAAGTCTTCCTCCGCAATGAGGATAAACTATGACATTTATGAAATTATATGGATAACTCCGAAATGAGGATAAACTACAATTTTAATGACATTTATCAAATTTTATGGATTCCTCCGCAATGAGGATAAACTATGAAATTTCTTAAAATTTATCAACTCCGAAATGAGGATAAACTACAATTTTAATGATTTTTATTAAATTTATACCTCCGCAATGAGGATAAACTATGATGTTTATAAAAATCTTATGACGACCTCCGCAACGAGGATAAACTATCATCTTTTTTTGTCAAAATACTTTACTATCGTTACACTGTATATGGTCGACGAAACTATGATGAAACATAACGAAATACGAGAAAACCTTCATTGAAAATTTTAAAAATTTTAAATTCTTAAAATATGGGTGAAGATAGTGTTGGAAAAATTTTAAAATTTATTGGAAGAAGTGTTCACAGGGGAACCTTCTTAATTAAATATTGGCAAGTGTGGGGGTAATTGATGGGCTGGCTGCTCTATACACAATTACCCCATAATGTTCGTTTCCAAAATTTTCCCTGTTTCTAGTTGAATCCTGGCTTTGTCTTTTAATTTTAGGAAGTCCACTAAGACTATAAACTGGAACGAATCAAGAGACACCGCTCTCAACGCCGGATTCAAGATTCTTTTTATTTTATTTTGTTTTTGATTTTTTTTATGTTAGATTGTGATTTCTTTTCTTTAATATATATTATGAATTATTGTAAAGGTGATGCTCACTGGTGGTCTCTAATCATTTTTATAAATTGGAGGGAGCCCACCCAGTGATCATCATTATAAAAATTATCTTCTAAAAAACTTTCATTTATTTTCTTTTCTTTTCAATTTCTCAAAATTGTGTAACCACATCAAGTTGCACTTGGATGTGGGTATGATGTCGAGGGTACGGCTCATCAAATGGCCGGGGGGCATCTTTTAAAATTTTATTTTAAAAATTTTTTTTTTAGAACTTTTTTTTGTCTTTCTTTTCACATTCATTTATCTTTCTTTAAAATTAAATTTTAACTTTTATTTCAAAACTATCTTTTCTAAAATCTTTTATTTTAAATTAAAAAAAAATAAAATAAAATAAAATAAAATAAAAAAAAATAAAAAAATAAAAAAATAAAAAAAATAAAAAATAAAAAATAAAAAATAAAAAATAAAAAATAAAAAAAAAATATATAAATATAAAAATAAAATAAATAATAAAAATAAAAATAAATGAAAAAAAAAAAAATAAAAAATAAAAAAAAATTTATTAATTAATTAAATCAAAATTATTATTATATTTCTTAGTTTTGTTTTTCAGTCTTCATTCTTTTTAGTTTTATTTATTTAGTTTAGACAGGAAACAGGGTCTAGGGGAACTCAATACTTATGGGATTTTACTTCAAGATATCTGTTAGTCCTCCAAGACTTTAAACTGGCTACGGTTCAAGACATTCTTTACGGTTTTTTACACGTATTTTGGAGCTGTTAGTCCTCCAAGACTTTAAACTGGCTACTGTTCAAGACGTTCTTTAAGGTTTATTTTATACGTATTTTGGATCTGTTAGTCCTCCAAGACTTTCAACTGGCTAATTTTCAAGACTGTCATTAAAGATTTTATATTGGAGCTGTTAGTCCTTCAAGACTTTAAACTGAATTTCAAGGATAATCAAGATTTTATGGATATTTTTGGAGACGGATTTCTTTTATATAAATCAAATGTTAGGTCCACCAAGACCTTAAACTGGACTATTATCAAGTGTTGGGTCCACCATGACCTTAAACTGGATTTCTTGTTGATCAAATGTTTGGTCCACTATGACATTAAACTGGATTATCAAATTTATTCAATCTTTGGTCAAGCCTAGGCCTTACTTAGGAATATATCAAGATATTTATGCACTTAAACGATCTTTGGTCCACCAAGACCATAAACTGGCAATCGATTATATGTTTGGTCCACCAAGACTTTAAACTGGAATGTCAATCTTGTTTGGATAACTCAATTCAATCTTTTAATTTATCTCTGTCCACTAAGACTTTAAACTGGTTATTCAATTATTTCTGGAATTGGGTGCTGATAAGCTTTAGGAGGTTAAAATTTTAGGTGGTAATGATGCTAAGGAAAGCATAATGGTTAATTAGGTGAAATTTGTGGCGCTTTAACATGGTCTAAAGTTAAAATTATTATTGGAAGCCTGGCAAAAGTATTTTATGGGTTTGCTGTATAGCAAAGTTTGAAAATTGTGATGAAGGAATCAGAAGTTAGGATGGTAGTTGGATTTTAGGGAATGATTTTTTTTAGTGCCTCATAGTTAGGCCATTTTTTTTGGTGTGAAGCTTGGAGGACCTTATGGCGAGATTGGAATCATAGAATTCGGCTCAGTGGGGGTCCCTATGAGGTTGGAATCAGGAGTATTCGGCTCATAGGAAGATCCACTCTCTCAATGCTGTGACAAGAAGGAAGACTGGTATATGGGAGTCTGAAGGGATTCAAACTTTGCTCTCAGTAGTGGAATCATCACAAGATTTATTTTATTTTATTTTATGTTATATCAAGCCAGAGAAGAAAGAAATCATCATTTATGTTGAAAGTTTAAGAAGACCAAGCAACAACAAAATTTTATCAAGTTATACTGTTAGAAAAGATAATTTCTTTGAAATTGTTCAACATCATTATAAAAGCTTTGCATTAAAATTCTTCTTTTCATGAGGTCTTCATGGTTATTAGCTGGAGTTTCTTGAAAATAGGCCAGCATTTTTTGTTTCAACTCATTAGTAAAGTCAAGAAAAAGATAGCGATGAAAATTTGGGTAATGATTGATATAGTCCGTCTTCACTCTACCAACATCATCAGTGTTGGTTATTTCGACAGCTAGAAGTTCAAATATGTTATTAAGTCATAGGTTTAGTCAATTTTGATTAAAAGTTTTTTTTAGTAAGATAAATAGGGTCTTACATTTAGAGCCAGGAAACATAGTCTCAGCAAAGTTAGTTGGGGGTACTGGCGTTATAGGATTAGGATCTTGTGAAGGCAAAATTAGGCCGGGATCCGTTGATGAAGATTGAACTTTTGAAGCTGTTTTTGACCTTATTCGTTTTAAGAAGACAGGAATTTTGGATCGCTTTTTAGAAGTTGAGGGATCAGGGAGAGCTGCTGGTCCTAAATATACGTTTGTTTTAGAAGGAACTATTGGCCGGTTGCATTTGATTTTTTTCACACGGCATAAGTCGCAAGCTGTTCTGCCAGGAAGATTAGGGTTGGACATTAAACAAGGTACCTGGTATCGAGCGCAGAGTTCACATGGAGTGACAAGTTCTTTGGCAGACATATTGATGAAGATGAATTTTATAGTTGATTAAAGAAGATGGTGGTTGAAGGTTAAAGATGAATATTGTGTTCAACCACTTATGCAAAGTTTTAAGAATGGGGACATTCTCGATTGGAGGGAGGATGTGGTAGCCTAAAGTTTAGTACGGCACCTAAATATGTAAATGGAGTTATAACGGCGTGCAAGATTGGCGTTATTATTTTTTTTATATATAAAAGGGTTTTATTTAATTTATTGGAGTTTAAAATATGAAGAAATTGGTCACGAGCGAATGCCTACACAAATACAATTTATTTTACGGAGAAAACTTATTTTTTACGGTCTGAAAAATTTATAAGTATCAAGTCGAGTCACTCAAGAACCTTGGGAAATTTTCCCAGAATTTTTACTATTTTTCTTATATTTTTAAATGAATTTTAAAGTTTTATAGAAATATTTACGTTTTCAAAAATTACTTAACTTTGATGAATTTTCACGGGGTAATTAGAGCTGCGCAGACTACGAAAATCAGTTTGGTAGGTAAAGGGAAAGTAGCTCTATTATGTGTAATTTTTCTAGATTTTTTATCATGGTTTTAAGGTTCTAAATTGAGTCCGGAAGTCCGGACGGACTCCGTTTCGACTCCGTACGGACTCCGTACGGACTCCGTTCCGGCTCCGGATTGACTCTGGAAGAGCTCTGGAGGGGAAAACTTAGGCACGTGACTAGGAATACTTAAGGGCGTCTCAAACTCGAAATTGAGAGGGGGGACACATCATACAGCTTAATCTTTAACCACCACAGTCTCATTTTTTATTACTCAACAAATTAAAATAACTTGTAATACCCTTATAACTTTATATTTTATATATAACATTTTAAAAATACTACTCAACAATTAAAATAACACTTCATATAGGGTATCTTTAGAAAGGTCTTCATCACTGGGACTTGATTATTGCTGTCTCATAAAAATTTAAATTATTATAAAAACATAAAAGTCAATCTTTTCAGATCTTTCACTGGTACACCTTAATTGTTGTTATCAGTATTTCTTTCCTCAACAGCCACGATCATTTAATCTCAATAAGCGTTAATTATTTTAGAGTTTCATTATTTTTATCAATCAGATTCAAGTAGATTGGTTAGCTTAGTGATTTAGAATTCCCATTTTGTTATTTTTATTGGAAGGACGGGGTTTTCAGCTAAATCCACATATCTCCTCCGGATTCTGCTTACAGCAAGGCGACTGTAAGAGTTTACCTTACCATACCGGCCAGGAATGACTAGAGAAATCAAGGCCTAAATAAAAGCTTCTTACAAATGTAATAGGAATAAGGCTTCCCGTCACCAGAAGCATGGGTTGCTTCAACCACTTCCTATTCCCTCTAAACCTTGGGAATCTTTATCAATGGATTTTATTTCTCAACTTCCTCTTTCTAATAATTTTGATGCTATATTAGTAATAGTAGATAGATTTTCAAAAATGTCTATTTTTATTAAAACCACTACTACTGCTACAGCAGAAGATTTGTCAAAGTGTTTCTAGAATATGTATTTTCCAAACATGGCTTACCTAATGATATTATTTCAGATAGAGTCTCATTGTTTGTATCCACATTCTTGACTCAATTGTGTTGACAACTCAATATCACAAGGAATCTCTCCATGGCCTATCATCCTGAAACCGATGGGTAAACGGAAAGGGTCAACCAAGTCCTCAAACAATACCTTTGAATGTATGTCAGTTACCAACAAGACAATTGGACCACATGGTTACCATTGGCTGAATTTGCTTATAATAACTTGACTCATTCTTTTACACCACAATCTCCTTTCGAAACTGTTTATGGAAGACATCCTCAATTCAACTCAATCCATGTAGGAACTAATCATCCTGCGGAACATTATCTTCGAACCATATCACGACTCCAAGAGGAACTTAAATCAAACTTGGAATTAGTGATTTAAAGGTACAAGGAACAGGCTGAAAAACATTGACAATCTTCTCCTCCCTTTAAACCAGGCAACAAAGTATGGCTTGACGCACAAAACATTCGAACAACTCAACCATCAAAGAAACTGGCCGAAAGGAGCTTGGGACCATTCGAAATCGACTCCATAGTCTCTAAAACTGCATTTCAACTCAAGCACCACGCAATATAGGGGGAGGACTTGCTAGCAAGTCCCCAACTTGAAGTCAGATGGAAATCAGATGGAACTCAGACTGAAGTAATACTGAACTTTCACTTGAAGTATCACACAAATAACAATGGATCTATATTGAAAACATAGTGAAAGTGTGAGGATAACTGAATGGAAGCCAGAAAAAATCATTCCATGAGTCTACTCAATGCAAAGTATTTTTTGAAACAGCTTATTAAAATAATACTTTATTAAATTGATTTGATCAATAAAAATTGATTTACAATATTGCAATTCTTAAATACAATAATTTTATTAAAAAATTTCAGATTACATATAAAAAAAATCAGTGACTTTTTCAATTACTTACAACTGTTTTTACAGAATTGAAAGCTATGTTTCAGCTAATATTTTATGGAAGTGAACTCTGTTCTTCGCCCGAAGAACAGAGTTCATCCTCCTATTTTCACACTCTGTTTGCACCAATCTCCATCCCTTTCAATTCTATCAACACATGCTTGTCTTCCCTTCCCATGCCTTTCGCTATCCTCCCAGCCCCATTGTATGCCATCCTCTTTTGATCCCCATTTCACCCCTCTCAACCTCTCCCAGACCCTTTTCTTCATTTAAAATGCCTCGGAACCCTTAATCTTCCCTTCCAACTCTTTCCCAACCTTTTCGCTACCCCATACACCCTTCCTCACCCCTCTCTCCAGCCTTTCCAGCCCTTGTAGCCCCATTTGTGTTCACATGAGCTTCAAGGTGTGTTCAAAGTAAATTCAATACTTCTTCATGATGGTTTCATCACTTCCTCAATGTGTGCTCAAAAAGATATGAATTAGGGTTCAAGGTTGCGGACTTGCTAGCAAGTCCGCCCCCCATATTGCGTGGTGAAGCTACCTCCTAAGTGGCAGGCTATTCAACCTGTTTTCCATGTATTTCTCCTGGAACTGGCTGGAGAAAAATACCTGGGCAGGAACAAACATCCTCTGGAACCGGTCAAAGTAGAAGACCATCTAAAGTGGGAAGTAAGCTGTATCCTTGATTCAAGAATGTGCTAGGGGAAACTTCAATACCTCTTGGAATGGGAAGGCTTCCTTGATGACTCAGACAAAACATCATGGGAACCAGCCATCAATGTTTCTAATGCCCCTGAACTCCTAAAATCTTTTCATCTTAAATATCCTTTAAAACCATAACCTTAAAACTCTCTTTTATTTTTTTCTCTTCTCTTTTTCTTCTTTTCTTTCTCTTTTCTTTCTTTTCTTAAAAATCTAAAACATCCTTACTTCTAAAAAATCCTTATTTTTTTTTCTTTTTTCTTCTCTCTTCTTTCTTCTTTCCTAAAGTTTTTCAACCTTCTTTAAAAAAAATAAAATAAAATAAAATAGAAATAAAAATAAAAATAAAAATAAAAATAAAAATAAAAATAAAAATAAAAATAAAAATAAAAATAAAAATAAAAATAAAAATAAAAATAAAAATAAAAATAAAAATAAAAATAAAAATAAAAATAAAAATAAAAATAAAAATAAAAATAAAAATAAAAATAAAAATAAAAATAAAAATAAAAATAAAAATAAAAATAAAAATAAAAATAAAAATAAAAATAAAAATAAAAATAAAAATAAAAATAAAAATAAAAATAAAAATAAAAATAAAAATAAAAATAAAAATAAAAATAAAAATAAAAATAAAAATAAAAATAAAAATAAAAATAAAAATAAAAATAAAAATAAAAATAAAAATAAAAATAAAAATAAAAATAAAAATAAAAATAAAAATAAAAATACACTACGCAATATAGGGGGTGGACTTGCTAGCAAGTCCCCAACCTGAACTCAGACTGAACTCAGATGGAACTCAGACTGAACTCATACTGAACTCATACTGAACTCTACTTGAAGACCCACAAAAACTGTTATGCTGAGTGGTGTTCATCCCTGATTGTATGGTTCCTTTGTCAATAGCTCAATGTGTGTTCAATCTGTGGTGAATTTGAGTCCAAAGTTGCGGACTTGCTAACAAGTCCGCCCCCCGTATTGCGCGGTGATAAAAATAAAAATAAAAATAAAAATAAAAATAAAAATAAAAATAAAAATAAAAATAAAAATAAAAATACACTACGCAATATAGGGGGTGGACTTGCTAGCAAGTCCTCAACCTGAACTCAGATGGAACTCAGATGGAACTCAGACTGAACTCAGACTGAACCCATACTGAACTCTACTTGAACACCCACCTAAAACTGTTCTGCTGAGTGGTGTTCATCCCTGATTGTATGGTTCCTTTATCAATAGCTCAATGTGTGTTCAATCTATGGTGAGTTTGGGTCCAAGGTTGCGGACTTGCTAGCAAGTCCGCCCCCCATATTGTGTGGTGATAAAAATAAAAATAAAATAAAATAAATTTAAAATTAAAATTAAAATTATATAAAGACTTAAAATTCATCAAAATAAAACCTTAAAAAATCATTAATTCCTTTAAATTTTTCTTTATTTCTCCTTTCAAAATTTTTATACACATTTTTTTCCTTAAATTCTTTTTCTTTGAACTATCAAAATAATTCACGAACTCAACACGACAATTTTTCTCAAACTTTACTTCAACCTTTAAATCTCTTTTTTAAAATTTTTCGAACAAATTACTTCTTTCCTTCAAATTCTTTTTTCAAAATAATTTTTCTCTTTCTTTTCAAATAACTAAAATTCCTCAAAACTTCAATAAATAAACTTTCACAAATAACAAATTTCTCTCTCATTAAATTTTCATTTACAATAAAATTTTTTTCAATTAACTATTCTTTTTTCCTACTTAAAATTTTTCTTTCTTTTCAAAACTTAAAACCAAAAATTGTCTCAGTTAAACATTTTTTTTTCTTCTTTCAAAATTTTAAAACAAAACTTCATTCAAATATTTTTTTCCTTCCTTTTTTTTTTCTTTTCAAAATCTTATAAAATATATATATTAAAATTTCAATGAAAACAACCAAAATAAAAAATAAATAAATATTTCAATTAAAACAACAAAATAAAAAAATAAATAAATATATAAATTGCTTTCTACTTTTCTTTTTCTTTCTTATTTTTTCTCTTTCCATTTCAAATTTTCTCCTGTATTTTCTCTCGAACCAATTTCTTCATTATTTACAAAATCACCCTTATTTCCTTCCTGAATTTCTCAAATACCTCCTCCTCACCTACAGGTACCACTTCTCCAATCTCCAGTAATTCTTCAGCCACCTCAAATGAGGCAGCATTGATAATCTTGTTGACCTCACCACTTAACTCTGCAATGAACCAAGTTCGTCAACCCTGCCGAGGTTTCTTTGACCATACCTGGTCAAGGGTTTCCTCGTGGTCCTCCCTCGAATCAATTGTTGGTTGGTTTTCTTCAACTGGGATTGAAGGCTCCTCTTCCACAATAGCCGCTTCCACAGTAGGGGCTTCTACAATAGGAGCTTCCACAATTGGGGCTTCAGCAATGACATCTGAATTCTAAACTTACGGTCATCAGAAAAAAATTTTGAAAATAAAAAGGCAGACTTAATTCGAAAACCGGGTCAGCCTCTAAAAATAACTTTGGGGTGACCTCCACTGTCACTTCCTTCTCCTCTTTGTCATCTTCGATGACCATCCGTTGCTTATTTTGTGTCCGCCTCAAGATGTGAACTTCATCCTCATCTTCTTAAACCAATTCATCCACCTCCTCTTCCACACTTCATCTTTTACCTGTGGCCTGGGTTACCCAGGTCGCCACAGTATCCTCGACCTCCTCATCAACTCCTTCCGACTGATTTTCCCCGACCAACACGTCCCAGATATCTTCGACCACTTCTTTGGTCTTTGGTATTACCCAGTATTTGGTTTTGTAAACCGTTGTTCGATGTCCACATTTTTTGAAAGGGCATGGCACCTCACCCATCTCCAGTGGCAAAACTTGCATTTCTGGAGAGGACCTCGTGTAGCCGTGCTTTCGACGCAAAAGTATTCCATCAACTCACAGGCAGTGCAGGCTTGGGAGTATTGTCAGGTAACGAGCCCACCATCCGATTTGGGGTGAGGAGGAGTGGGAGTCGGAGTAGGACAAGTTGACATAATAAAATAAAAAAATAATCAAAAAGGGGAAATGAGGGAAAGTAGTGTGGGAAGTATATGTCTCACGCTCAACGGAGCTTGCGTTTTATACCTGGGAATCTGTCACGCGCCACATGACACTCGAGGCAAAAGCAGCTCATTAAATCAATAAAACAGAGGTCTAAATCCATACTCAAAGCGCAGAAAGCAATTCTACATAGCAACAGCGACTTCCCTTTGTGTACTCACTATTTGAATGCACTAATCTAAACTTTAAATCTAAATTAGTCAATTTCTCAAAAGTGTGTTTAGTCTTTTCTTCAATAAGCAACGCACAGCGCAATAGTCAATGCAATATTCAGCTAAAAGGTTTATTAAGTATCTGTGGGTTATTAAAAGGGGTAGTGAGCATGGATGGGATGGTTAGTGGAGGATTAAAGGGTTAACGGATATTAGTGAGGAGGGTCCAGGTGTAACAGGTGTAAATTTGGAGGTCTGTGTTGTGTGGAATGATGGATGGGTATGAGGTCAATGCGAGGAGGAGTAATAGATATAAAAGGGGTTAGATTTTGGTTTGATGTTTCTTTAGAATTAAATTATAAAACCTATTTATAGCTAATAGTGGTAAAACTGCAAGTTAAATCATTGTTATTGTACATTTCCTTATTTTCTCAATAATCATTTCTAAATTTAAATATTTGATTGTTGAGTTTACAAACCTTTGTGAGATCTTAAGAATATTAGTATTACCTTAAATTATAATAAGATTCTTATTGAACATACCTCAAAGCAGTAGCTCTTCCTTTGAGTCATCTTTGAATCACTTCCTCAAACATTCCCTCTGTGCTTCAAAGAAGTTTCTAAACTTTTCCCTTCATCTCACTTTCAGGAACACCCTCGACCTGGTGCATAGGTTGTCCGGTGACAGGAATTTTCATCATCACTTTTCAAGTTTTTGTGCAAATTTGAAAAGTAGAGCCAGAATTAGGGTTAGGTTTATTTGAATCAACTATCCTTTTAGCTGAAGATACTTCTGAAGCATATCTTTCATGTCCAGTTAACCGATTTGAATTTGTTTCAGTGGTTTCTGAGATATTGAACTTTAAAGGTGAGACTTTTTTTTATAATTTCACTTTTATTTATTTCATAATGCGTATCATAACATTTACATCATTCATTTATCGTCTACATTCCTTTGATTATCTAGGCTTTTATCTCCCTCTTTTTGGAATTATAATCATCAGTTTCAAGTTTCTGTGCAATTTTTAAAATCAGAGTCATTGTTAGGGATATTTTTATTTTAATCTACTGTCCTTTTAGCTGAAGATACTTCTGAAGCCTATCTTTCATTTCCAGAAAACCAACTAGAATTTGGTTCAGTGGTTGCTGAGATGTTGACCTTTAAAGTTGAGCCTTTTTTTCTCATTTTCCCATTTATTTATTTCATAATGCATAACACAGCTTTTACATCATGTATTTAACCTTCCAGATTCCTCAAACTATCTTTCTCTTTACCTATTATTCTTCCCTTTCATCAAGGTGTGTTTTTTTCTTTTTCTTACCATTTTCAAATGTATATCCTTCACAAATTTTTGCTTCTCTTATCAGATCAGTCAAAAGTTAGTCCAACAAATCAACAAGGTAAAAATTGAGGGTAAAATTAATAAATTTACAAACCTTTAGGTAGATAAAAAAATTTTGGGGATTTGTAAAGTCATCAAAAAATTTTCATACTCTCTTAAAAATTTAATGAATAACTTTGATATTTCAATTTACTAAACTAAAGTAATCAGCCAACAACCTTGTGTTGTATAAAAGTTAAGCATGATAACTTAGTTGTTTCATGGGGTTCATATTGCCCATACCTGTTGAAAGTCCCAAACTTAGTTTCTAGACTTGGTCCACATTTTGGCTTGAGAAATCATCATTACTTTAAAACTAGTGAATTTAACTTATCTTATTTATTTATTTATTAATTTATGGAATTATTCTAAATTTTGGTGATTTTCATCCGTTACTTCAATAAAATGCAAGTGAGTATTGCTAAATTTTTAAATCTGACATGGAAAATTGATGACTTAGAAAAAATTGGTGATACCCACCCCTTGCTTCAATAAAATTCAGAGGGGGGTATTGCCAAATTTTTCAAACAGATATAGAATTTATTTGACTTAGTTTTATTTAGAAATACAAAATTGGTGGTGAGGTTATAAAATTATGTTGGTTATGAGGTTTTTTGCACAGGTTTCAGTATTATTTTACCATCTGAAATTCCAAAAGTGAAATATTTTAGAGTCCAATAAGGAAAAATGGTGTTAACAGAATCTCATGATATAACTATTTTTGATAAGATTAAAAGTAACTATTAAATTGGGAACCAAAAAGAATATTGATTTCCTCATAGAGAAGATACAAGACATTGAGCTTTTTGGAAACAGTAGTTATTCCACTCTCCTAATCATAATCATCAATACCAAAGCCAGTGGAAGTGGAAGCAAAATGAGCCTTTGTATATTTTGATTGATAGCTTTTTAACCTCTACTTCATTTACTTAAAATTGATGTTGATTCTCCCTTTTGTTTTATTTTTTACTACATTTTCATTAAGAAGTCAATTTCCTCAACAGATTTATTAGCTTTAATGCACTTTATCAAGAAAACATTCAAAAAAATTGGATTGAAATATGAACAAAAAAAATAAAAAAAACTAGTCATCAAAAATTTTCATCAAGCATTCAATTTCGTTAACAGATTTATTAGCTTTAATGCATTCTATCAAGAAAACTTTCTAAAAAGATTTGGAAATAAATATAAATGAAATAAAAAAAACTAGTCATTAAACATTTTCATTAATCATTCAATCTCCTCAACAGATTTATTAGCTTCAACACATTCTATCAAGAAATCTTTCTTTTTTGAACAATCTTCAAGTTAATACTTGAGTTTCATTTAATCCAATAGAAAATTGTACTCAAGAGCCTTCTCAACTTTCTTTATCTCAAATTTCTTCTCCTCCAAATAATGTGCTATCTCATCCCTCCATAAAGAAAGCTCAAATTTATTTTCCTATTCAAGCTTCAGATTCACTTGCTTGAGGATCCTTGTTTCATTCATTAGCCTTTTGGAAATAAAAAAAAAGATGTGAATAAAAAAATAGAACAACTAGAAAAGAAATAAAAGCTCACTGGAGTGGGGTCAGGTTGGTTCATATTGCCATTAGGGTCTATTGAAAAGATGTCTTGATTAGTGAAAGTCAAATGAGGGGAGGATTTAGTTGAAGCGGAAGGAAAAATATTTCTTTTGAAATCATGTTTGGAGATATCATCTTCTCCATCCAATATTTTTGCAGGATTAACATTGGCTCGCTCTCCAAATATGGAATCCATCTCTTTATAGTAAGGAGATAAAGAATCAAGTTTATCACCTATAGTTTTGATGAACATACTGATATCAAGATCAGTAATACCAAACCAGTGGAAGAGGAAAGAGTTTTATCCTTCTTGTATTAGACTTAGTAGTGCTTGAATAATTGAGACATCTGTAAGGGCAAAAGATTAATCCTTCCCTTTGTCTTATTTCATAATTCATTAGCCATTAGAATATATCCATTGATTTTTGATGCAGGGGGTCTGTCCTAATTTAGTTTCATTCTCAGTAGCAAAACAAGAATCATAATTAGTTTTAGTTTTCAGCCAGTTGATAAGTATGAGATGATCACCTTTTTTTAGTTGAATGGTCTTTGATTTCTCAGATGAGCGGGGAAAAGAGGGTGTCAATGTGTGCTAGTATCTAAGTATGATTTAATAGTAAATCTTAATGGTCCTACTACTTACTGATAAATGATTAAGCTATTAAACCTCAGGGTAATACTAATAAAATAGTTATTCTAAATATAAACTCACAATACTTGGATTTTATGCCGGCTAGTGGTGGAAAAAAGATCAATAAAGTATAGTTATAGCTTATATAAAGATAATATAAGTTTTTAAATGCTTTATAATATATTTATATATGATAATAATTGTATTATAGTGTTTATTTGAAGTGCAGTAAGTAAGAGATGTCTAATAACCCATCAAATCCTCACTTACTTATACCGAAATCCACTGGAGTGCACAGACCTTCAATCCAGATGATGTCATTGCTATCCCCAGAAATTATACCACTGTGAGGGACCATAACCTCCCCATGATGTCCACTTCAAGCAGTTTCAACACCCAGACCTCCAGTAAGGACCCTCCATCACAATTAATGATACCACAGACCCATACCATAAATAGATTAAACAGATAAATGTGGATACCATACAGAAACAGGTAAAATAACTCATTCAAAGAGTATATAATGAGACCCAAAGCAGATAAAGGAAAAAAATTAACTTTCCAACCTCCTAATAACATCCCCAAGCATCCATATTAACCCAGTAATGATATCCCAACCCATAAATCCATGAAAATCCATCAAAGGAAGCAGATTATGAAGTCCAAACTGGATATATGTGCCTGAAAAAGGTGTATATGCTTGTGCAAGCATTGTGAGTCCACTGAATACGTCCATATGACCTAAAATAAGCAGAAAAACAAGGTTTATAGGCTATTAAGAGGTTAAAACCCATTTATAGACCTTAATATACATAATAAAACTACATATTTCACTGAATATGAGGTTTATGTATACATATAAGCTTATGTATGTCTATAATTACTAGATATCACTTAAGATAAGTATATTATGACTCCATTAAAACCTTAATAAGTATTATTAGGCTATGTATAAGCTATTTAAACTACTATAAGTCATATAATGGTGTAATAACTATATATATATGTATTATAACCATATATATAAGTATTTTAACCTTATTTTAAAGTTATTAGCTTAATGTAATTAATATTATCTTATTTTATACATAAGAGTTACTCAGTCTTGGAGATACCTAGGCTGACACTCCCTCATCCAAAAAAACAATAAAAAAATGTTAAGACATTTTAATTAATAAGTAAGGAGTGAATAGAAAAATAATTTTTGAATTTTCCATGATACATATACTGAATTAAACAGTATTATTTGGATTTAAATTTTTTTGAGAGATTTTTAAGATCAGAGATTTCATTTTCTGGAATCCACAGGTCATTTTCACTTGATTTATTTTTAAACCTTAATAGATACTCAACTCCCTTTTCTTTTGTAAGGTGTCTCTTTTTAAGTATCTTTTCAATTTCTGCCTTTTCAACTAATTCTTCAAGTTGCTGTTTATGCCTTCCTGATCTTCTTAAAAATAGAGAAGTATCATTAGAATGGTATGGTTTTATAAGAGAAATAGGAAACACCGGATGTTTTCTATCATATGGTGCATATAGAATAGCTTCAACAGCATAGTTACGAACCATCTTTTTTACTAAAAATGGTCCAATGAATGGATCCTTCAATTTAACATTACCATTTAAATTGAAATGTAGTGTATAAATAAGGACTTCATCACCCTCTTTGAAAATTTTCTCTTTATGGGCTTTATCCCATCTTTTATTCTCATAATTAAATGCCTTATTTATACATTCTTGAGCATGCTTTCTGCATAACTCTTTCATCTGAAGAAATTATTTTGTACCTGGATGGATATCCAATCTAAATAATTTATTAAGAGTTTTAGCAGGGGTATTAGGTACATAACCCAACCATAACTCAAATGGCTTTTTTCCAGTGACAGAATGTACTGTACTATTGTATGCGAATTCTAAACCTGGGATAAGGGTTTCCAAATCATGCATGGATTTTTCATTGTCTTTAAATTCAAGACCAAAAGTGCAATATCTTCTTAAGTTTGTATCATTCTTTCTGCTAGCACATCAGTTTTTGGATGTTGTGCCGTAGAAAGTTTTAATTGACACCCTGAAACATCCATAAGTGATGTCCAGAACTGAGAATTTAATTTAGGATCTCTGTCTGAGACTATTGCTTTGGGGGATCCTGCTGTATTTAACATTTGTATCCACCATAAAAAAGCTAAGTCCTTTGCAGAAACCTATTTGTGGGTAGGAATAAATTTACACATTTTTGTAAATCTATCTACAATTACCCAGCAGGAGTTATAACTCTTATTCCCTGCTATTGGAAAACCTGTTACAAAGTCCATGTTAACTATTTCCCATGGAGATTTTGGTTGCTCAATTTGTTATAATAAACCAGCTCCTTTTCCTGTTAATCATTTAGATTTTTGACAAGAATCACATGTCTCATCATATTTTTGAACATAATCCCAATCATGAGTAAATCTGTCATTGTCTTTATATTCTAAACCAAAGGCACAATACCTTCTAATCATATCTTCCAGAGTTTGAATCATTCTTTCAGCTAGACCATCAGTCTGAGGATGGTGTGCTGTAGACAATTTTAACTCACAGCCACAAATATCCATCAAAGAGGTCCAAAACTCAGAAGTGAATTTTGGATCCCTATTAGTTGTCATATTAATTTCATCCATTCTTTGAAAGACTCTTTTCAGGTGACTTAAATGTTCATCATATGTTTTTGAAAACACTATGATGTCATCAATATAGACTAATAGCCATCCTTCAACCATTTCCTGATGAAAAACACTATCCATCAATTTTTGGAAGACTGAAGGCGCATTCTTTGGGCCAAATGGCATTCTCACATACTTATATATACCCATATGTGTGGTTATTAATAAGTAATTTTGAGAAATTCTTTCCACAGGAATCTGGTGGTAACCTTTGTTTCCATCCAGACAGGAAATATATTTTGCTCCTTGTAAAGTAGCATGGATAGAAGCTATCCTTGGTAGAGGGTAAATATCATCTACTGTGTATGTATTCAGAGCTCTATAATCACCGCATAATCTTGCCTTATCTTTTTCATAAGAGATCAATACTGGTGAAATGACACAATACTTAGGTGTTGTGTCCACTTTTTCAACAATACCCATTTCCAACAACATTTTTATATTGTCTTCAATATCTTTCCTTTTTGCAGGAGATGCTAGGTAAGGTTTCTTTTTTAGGCTGCCAGGAATATTATCCAAATCACAGCTTAGAGAGATTTTCATCTCATGGTCTTTGACCAATCCTAATTCATTTGAACCATGAGCAAATGCCATAGGATATGATTTAATCAATCTCAAAATATTTTCTTCTTCAATTTTTGAGAGTTGAGGACTGAAAGAGGCCTTTTGGATTTCATTTTCCAATTCACCCACTTCATTGGTGGTTCTTCCACCTTGTAGTTGTTCTTCTCTAGGAGAAATGGAATACACTGAATTTTCAGAACATATCTTGAATTTTCTCTTACCATTCACTCCTATGGTGAAACAACTGTTTGCAGGATCTAGTTTAATTCCAAATTTTTTCAATAAATCATTGCCAATAATAAACCAATCACTACAATTATTATTATCCATTACTACAAATTCACAAACTGCTCTTACATATCCATTATTATATTTAATGAATACAGCAGTTTTGTATTTGCCAATTGGATTTAATATTGAACCAAAACCCCTCCAGTTCTTTGTCTGAACAGGTTCTAGTTTTTCCTTATACTTACTGTCAAGTTTCATTAATGTATTAATAGAAACTACACTACCTGCAGCCCCAGTGTCAAGAATGGCATTCATTTCTTTTCCACATATAATAACAGGTGCTCTGATAGGTGTTATTTTGTAAGTATCATGAGATACATCTTTAATTATCTCAGCTTCTTCAATGGAAGTTAAAGATGTATCTGTATGAGGTATAGCATAATTCAGGAACATTATATCCTGTTCTAATACAAATATCTCATTCTCATCATCACTGTAAGATATGTTACTTTTACAATCCTCACTGGATTCCATATTTTCATCTTCATGATTACTTGGTTCAGAATTCTGGGAGGTTTCAATAACATTTATTCTTTTCTTACACGTGTGACCTTTAACCCAAGGTTCATTACATTTATAACAAGTGTTATTCTCTTGTCTTTTAGGGACAAGGGGAGCTGAAGGTTTTTTCTTCTCCACTGGTAATTTACTTGTAGTAGGTTTTACCAGGTCAACACTTTGTCTGTAATTAATATACTTGGTTTCATATTTGTGGTTTAATAATATTTCATTACATATATTAATGAACCCAGAGGTATCTCTGATGGTTTCAGTTCTAGCTACAATAATGTCTCTAACTGATATAGGTAACTTGTATATTATTTTTTCTTTCCACTCTTCATAATCCATTTTTTGATCCATGGCTTTCATGATTTTTATTAAATTCATTAAAAATACCATAGGTTTATCTCCAGCATTTGGATTATATCTGGCCTTTTCATACAATCTTTGTTGAGTGATTCTAAATTTTGGGCCACCAAATTGCCTTTCAATTAGTGCCTTCCATTCATTCCAGGAGTAATTAATTCCCTCACTCAATACAGATTCAAACCATAATAAGGCAACATCTGTAAATAAAGATATTATCTTTGAAGTAATTTCTTCATCAGGTAATTTGTATGAAAATTTTAAGTTATCAATTCTTTTTATGAATTGTTGCCAATCAGATTTTGAATCTCCATCAAAAGATGGGTACTGATCTAACTTAGGCCAGTTCTTTTGGCTAGTTTTTGCTTCCCTAACCTGAGGAATATTGAGTAATTCACTTACTTTAGAAGATGATCATGTATTTCATCTTTTACTGATTTATTATTCTCAGAGCCCATGATACTATGTTCATGTTCCATCATTGGTGTTTCATTTGCATGTTTCATGAAAACAGGCATTCTTGTTACATAAGAAGTGTTATCTTTTATTCTTTCAGTATTTTTCAACATGTTTGCTACTTCTATTTCCACTCTTTGTAACCTATCCTGTATTACTGGTACATGAGTTAGGGTGTCATTTACATTTGAAAAAGATAATTTAACACATCCCTCAATGGTAGCCATAATATTCTGAGAGTGTTCTAATTTATTTTCTAAATTTCTAATCTCAGATTTTAAACCTTTATTCTCATTGACTAATTCATTATTTGAATTTTCAATAATTTTTAATCTATTGGCCGTTGCACTAAATGATTGTGTTAGCTGTAATAATACCTTTTCTGTATTATTGTTTGACTCTTTTGAGAACTCTTCCAATTTTTCAATTCTCAATAATAATTTACTTATTATCTTTGATTCCATTGGATTTTCTTTTAAAAAATATTCTATTTTTTCTGTGTCCAACTCAGAAGACTCATCATTTGATTCCATTTTAATATTAATAGCATTATCCTGGTGATCAATAAAACTATCTACATTGTCTTTGTGCAAAGACAAGTTTAACATATTTTTTTCAAATGAATAATCCTTTAAATCATTATCAATTATATCCAATATTTCCTTATCAATCTCATTACCTATAAGTAATTCATTGTTAGGTTGATGTAATTGTTCATAAGAAGTTGGATGACTCACCAAGGTCTTACTCCATTTCCCCTGCCTCTCTTTGGCTTTCACCTGTAAGGGTGACTTCTGGATCCTTGTTGAGGAGGATTGTTGTAATTTTGGGCGTACCAATCCCATTTCCATTTGCTTACTGTAATTTTTTGTTCCTCCTCTTGGGCTGGAGGTGTTGCTATGGAATTGTTGGATGCCACTGTTGGTGGTTGAGTCTTTATGTCCACTAGAGCTTGGTTGACTTCTATGAAACCTTGTGCTGCTCTCTTTTCCAGATTGCTGATCTGGTCCACTATGTTGTTGACTCTTATTGTCAAGGTGTTCATTAGGGTGGATAGGGAGTGAACTTGTTCTTGTAAAGTATTTTTTGACTTCTTTATTGAAACCTGCTTTAGAAGCTTTTCCCTTTCTTCCAGAGACATTTGTGGAGTGTTGTTGATTATGGGAGAGTCCTGGCCCTCCATTTGAATGTCCTGTAACAGGTCTTTCAGCTCTAGGTCTTAAGTTATAAGGTTTTGCCTTATTACTTACAATGTCATTGTTGTCACACATTTTCATGTGGAATTTAAAGAATTTGAGAATTTAGATATAAAAACTTTCAAAAAAGAGTTTTATCAGTATTTATCAATACCACTGAAGACAATTTTATTGCTTAATTATTGGTATGAAGTGAATCTTTAAGTGCCAAAAGTCAAATATGCTTTTTATGTGGTCACTTAATTTAACTGGTCTACAATATGTAGCCGTGTTTTTATATTTAAAAGAAAACAACTGTTAGTAAGATTCTCTCTAAATATTTAATGAGTATTACAAACCAATAAAAAGAAAAAATTAAGAGTCCTGTTAAATTAAAACAATTAATCAGTTTATTTGGTTTATTATCTGCAAAGATCACAAATTTAATTGGTCAATTGACAGACTCCCACTAATAACAATTTTATGTTAAATTAGTGGTAAAATTGTTGATTCAATATCACAATTTTTATTATATAACAGGGCTTCTTTTTCTGAAATCACCATATAAGTGACCCCAACCTGTTGTAATTATCCAAATATTTCTATAGGGATATTATTTATGTGCACCTTCTATTGAAAATTTCACTTACTGGATTATAACAGAATTCTTGAGGAAAGGTCCCCAATTGTCAGGCTAAGGTCAAGTACAAGGACGTGAACTAGCTCAAATGGTCAGTTGTCTAGAAGATTTTAATGGTCCTATCTGAATACTGTAATCTAAATCCAATAAGTAGTAAAATATAATCAAAATTAAGGTCTCAGTAATATAACTCTCACTATTTTATATGTGGCTTACAATCTTTCTAGTTGGTAGAAAAATAGATTTTATAATTCAGATACTATTCAAAACTCTTATAAAAGTACTAATTGATATGTATTGTAATTGATTTGGTTATATTGGTAAATTGTAAATGATAAGGAATGCAGAAAACAAGACCAAAAACCCCCTCCTTTTATACACACTAAGTTTCCCCAATAACCACCTTGATGTACCACCCAATACAATGTTAATGACGCCTTCAACCAAGTAATAGAACTCTCCATCAACGCCCCTAGTGACCAATAACATAATTAAACAAACAACAACCACTAAAATCCTATTAATAATAAGGGAGATCCATCAAAATTAAAGAAAAGACAAAAAGAGAGTATATGCATGGAAAAAAATATTATAACAAGGTGAAAGGAGACTTTTTAAGGTTAATTATCGCTTAATAATAAGGGGAGTCTACAGTAGAAATGGAGGGGCTAATCCTGACATTATACTACGTGAAATTCCCATTCAAAAATAACCAATATTGACTGAGAAACCACCCAAAAGCTTAAAAAAGAGCATGAGATGTGGGGTAACTACATGCAGTCCTTGGCAGGCGCTTGCACGGGTAAATACTTGACTAAAGTTAGGCCAATTTAAGTGTGGTGATGAAATAAAGTGACAAGAGTGAGGTTATTAATGAAATTAGTGCATATAAACAAGGTCAATGCATTATTAATTAAGCTAGGACACTAAATAAGCGCCTGTGGCCTATTTTAGTGTGTTTCCCCACAGTGGGCGTAGAATGTGGGGTAATTATAGTGTGAAAAAGCTAAATTTGCTAAAAATGAAGCTATTCACACAGGAAAAAAGCAGGCAGTATGTAGCCAGTACACAGAAGCCATTTCTGGAATAAAAAACACCAAATTTGAAAAGTGTTATTTTTATACATTTAAATAGCCAAATCAATAGTTCTAAATGAGCCCAATTGATCTGTCAAAGCGCATTTTTGATATTCTCAATTTTATAGCGCATATAGTCAACTTTTAAGTGAAATAAAGCGCATTTCTTGTTTTTTGTATAAAACAATGAATATAACAGCTTTAAGTGTACTTAAAAATTATGTAGCCTTAAACTTAAGGTTCTTAAAATTACCCTAACATATTCCAACTTAATATTAAGTACATAAGACTTATAAAAGGTGGATATATGCGTGTATATAAGGTGTTATAATGGCATTCTATGTGTATTATCATAATTTTACTTATGTATACTGTTTGTGTACTCTCATTTCTTGTTCCCATGCATAGTTCATGTGTTTAACATAACTTATAAGCACTTTTTACTCAGTCCTGGGGATATACAGGCTGACATGACCTTTGTCCTGATAATTAAAATACTATATTATTGTTTCAGTTGACAAATTGTCCTGGAAATAAAATAATAATATTTTATATTAATTAAAATTGATTATATTAAAATTATTTCAGTTGAAAATAAGTCTTGATAATTAGATTATTTCAGTTTACATTAAGTCCTGGTAATTAAAATTATTCTCAGTTGACATTAAGTCCTGGTAATTAAATTCTTCAGTTGATTTTAGTCCTGATAATTATCAAAATTTACATTACTAATTAATAAATTATTTTATTATTTCAGTTGATTTATTTTAATCCTGGCTATAAAATTATCTTAAATTAATAATAATTGTGATTATTAATTCAGTTGATTTTTTGTCATGAAAAACATTATATTTTAATTATTCCAGTTGATTACAAAACCCTGATAATTAATTATATAGTAGAATTTTTTTTCCTTATTTTTCTTTAAATAAAGTAAAAATAATAACTGATTAAATCTTAATATCTCTTTCTCTCAGCTCAGGTTAATTAAAACTATGACTGATCAAGGTGCTTCTGCTGGCTGTGATGAGGAACTGGACTTAATTGATTATGATGAAGCTTCTTCTGTAAGTTCTTTTTTGACTACAAAACTGGCTAAAATTAATAAATTACTGGACCAATAAGGATGTAGAAATGCAGGAAGTGTAAATATTAGTGGAGACAACTGCTCAGGACCAAAAGTCTTCTATCAACCCCCCAGAAGAGCTTCCAAAAGGCTTCAAAATAAAAAATATGCCCTTTAATCAGCAAGTCAAAAATCTCTACACTCACATGAAGGAGTTGATGTCAGAAAATCTCAAGCTGAGGCCAAAAACAGACTCTCTAGAAGACAAGGTAAGAAGAATATAGTCCTTCCTTCAAGAGAAGAGGAAACATCCTCCTCCCCCAAGAGACCTTCCTCAATTGGCTCCCCAGCAACAAGAAAAGGTGTAAGTCTCAAAGTGGCAGTGGGATTATCTGTCCCAACAACAACAACCACAAGTATCTCAGGCAAGTCTGTCAAGAACCAATAAGTTCAACCCCACACCTCCTCAGCCTTATCAAGATGGAAAAAAGAGAAAAAGTAATCACATTCAATTCTTTCCCGAACCATGGTAAGCCCCTCTATTGAATTTCAAGTACCATTTCTTGTTGCTGATTCAGTTTCTTCAGGCAATTCTGGAAGAGGAGATTAAACTGTGAGACCAGTAGAGGCTGATATTAGTAGACAAATTTCTCAATATTCTAATGTATCTAATCCTTTGGTTTTGATTTCTACTTCAATGCTAAATCCAGATATGGCTGTTATTGATGAGACACTTGATTCTGAGTTTTATGAGAGTCTGGAAAGTTATTCTATTTCCCTATCAAGAAATACTCCAGATGTAGCAAAAATTAATGACAAATATTTGAGGGATATTATTGCTAAACAAAATCATATAATGAACAACATGCAATTGAATCAGAAACTCAATAGTTTGTTGACTGAAAAGGGTTATCAATCATTGAGGAGTGAATTACAGAGATTTTCTAATGATTTATTTAATTACAAAGTAACTCATGAAAAGAAAGTTTCTTTATGGCAAAATATCAAGAATGATTTGTCTAAATTACAAGATACTGTGTCCATCTGTTTCCAGGAGCTAGAGGGACATAAAATGAACTTAATAAGATTGAGTGACCATTATTCATCTTTTCAAAATAAGAACCAGTTATCTTTTGCAAGCATCAATGAGAGTTTATCTAGTATTCCAAGAGTGAAAACTAGTTTAACAACCATTGAAGAGAAATTGAATTCATTTTTACATGATCAAACTTTTTCTGACGTTTCTTTGAAAGAAAATATGGTGCAGGATACCCCAATTTTACCTGTTCCTAGTTCATCCAGAGTGAAATTAGTTCCAGAAATTCCTGTTGATATCACTGAGTTTCCATCAAAAATTGATGATGTACCTGGATCATCCACAGAAGGATTAAACAATGTAATTACTGCCCAATTGGACAAGATAAATCTCCTTCTCACTCAGAAATAAGCTTGAAATAAGGAGAATACATCATATCAAAAGAATTGGCCAAAACTTGACCAGTATCCAACATTTGATGGTGACTACTCCTCTGATTGGCAGCAGTTGATTTGCAGGATTGATAGATTAAAAAATTCTTACAAACTCCCAGATGAGGAAATTGTGTCTAAATTAATTTCTTTATTTACCAATGTAGCCCTAATGTGGTATGAATCTGTTCTCTTGGATAAAAATTACTACTCATGGGAAGATTGGAAAAGATTAATTAAAGCACAATTTGGTGGTTCCAAGTTTAGGATAGCTCAACAAAGGTGGTATGAAGAAACCAGATATAGCTCTTCTACTGAAAAACCTATTAAGTTCCTGATAAAACTTGTGAAAATCTTGAGGGAAATTGACCCAAATATGGAGTTTGAGTTATAGAAGGACAGGATCCTCTATAAACTACCCATTTCTTTGAGAGACTTGATAGTTGCTAGAACTGAGTTCTCCAGAGAACCTTCTTCTTTCATTAATACTTGTAATGTGATCCTTCTAAAAAACAAGTATGATTCTAGAAGATTCATTTATAGGACCCTTTTGGAGAAACCCTCCACTTACCAAAAAAAACCTTTGGAAAAGGTTGGTAAACCTTCTGCCCCTGTTGCACCCAAAAAGTATGCAACAAACACTTGCTTCAAGTGAAGCAAGCCTTGGCAGAAAGGCCATGTTTGTGACAAGAAGATAAATCTTGTTGAAAAAACAGAGGAACATGCTGATGACACAATAGCACTGGATGATACTTCAAGTGATTGTGCCAGCAATATTTCATATGAATCTTATCAGGAAATTTTGATGCTGGAAGAGAATATTCATTATTTGAATAATATTAATATTGAGAATAATGATTTATCTACAGTAGAGGATGCTGAGGTCATAAAAAATCTTGAGGACAGCTCAATTGTTATTGCCCCTCTAAAGGCACCAGTCTTGATAAATGGAACCAACATTGAGGTTTTTTTGAATTCTGGAGCTAGAGGAAGTGTAGTATCTGAAAAAGCACTTGCTTCAGTGGACCAATATTATAAATCAAAACTTATGCCTATCATTTCTGAGAATTGGAGAGGTTATGGCTCAGTTTTGTCCCCCATTGGTAAATACAAAGCCACAGTATTTTTCAAATATAACCATGGTTTGTAAGAGCTATATGTGATTTTGTTGTCATGAAAAATGATAAGTTAAACAGTTGGTTCATTGTAGAAAATGATATTTTAACCAAGTATGGCATAAAATTGGATCCTTCAAACCAATGCTTCACAATGGGGATGAATGGGAAGAGAAAATTTAAGATTTCATCCCCCAGAAAATTATCAACACCAGGATTGAATAAATGTCATTCCTTAGTTTAATATAAAGGAAGATCTACAAAAGAAATGACTTCCCTTGTGTCTGAAATTGACAATGCTTCTTTTGGAGAACAAAAGTCTTGTTAGGATAAAGATTCCATCATTAAATTGATAAAATCTTTTTCTATTTCCTTTGCTCATGGGTCACATGAATTAGGATTGGTATAAGAAGAAATTAAGCTTTCATTATCTTGCCCATTAACTGAAATACCACCTAGTTTAAAGAAGAAGCCTTATCCTGCTTCTCCCACAAAGAGAAAAGATACTGAAGACAATATCTCTACCCTTTTAAAAATGAATATTATTGAAAAGGTAGTTGAAACACCTAAATATTGTGTTATCTCATCTGTCCTAATTTCTTATGAGAAAGATAAAGCCAGGTTATGTGGTGATTATAGAGCATTGAACACTTACACTGTTGATGATATCTATCCTTTACCCACAATTAGCTCTATACATGCTACCCTACAAGGTGCTAAATATATCAGCTGTTTGGATGGTAACAAGGGATATCACCAGGTACCTGTTGAGAAGAATTCTCAGAATTTCCGAATTATTGCTACTCATATGGGTATCTATAAGTATGTTAGGATGCAATTTGGCCCTAAAAATGCCCATTCAGTTTTTTAAAAAGTTATGGATAATACATTCCATCAAGAAACAATTGAAGGATGGCTGATGGTATTTTTAAGTTATAAGATTAATTTCATTAAGGTTATGTTATTTTAAACATAAGAATTAATTAGTCCTGGGGATACTTAGTCTGACAGAGGGAGTAAAGGGATTTAAAGAACATCTTGGAGATGGCTGCCTTTGAGAAGATCTATGATGATGTGGCATGTTGAGATATTTGAAGATGAAGAGGAGAAGAAATAAACAGATGAGATGTGGAGGGGTTTTGAATGGATAGAATAGGGGGTATCAATTTTGACCGATCCACAATTAAATTAATTGTGGATAAAAATCCTTATACCCCAATTATCTTCTTCAATTATTTTTTCTAATAATTTGGTTATTAGACACTTTATGTGTCAATGTTCACCTCTTATCAGACATTTTTCTACTCAATTTTTCATAAACACATATTGGACAACTTTCTGACATAACCACATCACCAGGTCAAAAGTTAGACGACTTGCAGTCAAGTGGTTTTTCAGGTATCTTAAAGTAACATCAGAAGTAACCTTTGAAGTAACTTCAGTGCTTAAATAACTTACAAGCCAGACCAAAACTCTGAGTGTCTCTGTACCAAAAAGAATACTAGAGAAATCATATTGCACTGCTTATTGTTAAAACTTTCTATCTTATTTGATCTTGAGTGACTTCTGGAAATTGTGCCTCAGTGCTGTATTAGCTTTTTTTCCTGGAAAGAAGTCCTCCATTTTAGCTATGCTTGCACCATTTATTCAAGGCCCATGAAATAACTTTTCATAATTTTCTTTCTGTAGGTTGGCATCATAGACTTTACCAGGACAAAAATCAATGGAGGCACATAGAAAAGTCTCATACCCTGTTATTGTTAAGCAAAGTTAATTATGATTCAGTCATGAAAATTTATCCTACAGGGACTATTATAATCTTCTTAATATTACTGTATTTCAGAGATGAATAATGGCCAACAATGTCAATTTTTTAGAATGATTTAGTGACTTTTTGATGGTAGAAAAGGTATAATATCAATTTGAAAATAGACTGATACTTATAAAGTTTTTAAAAACAAATATATACAATAAAAAGCACATACTCAGATTATACTCAAACCTGTAATTTATAAAATTGCATCATAGTTTCAGGGATATAGTTCACCATGTTCAAAAAAAAACTTATATGATTTGTTCAAGTGAGGTTTCATCTATAGCAATAAACAAAAGGAGTTGTAAAAAAATTTTACACTGCAGGTAGAGTTATAAAAAGGTGAAAAAATAAAACATTTTCACTAATCATCAATAGTCAATCAAACCCCTTCTAATACTCATTCTAATTTTAGTTCTGTTTTTAAATATTTTTTTAGCTTATAGGAAATTCTATAAACTTAGGGAAAGGAAATTAAGAGTATGTAAAAGGAATTACATGTATCCTCCAAGCTATGATGAAAAATAAAATTAATATTTAGAAAGTTTTTTTACCAAATATAATATAGCTTCAATAAGTTTGAACAAGTAATGCATTCAATTTTTCTTTAACAATTTAAGTTGTTCAGCATTCAAAGTAGCTTGACTTTTGCAACAGTAAAATTCTATAACAGTTGCTAAATCTTCCAAATTGACTTTTGTCTCAGTATCAACAAGGGACTGCTCTACCACAGACAAATTATTGTAGTATGTTTCATCTAAAAAGGCTTTTGGAAGATCCCCAGGAAAAGCTTCTTCACCAATATCATCCATAGGGAAACTTCTGGGACCTGCAACAGGCTGACCACCTTCTGTTCCTGGGGGTTGAGGGACCTTCAATTTTCAATCAAACTTTTTTTTGATAGCTGCCTTGGCTGTTTGAGATTTAGAATTTTCAAGTGATTTGGACATTGACCCCCTGTCAAGTCCATTTAAACATCAAACCAAACCTGCACTTCTCCAAGGAATTGGAAGTTTTAATCTACTCCCATCTTGGCCTTCCTCAGTATCAGAGTGAATACAGATATCTTTGAATAATACAGCCATTTCAAGGACCAAAAAAGATGAAGCCATGTTTATTCGTCCGTCACGCAACTATAAAAATATTATATTTAGTCTCAAAAACTTTTGAAAATCTATAAAATGAACATCCTTACCTCTCTTCTTCTTTTAGACATTTGAACCTTCACTTTTTTCAACTTCACCTTTTCAAGCTTTTGAGTTTCAGATGATTTATCTTTTAACATATCAGCAAATTTTTTAGACTGCCCAAAGATTCACCTCTCTAGGATGCTAAAAACTGCTTCATCTGTAACAGACTCATCTGAAACTGAAAAGTTTATCAAACCCTTCCCATGATAGCAGGCCTTCCATCCAAGAACAATGTGAGTGATTATGGTAGAGTTCCACTCTCCATCCATACTAGATCCCCAAAGATAGCGAAAACAGCTTATACCAGTTTGGGCCAATTGTGCTTCAGCTTGACTTTTCCACTTTGTATTAATCATCTGGCCAGGAGGTAAAGCATAGTCGGTAGTTGGAACAAATATTGGATTTTTGAAGGTTGAAACAAGTTTTTGGGTTTCAGCTTTAATGACTAACTGTCGCTGAGCTGGGGTTAATTTTGTACATGGCTTATCCTGAATTGCTTTAATCATACTCTCCCTCTCAGTTTGGGAAGTGCGCCATTGATTGACCATCTCATTGGAAGGAGGATCAGGAATTTTATGAGTAGATGGGTCAATTCCTAGGAGGAGTCTAGCAAAAGAAATAATGGAGCGACCCAATGGAGCGGAGGCAGAAGGAATAGGTGATTTAGAAGCCAAATTGGCAGTTTTCTTTTTTGTAGCATTTTCAGTTTTTCTCTTCTTGGAGGTGTGCTCATGATGCTTGTGAAATTTGATATATGACTTAGGATCCAAGCCAGCTGTACCTGAAATGGGCCACATAGAGATTAGAAATTATATACAAAAATAATGAGTTTTTCAAACATACCACACTCTACAGAATCATCATCACTAGCAAAAAATTCTGAAAATTCTCTATCATCAGGAGGTTGTGCTGTTTCTGAAAAAGATAAAATGTGATTATCTGTCCTTGTTCCATATGAAAAAACCAATCATTTAAAAATACTAACCTGTTACCAAAAAAAAAGATTTAATAAGTTATAAGTTTATATTATTTGCAATAAAAAAATCAAACATTAATTTTATTTACCATTAAGATTTTCACCAGTTTCCCCACCACTGGGTCCAGGTGGATTGGATGGTACATCGGGAGGATTTGGTGGGGGTGGAGGTGGTGGTGGTGGAGGTGGTGGACCTGGTGTTGGTGGTGGTGGGCCTTGTGAAACTGGTGGACCAGGTGGTGGTAAAGGTGATTGATGATATGGGGATGGAGGAGGAGGAGGAGGTTGAGGGGTGAATGAGAATTGTGGGAGTTGTATTGGTGGTGGTGGATATGGCGAAGCAGTATGTGATGGGCCAGGGGAGTCTTGGGTAAAAGGGATAGAATCAGATCTAGTACTAGGTGAACCCATATACGGATCAAAATAGTAGTGTAATTGAGAATCAGGTTCAGAATAATTTGGGTGTTGAGAAAGGCTTCTTTGATGACTGTGTTGGTGCCGCAGGTGTTCTCTAATTACATATTCAGATGGTTGAGAGTGTGGTGACTCAGGCTCTTCCTGAGGATCAGTCATAACAACTTTTTTTCTTGTCAATATTTGAAAATAAGAAATATAAAAATAAAATTGACATACTTTCCCTAATAGTTTCCATCTTTAATGTATTGGCTTGTTATAAAATTAAATTAAATTTGAGCCAAAGACTGTAAATGGTGGATGTTTTAAATAAGATTTAAGGAAGGTGTAAAAATTCCAACATTTTATTTGGAGCAAAAATATTTTTCATGCATTATGCATTATAAGTTTGGCTTCACCAAAATGATCCAAAAAAATTTATGAACAGAAATGTGAGAAAAGAGAAAGACACAATTACTGTTATCATTTGTGAGCTATCAAATCCAATAATCAACATACAAAAAAATAAGTTTCATATACATTCATACACTTCATAATAACATTTCATATTATTAGATTTTGGAAAATTTCATTGCAACACCATCATATGTAAAAATAATCAAAATAAAATTCATTAAATATCGACAAGTGAATAACAAAGTGATAAATGTTTAAAAAAATTTAAAAAAAGTGTATTTTATGCAGCCAACTGAATCTCATATTTTTGAACTATGGTTTCAACAACACAATTAACATAAATGAATTTCAAGAAAAAATCAATAAATCTAATTACAAAGTAAGTTGTGGTTGTCTAGATCTTTTAGCAGATGTTCTTATCCATGGTATTTCCCCTTCACTTATATCAATAGTCCATTGCTCTATAAAGTCATGTAAAATAGATTTGGAGACCTGCTCCAGAGAAAGAGAAACAGGAATGTATAATTGTTTTTGACATAGTGAGTTAACTATGGTATCAACAATGAGAGCATGGGTCCTGGGCCATGAAAAATCATGCTGATGTGAGCTACTTCCCATCAACAGGTTAGTTACCTCAATCAACTCCCCACAAGTGGATTGAGTTTTCCTTCTAGCATCATTCACTACGCAATATAGGGGGTGGACTTGCTAGCAAGTCCTCAACCTGAACTCAGATGGAACTCAGATGGAACTCAGACTGAACTCATACTGAACCCATACTGAACTCTACTTGAACACCCACCTAAAACTGTTCTGCTGAGTGGTGTTCATCCCTGATTGAATGGTTCCTTTATCAATAGCTCAATGTGTGTTCAATCTATGGTGAGTTTGGGTCCAAGGTTGCGGACTTGCTAGCAAGTCCGCCCCCCATATTGTGTGGTGATTTGAGCTCAGGAAGAGTCCCCTAACACCAGCAGAAAAAAAGTAAGCAAGGTGGGAAAAAATGAACTTTGACCTTGAAGTAGCAAGGATAGGTCCTGCTCCTGCCCTAGCTGAGCTCTCTTGCACTGATGAGCCTGATGCTACTCTATCTTGCAGGAAATCATCACAATTGAATATCCTTTTAAGAGTGCCAGACATTGAACCATGTAAAGAATCTTGTTGTATAGATTAGCCAGATGCTTGACAGAAATAGTGAGAGATGATTCATCAGAAGCTGAGCCAATTTTCGCAATGTCAACTTTTTGCTTGTACATCATCTTCTCAATGTCCTGGATAATATTAAGAACACTTTCTTTATTTGCATTTTTGTTGGAAACATCTCTTATGGATGAGTCAAGTGTATTTTCTGATAGCTGGATTGATTCAATGATTAAGCTGGCCCAATCACGCTTACTTGATTTGGATGGAAGTGCAAGAGAAGAAAGGTTGATGAACAAACTAGTAACATTAGCAGACCTCTGCTTCAAAATCTTCATGTCAAAAACATCGTTTCTGTTCCAAAGTTCAAAGGCAGATGGTTGGAGGAAGGAAGGGGCTATGGAACTTGTAAGCCAGATAAATAAAATAAAAGTGAAAAATAAGAAAAAATATTTACCAAGTGTAGTGACCTCACTGAGCCACTCTCCAACAGTAGAAGATGATGACTTGAATTTAAGGTTAATGTTTCTTAAATCCATCAGCAACTGAGCTTTAAGAGCAGATTATTGATTGAGGATTTCATAGGAGCGGAATGCTAAGTTTCTCCACGACTCGTCGGGTAATCTTGTTTCATATATTTTATGAATTTCAGTGATTTTTTCTCTGAATTCTGGAAAGATAAACTGGTAGGATCTCTCAAAGGGGGGAATGTAGTTGTCACTTTCTTTGGTAGAAGTTGAGGTTGATTCAGGGAGAGGGGGAGCTGGAGAGGGTCCTAACTGAGTCTGTGAAGCTGAGGTGGGTGTGAGGGAAGAGGCAGGCTGAGAAGGTGGGATAGAAGTAGGACCACTGGCTAAAGGTGGAGAAGAAGCTGGGACAGAAGTAGTGACAGAAGTAGTGACAGAGGGGAGAGGTCTAGTGGTAACAGCTGGGATATTGGATTTAGAGAGTAGAACGGTGGTATCTTTGGCACTTGGAGGCTGGGTTGATTTTGGTGGTGGAGGTCTGGAAGCAACATTTAAAGGAGCTGAGGTTGATGAAGTTGGGGCTGGTAAAGTGGGATGAGGGGAAGCAGTTGTAAGGGGGGGAACTACAGGTTGAGAAAGAGCAGGAGCAGCAGAGATAGGGATGAGAGGAGCAGTTGGAGAAGCAGTATTAGGGATGGCTTTATCAGACACAATTTTGGATGTTGAAGGAGCTGAAGATTGGGTGGCAGGGTTGGTGGTTGTCATGGTGAGTGATTTTTTTTGTAAGTTTCTTCTTCTTTGAAGCAGGGTTGAAGGTGTCATCCTCAGAATCAGTAGGTATATTATAGTTAGGGGCTGCTGCAGCTGATTTTCTCTTTGGACGCCTAGAGGGTTGATCATCAGTGGTGAGGTCAATGATAACCATTTTTTCTTCTGGAGGAAGCTGAGACCCAGAAGAAACAGCTGAAAGAAAAAATTACTACTAAATACTTATAATGAAAACAGTGAAAAAAACTGACCATTTTTCTTCTCTTGGACAAGATCCAAAAGATCCTGAACCTTCTTCATAGCTGAATCCGCAAGTAAAGTTCCATTTAAGAGTGATTCAACACCAGTTTGAAATTTGGATTACTGCGAGATAAACTCCTCTGTAGAAATTTTATACACCTCATTTTTCAATACATGGCTTGAAGGAGATGGTTTTCTTTTTTTGGCTTCTTGAGCAAGAGGTATGTCATCTATGAAAAAACAATCAGCTTCTGTAGAAAGAACAATGTTACTGGTTCTGACCTGATGTGTCAGATTCACTATTCACTGCATCACCTGACTCCACAGTGCTGGAGGGTTGTTGAGGAGCAACAGTTAAAGCTTCTACATCAATAAAGACAATGTATAAAATGAGATTTTAATAAAGGTTTTAACTTCTATATAAAAAAAATTATTCACCAGATGTCACATTCACCTGAGGATCCACATCTTGAGCTGACAACAGGGAATGGTATGAATCATTAGAACTGGATTTTTGTTGAGGAAGCTCTACATCTGGAAAGGAGGGTGAGCTGGGAGGTGCCTGACTGGGGATTGAGGCTGTGGATTGAGCTTGTTGTGACATCTGTGTTCTGTGTTCATGGTTTTTGAAAAGTGGTGGTTAAGAGTAGAGAAGTTTGTGGATGAGACAGGTAGACTTCTCAGCTTATATTAAGAAATTATATGCAAAATATGGTTGCATAGGCTGCAGGAATGACTAAGGAAGGTTGCATTACAATTGTGCAACTAATGTAAAAAAGTATAGCATAACTCATACTATAATGCGCCAAATATAAATAAATTAAAAATATTACATCTTTTTGCAATGTTATGAGACTATATACATAACTTTTGGCACCATGTATAGCATGTCGCCTCATGTATGCAAAATAGTAAGCAGGGTTATTAATAGCCGCTACAAAAACTTGTACTTTGCATACATGAGGCAACATGTCGCCTCATATATGCATGCTTGTAATTGATCAATATTATATATTTATTACCTTGTATTCCACATGCATACATGAGGCGACATGTCGCCTCATATATGCATGTGTGTTAGCCCATTTAAATATACAAAATGACTATGTAATATATACAATTAAACATATATGCAATATCTCTACATTTATAATTTAAAATTCAAGTTACAAGTTGCATACATGAGGCAACATGTCGCCTCATGTATGCATGTTTCAACAGATAAATGTATAAGTGCTGTTATGTTTATTCTATATAGGAGCACCCATAATGCATACATGAGGCGACATGTCGCCTCATGTATGCAATTTCAAACTTAACTTGCTTCTCAGGTTTAAAGTAGCCCAGCAATATTTCACTTACATTCATACATGAGGCGACATGTTTCCTCATGTATGCAATATTGGTGCCGCAAAAAAAGAAAACACACAACAGCATGTATACACATTATTTCTATGTATGAAATGTATAAAAAACATTTTTTAAATTTTTGATTCTCATTTTGATGATGGTGTATGAAAAAAAAACTATGTTTCTAGAATGCTGATTGAAAAGAGAAATGCATGAGGGAAAATGTGTTACCCTGTATGTATGCTTCTTATTTCATCTCCACTAGCCTTTTGCTTGATTAATATTTAGTTTCAATTATTGTGATTACATAACGCATTGTCCTTTCCATCTGCGTGTTTTTACTGTATATATATATAGTTATTATTTATTGAATATGTGATTGGTTATATCAACAGAAGTTGCTTTTTGAAAAATCTCAAAAGATTTATTAATAAGAAAATTTTCAAGTAAAACATGATAGTCCATTTTAACAAAGAGATTTGTCTTAATATTTAACTTAAAAGAAGTGTGTGGCATTTTGAAACTCTTGATTAGGGCTTAGAACCTGCCTGAAAGGGGCTGGGTGGTGCACCCCTGGACACTAGTGTACCCCCCCCCAGTTGTGCAAGTGTTGTGTTAATATTATAAGTTTAATTTTTATTTTTACTCATATGTATGTACTGGATGATAAATATATTGAATTAAAATGTAGTTTCAATTTTTGGAATGTTTTTGTGAAAAATAAAGGGGAGGAGTATATATTTTATATTTTATATAAATAATTAATTATATTAATGAAAATAAATGATCTTGTGAACTTTCCAGCACCTGTTTGACACTATTAAGTGTAATCCGTGGTTTGTATTTACAAGATCACACAAGTTAAATTATAAGCCCTGTACAATATCAGATTTTCCATACTCATTGGCTGTGATCTACAGATAATTTAACCAATTGAAGTGAACAGTGTAAGAACAGAAGTTTTGTAAATGAAGTCATATTTCTAATATTCATGATCCTGCCTTCTCATTGCCATTTTGCGTAATGGAAACATAAAAATTAATGGATGTAGTTCTGTGTCCATAGAAACTTTTATTCAGTCCAAAAATTGTTTTCTCCACTTGAAAAGGTGGAACATTCAATATATTCTTGTTTTTTAAGGTTTCCAAATATATGCTTTTATTTGGGAGATAAACTAAATTCATAAATCCTACAAGTGCTGTTTAGATTATTGATGAATAAAAAAATATTTAATTTTAAAAATCTCATATGACTTATGTGTACCTCCTGAGATTTAAATCTATGTAAAAAGTTTAACACAGTTAATATCACTTGCTGATCTTTTTTGTCATATTTTATCTGGACCTACAGAGTTTGGAACAACTTTAATCAACATGGATAAATTTAGTTTTTATTTAGATCATGTGACTGCTTGGCAATGATATTTTTGTATCTTGCATAAATACCCACTTATTCCTGAATTATCTTCTTTTCTCTCAAATTTTATTTCTATTTAAGATGGAATCATCTTCTTCTACCTCTCCTGTCTGCATTGGCTTGCTTCAATCTCACATATCTGACTCTTTTAGCTTCCCAGGTTTGGTGGAGCAACCTGTATCACTTTATCACTCTCATAAAAAACATACTATAAGGGTCAGGGCACAATCACCTCATATAAACATTGGTAAACTGTGCCCTACTCATTCTCAAATCCTATATGACCTACTTTTCCAACCAGGTTATCAAAATTTGGTTGCTCCTGTTGGGGGTTGGCTTCCTGGGCAGGATTCCCCCCCTTTATGGGTTGAAGCTACATTGCTACCCCAAAAGGGTGCTGACTGTCCCTTAAAAATTAATATTTTGATTTTCTGTATTTCTAATTTTTTAGTCACCATCCCCCATGCACTTGCATCAATCTCCAACATAATTATTCTTCCACCTGGCTATAACCCATCAATTCACTTGTACTGTCCCATACAAGATTTATTCAATCAAAGCAATCAACTACCATTTATCTCCACTGATTCCTTACTTCCCTCTGCACCTTATCATCCTATACACGAAAACAATGTTCAAAATTTAAATACAACACTACTACCACATCAAAATAATGCGCTTTCTTTTATGCTCTCTCAAGAATACCGCACCCAAACTTACCTTTGGCGACTGACAGGGGAGAATAGCTGGGAAAATTATTTGAGCCAAGAACTCCTCCAGAATCCTCCTTCCAAATCAATTCTTCTAACAGATGAAATGGGTCTAGGAAAGACAGTTACCACTATTGCATTAATTTTCAACACCTTAGACAAAGCTTCTCAATTTTCCCACCTTGTTGAAGCACAGTCAAGCACTCCAAGACTAAAGTCAACCTTAATAATTGTCCCTAGAAGCTTACTTCAGCAATGGAAAGATGAAATCATCCAGCATGTATCAGCTGATATCAATCTCAAAATCACTATCTACCATGGCAGAGGACGACACGAAAATTTCAACAGCTGGCCTGATTCACATGTAGTTCTGACTAGCTACAATCTGGTGATAAATGACTTGGAGGATATCAACACAAGCAAGGGGTTATATCATGTTTGCTGGTTTCATGTTATTCTAGATCAAGCTCAGTAAGTTGAAAATTTTCCTACTCTTAGTTTTTCACTTCTAAGTCCAATTTATTTTGAAGCCACATTTGTGAATCAAGAAGCAAGGCCTTAACAGCAGTCCTTGGCTTGAAGACCTCTCGACGGCTGTGCATTACTGGAACACCAATTCAAAATATCTGTCAAGATTTGTATGCCATCTTCAGGTTCCTTCGACTTGCACCATTCACTACTCCTGCTGGGTGGAATCAGCATGTGGCACAGCATGCAAAAGAAGGAAATTACACAAAGGTCAAAAATGTTATCCAGGATATCTTGGGTGATGTAATGATCAGACAATCCCGACAATCAGTTGGCCTAGACACGATTAATGATCAGCTCACTCCCTCTATACGTGAAAATACAATATTCATCAAGCTTACTGAGGACCTTGCTTGTCTTTACTCTGAAAGGCATTCAAAAACTTTTCAATCTCTTGGAATTGGCAGTAGTGACAATCTCCATTCAAAAGATCAATCAACTTTAGCAAAATTGACTGGTTTGCGCAGATTTTGTACTCATCCCAAAATGCCATATGACTCAGAGATCAAATCTGTTGAGCATATGAATTGGAGGGATAGTCCAAAATTGGTTCACCTTATTAAAACACTTCACAACTTAATTTCACAGGATTCAAATGTGAAGTGCATTGTTTTCTCAGAGTGGACTACTACCCTGAAGTTGTAGGTTTTTTGGAAATTAATACTGGATCCCTAAAACCATTTCATTGCTGTTAAAACTGATATGTCTTCAAAAAAAATAGGATTTCATTTGCACTTGATGATTATGAAATACGTCACATTCTATTTGATGGAACAACCAATGAAAGTACACGCAAGAATTTTCTCAAGTCATTTTCACTTATAAAGACTGGTGTACTCCTGATGAATCTCAAGGCATGTGGAGAAGGATTGAATCTCACTATGGCATCTCATGTGTTCTTAATGGTAAGTATTTATAATTTTAGCAAGAACCTTTATTTATAAGATTTTTTTCTTTAGGAGCCAACTTGGAACCCAGCTTCTGAGAAGCAGGCAATTGGTCGTGTTAATCGCATTGGCCAAGAAAAAGAAGTTTATGTATACAAGTATATTGTTGAATCTACTATTGAGGAAAATATTTCACGTGTCAGCACCATTTCTTTCACATTCATTTAAAAATTCTCTCTTATTAATTATTGTTGATCTAGGTAAAAACTATTAAGTTAGATGTTGCTAAGTATGTTTCATTAACTCTACCATCTCATCACCATCAAACTAAAATTTATTTTTTTTATTAGTCTTGCCCTCCCTGAATGAAACATTAAATTTTGTACTTTATTTTTTTTATTATTTTCCTTAAGAAAATTTTGAAGTCTTCAGTGTACTTGACCACTATCAATTAAGTAGCTTAGCCATTTATTTTTTTTTATAAATTTTCTACTGTGTCACAAATACAAAGGAAATTTTTTTATGTTAAATTCCTTTTATAATTTTACACAAAGGGATATATTTTCAAAATAATATATATGGAGGTGATTATACCCTTACATTTTAATAATCTAGAAACATTTCACATTTATAGATTATAGAAATAATACCTTGAAAAATGCTTCCAACATGTAAGGCTTTCATTCTTTTTTAAAAGTAATTTGTTCACCTCTTGTATTAGCTTCTACTTTGATTCCTACCACAGGCTTCAAGAGCACACGTGCTTTTAACAAAATTCTTTCCCAAATTGGTGTTCCAAGTTCTAAGGCTGCTTCCACAATTTCAGTTATTGACTTCATGAAACTTGTCTTGGGAAAATGTCAAAAGCTGGACAATTTCCCACCTCCACCAACCACTGCTGAATTATCATCTCTTTCAAATGAACTAGTTACTACTAATTTATCTCCACCACCTGAAAATACATACACCCTTGAAGAAATTTCTTTATCACCATCTGGACGCCAAAAAACTATTCCCCTGGTTTTTTAGCATACTTGCCATCAAGATGCCATTAATGTTGGGGTTCCCCACTTATGCCTCTCATTCAACATGGAGCACAGAGATTGGAATCAAAGAATCATTCAACACTTGACAAAGCACTATTTCTATACCCATAAGTACCAGGCATTTGATCAGTATCACATAGATCATTCTGAAGAAATAATTAAGTTTGTGCCTCTAATTCTGGAACGATGGCTTCGAGGAAAAATTTCAACCAGTAAATCTTTAGATGTTTTTAAGCCAAATAGAAGAAAAATGATGGATACTAGGCGGAAAGTGAGTGAGAATTTTTTTTTTTGTAAATTTCTATTAATAATTGTCTTCTCAGTTGCATGCTTCTCATAGGAAAACAGCTGTAGCTTGTCTTGATGCCAAATATCTCTTTTTGTTTGATAATCCTTGCTTCCACTCTGACACTGAAGAAGATCAAGAAGGAAATCTTTGGAAAAGGAAACCATCTTGGCGCTCTGAGGAATTGTCAAATTTTTACTCACAAGTTGATCAAATTACTCTTAACTTGATAAGAGGATCTAAAAATCATGGACATATTTCTAAAAATATTTTATCTCTTAGAAAAGACTCAAGTATTGCTTCACATACACTTGTGTGTCCTAGTAATCTTCCCACCAATTTTTACAACATTGATAATCTCAGCCTTTCTCAGTTTTTACTTATATGCCATAATCCTTCTTTTACAATCCCTTCTCTCTCCCATCTGCTTTAGTGTTTCACCTGTAAATTTTGTTTAGAATTTTCCTCCTGGTGAAGTTGTATTGAATAGCCATTTTGAATAGTAAAATTTTTTTAGAATTTGAATACATTATTTTCTCCTTTTTATGCCATCTTGTTCAAATACCACCACTTAAAAATTGTTTTCTTATTATTTTAACATACTCTCTGATGAACATGCCTACTAGATATGTTGTTTGCACTTGCTCTGAGCTTGGTTGCAATAAAAAATCTTTCACCAATAGTGAACTTGAGATAGTTCAGGGGCTTTAAAAGTCTACAACTGCATATTACAAGCATCACTACGCAATATAGGGGGTGGACTTGCTAGCAAGTCCTCAACCTGAACTCAGATGGAACTCAGATGGAACTCAGACTGAACTCATACTGAACCCATACTGAACTCTACTTGAACACCCACCTAAAACTGTTCTTCTGAGTGGTGTTCATTCCTGATTGTATGGCTCCTTTATCAATAGCTCAATGTGTGTTCAATCTATAGTGAGTTTGGGTCCAAGGTTGCGGACTTGCTAGCAAGTCCGCCCCCCATATTGTGTGGTGCATCAAAATAAAATTCAGCTTTTTAGGAAACGAAGTCAGTTGATCAACCAATCCACAGCTCCTGAGCACCAACCTCTGGCCAAAAGTAGCTCTCACCAAGAATCTTCTTCTTCTTTTTTTCCTGTGGCAAGCTCTTCAAATGAAATATTCTTACCCACTACTGAGGAGGTAAGCACCTAAAGTTTACTTAAATTTATAATTATTTTAATTTATTGCTTTTTTTAACATATTTATCTCATTAGTTTGGCCAAAAACACTCATTAAGTCTTGATGCTGATGATGCTGAGTCAATCACCTCAATTGTAAAAAAATCAAAAAGTTTCAAAAGTTTTTCTTCTTCCTTTTTAAATTTATGACGAATTTAAGCCTCTGCCTTTGCTCCTCCTTCTCTTGCACATCTATCACCATTGATTTTCTTTATACTTATTGATCTGGCACATGGCCCTCTGGTTCAAAACTTATCACATAGGCAAATTAAAATACAGATTAAAGCTGAATTTTTCAAGATCAATTTAATATCTAAAACTTATAAAGATGCCAAAAAACTCCTGCATGAGTCTAATCAGCTTCCTCATAGCATTTACACTGTTCTCAGCCGACTCAACCTACATGCATCGTTTACAACTCTTCTATGTTGTCCAAATTGCTTTCATCAACATTTCAAAACAGCTAACAAATACAACTTTGAACATGCCCATTGTAGTCAAATTTTGCTCAATTCCATACCTAGTAAAAAGAATGTTGTGTTGAAATGCAATCATCCATTGTTTCAGCAAAAAGATAATTGAGCATTGGATTTAGTTCCAGTCCAAAAGTTTACAACTCAATCTTTTATATCTTGGCTAGCCCGCCTTCTTCTTCTTCCAGGGTTTGAGGACGATCTGGATTACTGCCAGTATAGTCTAGTATATAAGTATGATATAATAGTGTTTATTTATGGTCCTACTACTTATTGATAAATGATTTAGTGATTAAACCTCAGGGGAAGACTAATAAAATAGTTATACTCAAATAAAACTCACAATACTTGGATTTAAGTGCGTGCTAGTGGTGAAAAATAGATGAATAAAATATAGTTATAGCTTATATAAAGATAAAATCAATTTATAGTGGCTTTATAATATATTTCTAAAGGTTAATAATTGTATAGTAGTGTTTGTTGGAGTTGTAGTAATTGAATGATGATAAATAACCGTCAAAATCCCTCCTTACTTATACCCAAATCCACTGGAGTGAACAGACCTTCAATCCAGATGATGTCACTGCTATCCCCGGCAATTACAGCACTGTGAGGGCCTATCACCTCCCCATGGAGTCCACTTCAAGAAGTTTCAACACCCAGACCTCCAGTAAGGACCCTCCATCACTATTAATAATAACACTGATCCATACCATAAATAGAAAATCCAGATAAAAGCGGATACCATAAAGAAACAGGTAAAATAAACAATCAAAAAGAGATTTAATGAAACTAAAAGCATATAAAGGAAACAAATAAAATTTACAAGCCCCAATAACATCACCAAGCATCCACATTAACCCAGAAACATCCTTCCAACCCATAAATCCGTGAATAACCATCCAAGGAAGTAATTTTAGTTGTCCAAACTGGGTGTATGCGCCTGATATAGGTGTCTATACTTCTGTAGGCGTTTTGAGTCCACTGATTTCCTCCATATGACCTAAAATAAGCAGAAAAACAAAGTTTATAGGCTATTAAGAGGCTAAAACCCACTTATATACCTAAATATACATAATATACTGCATATTTCACTGAATATGAGATTTATGTATACATATAAGCTTATGTATGTCAATAATTACTTCATATCACTTAAGATAAGTATATTATGACTCCATTAACGCCTTAATAAATATTATTAGGTCATGGATAAGCTATTTAAACTATTATAAGTTATATAATAGAATAATAATTATATATATATATAATAAAATAATATATATTATTATTTTAACCTTATTTTTAAGATATAAGCTTAATCTACTTAAGGTTATCTTATCTTAAGCATAAGAAATACTCAGTCCTAAGGATATTTAGGCTGACAATTACTCATTAAGGAGGCCACATAATACACGAGGAAAAATGTGCGATGTTTGGGATGGTTCAGTCTGGAAGGAATTTAAAGATATAAAAGGAGATTATTTTACAAATAGAAGTGGTAATCTTGTTTTCAGCCTGTATATTGATTGGTTTAATCCTTTTGGGAATAAAATTGGTGGTCATAGTCAGGTGTAATTTGGATCTATTATTTTGATTTGTCTAAATCTTCCACCTCATTTACGATATAAAAGGCAACACATTTTCTTGGCAGGAATCACACCTGGGCCACATGAACCTAGTTTGGACCAGTGTAATCATGTTATTTCACCTCTTTTAGAAGAACTTCAAAAGCTGTGGAAAGGATGCTTTTTTTCAAAGACATTTGGTTATCCTGAAAGAAGACCAATACATGCTGTAATATTTCCTTTAATTGGTGACCTATCAGCTATCCAGAAGCTCTCTGGTTTTTCTAGCTATAGCTCAAATAATCCATGCTCATTTCGCTTTATTTCTAAAGAAGATTTGAAATCTGGTAAACTTCCTGCTGAGTTCCTATCACGCACTGATTCCAACTACCGAACTCAAGCTATTAAATGGAAAAATGCTTCCAGTGCCCAAGCAAGAAAGAAGATCTTTGATAACAAAGGTGTTCGATATTCGTCTCTTCTTGAACTTCCATATTGGCAACCAGTCTCTTTTGTTGGAATAGAACTTATGCACTGCTTACTTCTTGGTATTGCCAAAGACTTCAGTAAAAATTACCTTCTTATTACAGCAGCTGGTGATTACATTCAAAAAGAAAAGAAAAAATCTTCAAAAAAAGGCTTTCAGGATGACCATTCATTCTCTTCAAAATCCAGTCACCATTCATTTTCCAGCTCCTCCTCTAATCCATCTTTATTTAAGATATTAACAAAAAAAAATATTTCAAAACTACCATCATTCCCCTCAAATTCTACTTCTCATGATTCAAGTAAAAGTAGAAGGACAAAAAGTACAGTTTGTGTAGTGATACCTCCATTGAGAAAAAACCTCAAACAAAAACTATCTTATGATGAAATTGGTCAGGAGAAGGCAGGAAAAGCTCTAAAAATGGTTGGGCAATCAAGAAGTACTAATCCACAGGGTGTTGAAGCCAGCTCAGAGAAAGAAGAATCAAGCTCTGATGTAGATAGTTCAAGTAAGTTATACTGAATTACTTTTAATTAAACATTTTCCTAATAAATATTTTCTTTAGAGTCCACATTTCAGGAAATTTCTGCCTGTTTTAGACCTAAAATCAATTTGGGATCAGCTGCAGCACCAAATGATTTAACTTCTGGTTTAAATCTAAGGCCTAGCGAATTGATGATTGTTCAAAATTGTATTCAGAATACACTCATTCCCTCATGGTTAACCTGTGTTCCACACCATGTAGGGGAGACTGGAAAAAATCTCAAGGCAGCTGAATGGCTTTTATTAAACAAAATTTATTACGTGGTTGCTTTGTTCCCAGTTTGGAATATAGAAAATTCTGAATCTCGAGAGAAGAAGTTGATAAAATGTCTTTCCCTTTTGGTATCTATTATCAACCTTTTAACTTCCTTTGAATTAAATGAAGAGCAAATTGTATCTCTTCAGGATCATCTAAAAGAGTATATGAAATGTCTTAAAGAATTTTGGCCACATATTGACATCAAGCCTAATGTCCACTTAGCCCAACATTTTCCTGAAGTTCTGCGACGATTTGGGCCAGCACCATCATCAGCAGCTTGGGCTCATGAGCGTATAAATGGAATGTTGGGATCTATCTCACACAATAATAAAAAAAGTATGTGCTCCTATAATCTTTTTGTTCCTCATAATTATTTACTTTAATATTTTTTATTTTAGATGAAATGGACAAAACATTTATGAAAATTTTTATCTTGACTGGGCAGCTTCAATCTCTTCTTGAGAGGAATGACAATCGATTTGAAAACAAAATGAAAGATGTTTTTGATATAGAAAAAAAAAAGACTTCAAAATCAACTGTTAAACTACTCCATGAAGAATATGTTTTATGGCTGGATTATTTAAACAAGATTGATGGTAAAAAGTGTTTTTCAAATATTTTTGAAAAAGATAAATTGACTGGTGCTTTAGAATTTCTTCCATCTAAAATTACTCATCTCCAATACTTTAACCTTGGTGGTAAATACTTCTCACTATACTCAAAACATCAAGGGAATGGGAATATTGAGATCAAATTATCAAAAGGCAACAAGGTTGGAGTGGTGTTAAGAATGTGGGAGTCAAAGAAGTTCCCAGATCAAATCTTTATTGTAGTTGGATTGTATGATGCTGTTGAAAAAAAAATAGAAAATCCTTTCTCCAAAGCAGGATTCAAAACATTTTGGTGCTACAATAGATGGTCTTAAAATGTGATTATTACTCATAAAGATATTATTGGACATGCTTCAATAACTCTCAATCCTAGTGGCTTTGGTGGTGTTTTATCTGATACTGTCTGTATAATGTCATTAAGTAGTATAGCTGGTGCCTATTAATCACCTTTGTAATATCCATTATGAATTCAATATATGCCTTTTAGACACCGAAGTATGATCTATTGCCTGTTGGAAATTATGCAAACAGCACTATATGAAGAAATCAAATTGGTCCTAATGATTCAGCTATGAGCTATGTGTCATGATGAAAAATTGTCCCACCAAAGTTCCAACACAGGTTTGACTCAGGTTAGACCACAGGTACTAAACAACCACTTGACTGCAAGTCGTCTAACTTTTTACCTGGTGCATTTTGCACAGCTTTCTTCCATAACCACATCTTGGAATACTCTCTGCATATGCCTTCTACCTTGCTGTGCACTCCCATTCTCATCCCATACTGTTCATTCTATCCGCTCAGAATTTCTCCCCATTTCATCTATTTGATTCTGCTCCTTTTCATCTCACTCTCTCATCTGCTTGTTTCTACTCCTTTTCATCTCACTATCTCATCTTCTTGCTTCTGCTCCTATTCATCTTTAATTATCTCAACATGCCTTGTCATCATAGATCTTCTCAAAGGCAGCCATCACCCAGTTGTTCTTCAAATCCCACTACTCCCTCTTTCCCCCTCTCTGCTGAGAAATCCAATATTGTTCAACTAAAAAAAGATGATCATCTCATTCTTATCAACTGGCTAAAAACTAAATCTAACTATGATTCTTGTTTTGGTACTAAGTATGCGACTAAAGTAGGACGGCCCCCCACATCAAAAGATAATGATTATCTTCCAGTTGCCAACAAATTACGGAATAAGACTAAGGGAAGGATAGATCTTTTACCAAAACAGATGTCTGAACACTTCAAGAATTTTCAAGCCAAGTACAAGAAGGCAAAGAGTCTTTCATTTTCTACTAGTTTGGGTATTACTGACCTCGATATCAGTAAGGGCATCAAACCCATAGATCTTAAACTTGATTCTTTATGTCCTTACTTTAAAGAGATGGATTATATTTTTGGAGATAGAGCTGATGTTAATCCTGCAAAAATTTTGGATGGAGAAGATCCTATCTCCGAAAATGATGTTAAAAGATATCTTTTTCCTTCCTCTTCTACTCAAGCCTCCCCTCAGTTCACTTCCAAAAATCAAGATATCTTTTCAATAGATCCTTATGGCAATATAAACCAACCTGATCTAACTCAAGTATTTTTTTTGTCTTTCATCTTACCAATTCTTTTTTTATTTACATTTTCTTATTTATAAATAGGCTGAAGAAAAAATTCAGGAGCCATGATCAACTGAGTCAGAAGCCAGCAATAATGATGAGGAGGAAAATGTGACCTTGAACAAAAAGAAAAGGGCTTCAAGTAGTCTAAATTTCCACTCTCAAAGAAGAAGAAAAAGTGATACTTTATCTTAAACCCCTTTTTCTTCTATCAAAGAATATTTGGAGAAACATGATGCTGGTAAGCGATACCAAACCTCTTAATACTTTAATCTGCTTTTCTTCTACTTTTTGTTAATATTTCTTATCACTCTAGAACAATTGAAAGTTTCTAAAGAGACTCTTAAGTTTGAAAAGCAAAAATACAATCTCATTTTAAGGAAGGATGACAGGGTACATGATTTGAAAGAGAAGAAGTTTGAACTCTCCTCACAGAAGGATGATAGGACACAAATCTTGGAGGAGAGGAAGTATGAACTATTTTTACAGAAGGATGATAGGGCACAAGACTTGAAGGAGAAGAAATTTGAGTTATCTCTAAGTATTGAAAAATCAAAGAAAGAGGAGAAAACACTTGAGCATCAAAACCTCATGGAAAAGATGAAATATAAGCTTGATCATGAAGAAAATTCCAAAAAGAGAGAATTCTTGATAGAATGTGATAAAGCTAATAAATCTGTTGAGGAAATTGAACGTTTAATGAAATTTTTTGATGACTAGTTTTTTTCATTTATCTCACACTTCAACTGTTTATAAATAATTGTACATAAAATTTTATCTTAATTTCCAGTATTTTTTACTCTATCCATCATTAGTTGAATTTTCATATTTTAATGTTATAAATTCTCTTTTAAATAAAATTTTCAAGAGTTTTTAATGTTAAAAATTCTTTTTTAGTTAAAATTTTCAAGTCACATTTAAAAATATCACAATCCCACCCCTGCATTTGATTGAACTAAGGGGTGGGTATCACCAAAATTCTTTCAAGTAAACAATTTTGCAAGTCTTATATGAGATTTTGTCAATAATCCCCCCTGCATTTTATTGAAATAACAGATGGGTATCACCAAAATTACAAGTCAAATTTTTTTTAAAGTCTGATATGAAAATTTGGCAATACCCCCCCCCCCCCCCTGTATTTTATTGAATTAAGGGAAGGGTATCACCAAAATTTCAAGTCAAAAATTTTTTTCAAGTCTGATATTAAAATTTGGCAATAACCTCCCCCCCCCCTGCAATTTATTGAATCAAAGTAATCAAATAAAAAAATTTAAAATTGAAAATATCTACAAGCAATTAATTTCACCAGTCCCAATCAAGTTTTCCTATTTTATATAATAGCCAGTAGAACGACCTAAGGCCAGATGCACCATTATATAAAAACAGTAATCTATCTTGATGTAAAATTATAAATTTTTTGGAAGAGACAAATCCAAAATTAAATGAAAAAAATTAAAAATGAAAATTTCTACAACCAATTATTTTCACCAGTCCCAATCAAATTTTCCTATTTTATATAATAGCCAGTAGAACAGCCTAAGGCCAGATGCAACATTATATTAAAACAGTAATCTATCTTGATGTAAATTTAAAAAATATTTGGAAGAGACAAATCCAAAATTAAATGAAAAAAAATTAAAAATGAAAATTTCTACAACCAATTATTTTCACCAGTCCCAATCAAGTTTTCCTATTTTATATAATAGCCAGTAGAACAACCTAAGGCTAGATGCACCATTATATAAAAACAGTAATCTATCTTGATGTAATGGAAATCGGAGTTCAAGGATTGTGGAGGTGAGGTAAAGGGGAGGAATGGGGCTACAAGGGTTGGGGAGGCTGTAGAGAGGGGTGAGGAAGGATATAAGAGGTAGCAAAAAGGTTGGGAAAGAGTTGGAAGGGAAGATTAAGGGTTTCCGAGGAATTTCGAATGAAGAAAAGGGTTGTGGAGAGGTTGGGAGGGGTGAAATGGGGATCAAAAGAGGATGGTATACAATGGGGCTCAGAGGGTAGCAAAAGGGGTGGGGAGGGAAGACAAGCATGTGTTGATAGAATTGAAAGGGATGGGGATTGGTGCAAACTGAGTGTAAAAATAGGAGGATGGACTCTGTTTTTTGGGTGAAAAACAGAGTTCACTGTCATAAAATATTAGCTGAAACATGAAATATATAAGGTGAAAAAATTAACTTCAGAAAATAGGAGGATGGACTCTGTTCTTTGGGCAAAGAACAGAGTTCATTGCCATAAAATATTAGCTGAAAAATGAAATATATAAGGTGAAAAAATTAACTTCAAAGTAGTTTTAGACATACATTAGCATTTTAAATAGGATACTAAAGCTGTAAAGTTACTTTATCAAAGTGAATAAAACATGGAACATGAAAATAACACAAGTGAAAAAAACAAGGAAGTACAAAATTGGGAGAGTACAAAAAATAATTTAAAAGGGTGTTGAAGAGAAATTTTGTAGAGTAAGAGGCATAAAGACAGAGCGTATGCCGGTTGAATGAATGTTTTGTGATTCAAGGGAGGGGAGAGCCGGTGCTGGTTCAGGATCCTCTTCTTCATAAAGATCATTCCACTCATCCTTTAAATTAGCTAGGATATTGTGGAGTATAACGCAAGTCATGATCCAATTATTTGCAGTTTTGATCTCCAATTTTTTTTGTAATTGGATTCTGAGCTCCCAAAGACTAGAAAATCATCCCTTTAAAATACCTATAGCATTTTCAATCCGTACTCTTGGTTGGGAAAGTTGATAATTAAATTTAGTTTTGGGGTCATTTTCTAAGTTGCACCACAGAAAGCAGGTATGATGTACTTCCCACTTGCATATTCTGAGTCTGAAAGGAGGTACTGAGATTTGTCAAAGTATGAGTCTGGGGTTGGAGAAATCCTCACTCTTTGGAAGAAGGAAGTGTGATGACATGATCCAGGGCAGCCACTGTGAAAAGCAATAAATTTTTTATTTATATTGCGTATAAGTTGAAGGGCAATAGAGTATCTAGAAGGAAGATAAAACGTTAGTTCATGAATGATGAGAAATTGGATAAGATTTTGAATAAACCTTTTTTTGCATTCAAAATTATGGTTCCCATCATGAGCAGGCTTTTGACTCAAAGGTATAGTTGTGCCATCAACAAATCCTTCACAGCCAGGGAAACCTTTGGCTTGCATTACTTGAGAGGATTCAAGTTGCTTTTCTGGAGTTGGCCAAGCAAGTGTTTGAGACTTGAGGGAAAGGATAGCAATCATACAGCGCTTGGTGTATAATATCACCGTACCATATCCTATGTTAAATAAATTATCCAAATGTCTTACAGCAGCACCATTTCCATTTGAGCCAAAGTGACATAGTGCGACAGCAAGTTGAATGGCAGGATTATGCTGTTTGTTATGGGAATTGTTATGAAAGATAGGATGTTCAGAGATGAGTTGATAAAGTTTGAAGAAAGAATCGGGAGAAGTTCTAAATAGTTGAGGAATGTTGAGAATGGAGTGGAGATCATATCAGGGATCATGATAAAGATTTGGCCCCCAGGCAATGAGGTGACACTTTTTGGAAAGAAAACACAAATACGCTAAAGCATCTTCCAAATCAGAGTCAGATTTATAGTAGAGAACTAAAAGTAAAGTGATAGAATTCATAGTGGAGAGAAGTAGCTGTCTAGAAGATAGGTGCTTCATTGTTGTCAGTAGTATAGCTGTTGGTAGAAGGTTTAGGTTATGAGTGGGAAGTGGGAATTCACCACCAAATGCGCAGTTGGGGTGTGTAGATAGAAAAAAAACTTAAGTGCTTGCCACCAAAATTAAGTAGCATAGAGTGAGGAGAGACTTAAGGATGGCATCAGAAATTATAAGTCATGTGACTTTCTTAAAAATCCATCATGGATGTGATGAGTTTGGGATCAGGAAGTAGGAACGGAAATCGGGGTATAAGAGGCAGGATAATGCATTAAGATGGATTCCTTATCCACTAGCCCTGGGGCTAGTGGATAAGAATCTTCTGCAATTAATATTGTCTGATCCTGGGAAAAAAAATTACTGATCCCTAATTGCGGATAAAAATACTTATACCCCAAGTATCTTCTGAAATTATTTTTGCTAATAATTTTGGTCATTAGACACTTTACAAGTCAATGTTCACCTCTTATCTAATTTTTTTCTACTCAATTTTTCATAACCACATCTTGGACAACTTTCTTTCATAGCCACATCTTGCATAGAGTAAAGAGAGACATAAGGATGGCATCCACAATTATATGTCATGTGACTTGCTGACAAATCAATCTTGGATGTGATGAGTTTGGGATCAGAAAGTTGTCCAAGATATTGTTATGAAAAATTGAGGATAAAAATGTAAGAGAGAGGTGAACATTGACACGTAAAAGGTCTAATAACCCAAACATTAGCAAAAATAATTGCAGAAGATAATTGGGGTATAATGATTTTTATCTGCAATTAATTTAATTGCGGATTGGTCAACATTGATACCCCCTATTGAATATAGTTGCACCGTATAATACTTAAAGATTTTGAAATATTAATTTTATAATATTTAAATATTTAAGTAATTAAGTAATTGAGTAATACATTTAATCAGACCAGTTTTACTATGTTAAATAAGTTACTGGTTCACAGGATTACTGATTGCACTTTTGATCTTGGAGCGTGTGGTGACTTCCTTGGTGCTGAAAAGGCTCACAAAGGCTTTTACTCATATGTGTTTCCTTCGAAAAATGACGGGGCCGAAATCCTTCCAGCAAGTAAGCAAACCGAAGCTCTGTCTTTCATCCCTCGTTCTTTACTTCCTTTCAGCTAAAAAAGTTTTCTAATAACATTTCATCTGTGAGAATTGTGGAAACGGTCAAGGTAATAGCACAAGCGGCATGTGACCACTCCAAAAAAGAAACTACTAACATATTTATTGATGGTCATTCGTGAGTAATGCAACCACTGTACAAGAAAAAAATCATATTATTTTTTCTTTTTAAAAAATACTTACTTTTTTTTCAATTGAAAGGCTTGGGGCAGGTGAGTATGGCATTTTGGGCTCCCAATCAACGTGAGCACAAATTACTAACCTATCTGGTTTATTTGAAAAGTAAAGGCTTCTTTGTTTATGCTTGGTTGCTAGAATCACCTGAAGACTTGGGTAAAAATGTTACCTTGAGAGATGCCTATTCCTATGGAACTCCTCGTGCTTGTGATCCTGACTTAGCATCTAGGGTAGGGTATAACCTCAGTAAGCCTGCGAACCTTGGCAGAAACTTCTGGCAAATAAAGATCCGCCACTATTCATCGATGATTGGAGATTTTGTTTGCCGTAAGGGACTTTTATTTCTTATCGTTTTTTTCCTATTAAAAAGTGGAACGCTCAACCAACGGAAAATCTTCTAGATGTCCCACCCGGATTGTTTGCAACTAGAAGGGGTCTGCAAGCTAAAATGAGATCTAACAGTCTTTTATCGTATGCCTCGATTGGAACCGCCATCAACTTACTCGTAAATATATTCTGAAATTTATTTGGCCAGTGTTTTCCACTGACTCAAAAACCTATTTAGCCCAAATCTGCTTCTCCATTTTATGTATGTTCCCGTGGGATATGAGGTGAAGGTATGCAAAGCAAAAGAAGAGCCCGAAGAGGAATTAGAGAATTATCGAAAAGCGATGACAATATCAGGCATCAAAGATTGGGACATTGTAACAGTTTTCCAAGCATATATGAAAATGTTTTTACCATGTGGTGATTACCCTATTCTACTACTCACTTTACTGCACTTGTATTATATTGAGCCTAACTTATTTCAATCGTTGAATTACAGTATATGATCACTGTGAGCTCATTTATATTTACATGTTGTCTTGAGACAATTGATACTAAGATTCTCCATTTAATCACTTAAATGTACTACGCTTCTTTACTCAAAGTAAAAGCTAAATCCCTGAAGGGTATCGATTTCCTTCCAAAGAATGAAATCGATAAAAAAGTAGATGATGCAGTCAACGCCCTGAATGAGCAGATCAATAGTTGAACAAAAAAATCAAAAATTGATTCACAGGCTACCAAAAATAAAGGCTTTCTAGAAAGTGTTAATATTGAGTCTATAATAGCAAAAAGAATCGTTCAAAATTTGTCAGCAAGAAAAAACAATGAAGTTGAATCTGTCATTTCATAAGCCATTTATATAGGTAGTTTACTTCAATTTAAAATCTAGATTTTATTCAATCAAAATTACATAAAAAAGATACATTCAGATTTAAATGACTATTAAACATTTTTTCAGATGTATAAAACTATGCTACACTACTTATGTGTCTATGATATTCAATAATGCTTTAGTAATGTTTTTTAACAAAAATAAAGCTAACCTTATATATATTTTTATTGTTTTTTTCGTTTAATCCGGAAAAATTGATTTCACAAGCCAATAATCAACATTTCATTATTGTCTACAATTTTTGTCTTAATAAGCGTGGCGGGATTAACGGATCATTAGAATTAGGGGGTGATTAGTTACAAGACCAACATTGTGGGAAAAGATGGCTCAGGCTTTGAACAGGAAAAAAAAATCTGCCAAAGGCATCGTAGTTTCACTGCGAAAGTATCCAATGGAATGATTTGGTGCATTCCTCCAATCACTATCAGTAAAAGGTAGAATGGAAGCAATATGTTTTAAGGGCTATACTCTGAGTTTCTGCAACGAAAAAAATATTCTTTTGGTCTAAATTAGCTCTGGTTAGAACTACTTAATTTGTGTTTTTCATATACTAAATATGGGCAGGATCATAAGTGCCAGTTCTCCGTTACTTTGCCTTTTTATTAACGTGTTGTCTCTTGATCCTTTCCTCCTGAACTCCATTTAAGAATTGCTCCACATTATTTACAGGAACTCTATCTTCATAGATAAAATTGATGCCATTCAACTGAGATGCGTTTCAACTGTTTCTCGCCCAATCCTGACAATTATGCCAGCCTCCCACGAAAGCCCAGTCTTGCACTTCGACGAAAAAACACAAGTTCCAGAATTTCTACGCTTTCAAGTATGTCGAAAAAATTCAAAAAAAGTTCACTCCTGCCTGGGCACGAGCCACCTCTTTCAGATGCTCAGTGCGTCTCCAAAAAGTCACATTCTAATGTCACTCTCCCGTCTGGTGCTTCACTCTTCAAGAAGAGCTCTCAACTTACCCGTGCAACTACTAGCTTTTCTTCCGAAGCTTCTTCAAGTGGTTCAATTGCTTTAGAAACAGAAGAATTCATTGATTTGAATTTCTCTCCACTAGAAATTTGTACAGATTCAACTTGTTCGATTGAAAATCAACAAGAAAGCTCTGGAAACTATTTAGAGGACAACGCTGAAGCTGGAACAGCTTTTGGAGGCCGGTCCAGATCTTCTGTTGATGTTATTTTAAAAAATCATGACTTAAAAAAAGGATCAAAAGAAAGTTTGATGGGCGAAGAAAAAAGCCAAAAAATTAAACGGAAAGCTATACCAATTGTTGAAGAAGAGGTAGAAGATGATATTGATCGCCAAAAATTAGTGGTAGATGAGGCAGGGAGGCGCATGCATTTGGTTGGCGCTGTAAGTGTTGATATCGTTTTTTTCCTTCCCTATAATACTTCTTTATATTTTTAATCTTTATAAATATATGTAAATTTTTTTACTGTGGTTTCATATTAAATTTTTTTCTTTTTGAATTTTTTGTAGGAATATATCACCCAGTCGACTAAAATCAAATTTGATGGCGCGCTTGCAAAGATTGCACATGCTTTAAAGTCTGGAAGCGACGAGCCAACAGCAGAAATGAATATTCCATGATGGTTTTAAATGAAATTAATTGATAATTTTACCAAATAAATATGGTATCTTGCTGGTATCTTGGGCTAAATAAATTTTTAAAAAAAATGATTTTTTGATAAATCTATCTATGTTATAAATTATACTTGGAATTCGACGCCTACAGGGTCTGGTTTACATAAAGGGAAAAGGAAAGAAAGTGTTATAGAACTTATTATCACCAAAAAATTTGAAAATCTTGTTACTAAGAGGAATGTTGTCTAAGGAGACTTCTACTTGGAAAAACTTATTTAAGGCATTTACTTGTTTTTCATAGATTTAATTTCTTATTTTTCAGAATTTATAACTTTTAAAGCCTTTTGAATTAATCTTGCGAAGTAGATAGGAAGGTAATGGATTGAATTATTGCGATTAACATCAGCAAAAAGTGGCTAAGTGAGAAAATTTGTTGAGCATTCGTCAATGAATTAGTAGTAAAACAAGTGAAGAAAGAAGAGCGAATTGTGCTGAAAACAAAAACGAAAACTGCATAAAGCAAACAACTAATAGTGTACGATATTTGTCCAGCCAGATCTAAGTGATTGGTATTCTTGTGCAAATAAAAAGTTTCAAAGTGTGGCAGGGACGAGGACAGAGGGAAAACAGGCAGGAAGACTGTTAAGTGGCTTGTCCCTAGGTGACTTAAGGTGGCTGATGACGTCTCCCTGCCTGCGATCGATGTCTTGACCATTCAGCCCCATCTCATTTGAATTCAGAAATGACATCCATTGGAACTGGATACGACTTATCTGCATCCACTTACAGGTATTTTTAGTGGTCTTGTCTTATCGTGTTTTCTCTTTCTTGCTGATCTTCGTCGCTTCGGTTTATCGGTCGTCCTCAGTCCTGATGGTCGCATTTTTCAGGTATTTTATCCTTATCAGCTTCTCATACGTTCCCTTCATTGGTTTTTACGTTGATGATGGGTCGAATTATAAAGGTTGAATATGCCAACAAGGCAGTAGAAAATTCAGGGTCAGTTCTGCTGTGTCTTCCAAATTCAATGTCTTTTTGGATCGCACTCATCTGTTTGCTTAACACCTATCCACATAAATCTCGCTATAAAGGACAGTCATTGGACTAAGAGTTAAGGATGGTGTTGTTTTGGCTGTTGAGAAGCTTGTTCAATCTAAATTATTGGTCCCTGGAAGCAACAAAAGACTCGCGGCAGTTGACTTGCATGCTGGAATTGTTCGTATTTTGGGCCACGTCACTAAAATAATTAAACAAATAAATAGCCTGATCTGGTGCAAAAATTATTGAACGGGACTCTTTCTTTTTTTCTATTTTCATTATATTATAGGCTACGGCTGGATTATTGGCTGATGGCAGACATCTTGCTCAACGGGCTAGGAGTGAAGCTGCTAACTATCGTGAACAATATAATTCTCCAATCCCAATCAAGGTAAAGTTAAAGCACTTTTTATTGAGGCTTAAACATTCCAGTCTAGTGTTTTTTACTTATTATCCTCTGGGATTTAATGGTTTCTTCAGATTCTAGCTGATCGACTGGGTCTTTACTGCCAAGCTTATACTCTGTACTCATCTGTTCGTCCTTTCGGTTTATCTGCCTTGATTGGGGGTTTAGATGAGGATGGCCAGCCGGGCCTGTTTTGTATTGAGCCAAGCGGAGTTTACTGGGTGCGCAAATATCTTTCAACAATTTTTCAAATTCTGGCTTTATTTATAACCCATTCTGTTAAATCACCGAAAAATATTCTATAACGTGGATGAATACCATTTACAGGGATATCGTGGATGCGCAATAGGGAAAGGGAGAACGTTAGCCAGAACTGAGATCGAAAAACTGAAATTAGAAGAACTGACGGTCAGAGAAGCGGTAGATGAAGCTGCAAGGATGTGGGTGGAGTTTTTTGATGTGTTCATATGACATACGAGCCTCTAGTCTGACAAGTTATAGTTTCCTTTGTGTAGAATCCATCTTGTACATGACGAGGTAAAGGATAAAGATTTTGAATTAGAGGTTTCTTGGATCTCTGTTAGTGAAACAAAAGGCCGGCATGCGGTCGTGCCCAAGGAAATTATTGATCAGGCTGAAATAAAAGCCAAAGAAGCAATATCATCTGAAATGGAAGATTAGCCTGGATATAATGTATTAAATTTATTTAAATTTCAATACATGCAAGTGCCATCTTGTAAAAAGTTTCTTGGACAACTTAAGCTATGCTTATTTGTTATTGCAGAGGCTAGATATATGGCACTAAAAATTTTTGCAAGTCTTTTTACATTGTATGGACAAGCCTGGCTTGATAGCATATTTTTGTCGAATCTTTTTGGGCAGTCTAAAAAAATAGGCAATTCACGGGTTTTCTATCCATGGGTCTTCACAAACTATAGTTCGTTTCAATGAGGCTCATATTCGGGCATTCATTACAAGAGAGATATTGAATTCAATTGGAGATTAGTGGAGATCATCTTATTAAATTGGCACTAAAATATATGTTTATTTCAATCTTAATGAAATTTTGGAGAAAAAAAAATTATGTAGAATTTTTTGACTAAAGTGTAACATTTTCTGATCATAATACTTGTGTTGAGTTTTATCCTGAATATGTTATATGCACTTATAATCATAGTATTTACTGCTAAACAATTAAAGATCGCTGTTTTTACGAAAAGTAAAAAAGGAATCAGCGAAGAATATTTTGGCGTACTCACTTGCCTGTTTGCTTTGTATTACTCTTCGACTACTATAACTTTATTTGAGTATGCTCTTTTTTTTCTTTGTGTAAAAAACCGGCCACCTTTGTTGGCTTGGTAGTATTGTATATGTATGTTATCCTTTTTTTTTTTTTTTTTCTGTTTGTTTTGATGATATGATATAGCTTTTGTGATGTCAGATGAAAGGATTAAGGATAGGTATAGATTTTTTTTTTCTGGAGATGTGTAAAATTCATAGTTGGTCTGCTCATGCGCAGAGAGAAAAAAAGAGAGAGACGTCAACACTATGATAGGGATTTGTTCGTTTTGCTTTCAGATGAAGGAAAGAACATTGTATGTGTGTATGTATATGTGTACGTATGTATGCAGGCTGATGTTTTGATAATTTCTTTTTTTTCTGAATCAATTGCACATATATATATATAAGAACTATAATGTTCTGATTTTGTTCAACTCTCATCTGTGAAAGATTAAATTTTAGGAGTTTGGTTTTATCTTTTCGGGTATGAATCAATACTATACTGATCCGGAAAACTTTCTTTTACCTCAAATTCCACAACTTCAGGAAACGTTTATCTCTACTTCTCATCCTGTGGAACCAAAAAGTAGTAATACTTTAAATACCTATGAATCAACTCAACAACATATTATTGATATTAATAATAGCGGTTCATCAAATATGAATTCTGAATTTATGAATGATGGTTATTTATTGGGAAACGGGAAATCTTCGTTAGATGGATCACAGTTTTTATGTAGTTTTCCTTCGGATAATGAAGTTCAGTTTTCGTTTGCACCGATCACTTCAAATGTCCTTGAAACGATTCAGGAAGATGGAAATACTCTTTTGCGTTATCAAACTATGTCTGATTCGTATATAGTTAATCATCCTTCAATTTTTTCAGTTCCAAAGTTGGATCCTTCAACATATAAAGGTCATTTTTCTTACATTTAGAAAGAGAAGAAAATTAAAAAAATTAAAAATATTGACTGACTTAAATCATTTACTCTCATTTTTTTCATTTTACTTATTTGTTTTTGTTTTTTGTTTTTTTTTTTTTTTTTTTTGGTGAAAAACGGTGTTTAATCTTCTTCATAATCACAGGATTCTCAAATCAATCTTCCAATTTAACTAATAATCCTCATTCTACTCATCATAATCATAATCATCTTATGGAAACATCGAGCTACTCGAACAATTTAGAAAACCTAAATTATAGTCATTATATTCCGTCTAATAACCCGAATCTTAGGGTTCTAGAACCGAACATTAACGTTCCTGAGAATGGATATGGGCATGAGTCGAAAATGAATTATCATACCGTTTTGAATGACCTTAATTATTTTTCAACTCATATTGCGAAATTTCCTCCAAGTGATGGGTTTGCAGATAATTGTAATTTGATCATTCCAAAATTTGGTGATTGTAATATGGTTTCGAATCAACAAGAGAAATATAAACAAGAACAAGTTAAATCTAACTCAAGAATGGGAGGATTTGGTTTAGAAAGAAATCTTAATAGTGGATTGGATTATTTTGAAGATAACCTACAAACCCATTCATGTCAATTTTCTTCTTTTTCTTCGAACTTTAAGTCAAGCAAGAATAAAAAGAATAAGAATAAGAGTAAAAGGAAGAGAAGGAAACTTTCAAGTTCTTCAATCGTCAATGGTCGTCAGGTGGAAAAAATTTATTATTCGTGTCGATTCGAACATTGTGATGAACAGTTTTTGAGAATCGCGTCGCTTCATAATCATTATTTCCAAAAACATCATTGCTTTCCTTAATGTGCTTTTTTATTTTATTTTCTAGGAAATATATATATATATATATAAATCTTTTGTAATTTTTTGTTATAAGTAGTTTATTTTATATATATTTATAAGTATGTATAAGTTCAATTGTGTTGTCTCATTTTTGGATTTTTTTAATAGATTGAGGAACCTTTCATACATTCTCGTTAGAGACCACGCTTAAGAGCCAAAGTAGCGAAAGAAAATGAAAACTACTACTATTAGGGGGTGTCAGTTCTGGCAAATCAGCACTTAAATTTTGCAAAAAAGTCACTTATTTCAAAAATTACCACACAATTGGTGTAGAAAGAGAGCTCTATAATACTAGGCTATAGACACAATTTGATATAGGTTGGTTCTCCTTTCTAAAAAAAACTAATTTAAAAAGAAGCACCTGCCACTCTAATTTATAAAGACAGTGGTAACAGGTATGTAAGTGTGGTGGGAGAAAAGAAGAGTAGAATGAATTTTATATAAGAGACTAAAGAATTAATATATTTTTATATAAGTAATCCTGCTGATGGCTAGATCTATTCTCAGTAAGCACTAGTATTCTCAGTCACTCCCACTTTGAAGAACTCTCTCTATCACTATCCTTACTGTAATAATAAAATAACTCTACAGTCACAGGGTGAAAGAAAAGACAACTGGTAGGCAAATTGTTTTTGAGAAATCATAGAGTAATCTATAAAGTAACCTGCAAGGAACCATATTTTTAGTATTTGAGCTTTGTACAGGTAAAAGTTCTAAAAGTGATTTTGAATAATTTGGAAATCTGATTAACCAGTAACTCATTCAACAGATATTTCAAATGGTAAGCACTTTGCAATACCCAAATACCCCATTTAAACCAAAAACCTTGGAAAATTTTAAAAAGTATTTTTTGCCTGATTCCACAGGTGTAACTAATTGCTTGTTTGAATGGCTAATCTGATTTGTAAGACAAATTTACATTTTATAATCCTCCTCACTCATATCATTTTCCATCATAAGCTACTCACCACAGAAAATTTGGGGGGGTATTGCTAGCAATACCCCTCATTTAAAAATGTTGGGAAGTGGTTGGAAAGCTGTTGGAAGGCTGTTGGGAGTTCATTGTGAAACCAGATTTAAATTAATTGGACAAAGATTTGGTAATCAGTTAGACCTAGGTTCAACCAAACTCAATCACAGGTTTCTTGGAGCTTGGTGATTACTTTGATTTTGAGCTGAGCACAGATTGAGCAAAGCTTGAACATATCATTTAACATATCATAATATTCACTTTCCCATCTTGTGGAAAGCAAAATTTGATATTCGTTCTAAGAATATCTACATATATTTTCTTGCCAAATTGGTAACAGAAGGTTAAACTGTAGTATCTCAATTATTACACTAGACTACATAGATATTTGATAAAACATACAATTCAAATCAATTTTAATATTATTGAGATCACCATAAGTGTCTTTCCAAAGACTTACAAAAAGTATGTTAGTATCAAGATATCGTTCTAGGTAGTAGTTTCAATTTGGATTTTGAACTGACATCTAAAGCATTTTACTATTAGACAGAAACATAAATAAGTGTAATAAGAGTGAAATTATTCTATTTTGTGATTATAATGTAACAATAATGCACATTTTTATTGAGAAAATTTTTCTTCCTCCACAAACCAAAATTTACTCTATAGGCTCAAGATTTATTTTTAAGACATATTATTCATTTCAGTTATCATTGATTTACTTCCAATATTTATTAAAAAGATAATAATAATACATGTGAAAGAATTATGAGCTTAGCATAGCATATGCTAAAAAGTTATTTTGTCGTTTTATTCAAAACTGATTCTTCATTTTTTGCTTCAATTCATCTTTTAACAACCACTATCTTCAGATACTATTCTTACTTAATATGTCAAGTCTCAGATGTGTTGGACAGTTCTCAATAACAATCGATCAAATTTATATGAATGTAATTTCAAGATTTCAAAACTCACCGACCCCCACAATTTTACAGCGAGGCCATTCGAATGTTCATATTTTTGGACTATTTGAAGAAAGAAAACCAACCCTTGTTGGTAATCTTTCTCAAGTGCAGAGTCAGCACATTGGACCACTATTGGGTGACATTGGCTCTGGATCTCACCATTTAAACCAAAGAAGTGCCTTGAATCCTATGAAGCCTTTCTATTTTCATGCTTACTTGGTTCCAGTTTTTGGTAATCAGTATCAACTTTGGGGATGCCTCTTTTCTTCAAGTACACTAATCAGTCTTGCTAAAGAAGCATTTTCTTCTGCACAAATCGATTTATGTCCAATCCTGAACTACGACTCCACTATCTTTTTTAATATCCCGCATGTAATTTTTGAAGGCTCTTTCCAAATATCTCAGAGTACTCAAGATTGGAAAGCTGATCAACTTATCCGAGGAATCAAAACAGTTCTCAAAACACATCAACTTCAAGCAATAAATTTTATGATTGACAATGAACGAATGTTAAAGGAAAAGTTGGATATCATGTGGAGGCACCAGGACAACCATTGGCTTAGAACTGGATTCGATGACTATAAAGATCAGTTTCCTAACAATCAATTGCCGCCTGAAGGAAACAGGTCAATACTTGCTGATGATATGGGTTTGGGAAAGACACTTTCAACTCTTTCTCTTATAAGTGCAACTCAAGGTGAAGCAAGACAATTCCAGGTATCAGAAAATCAAGAAGGTATTAATCGGAGTTCAGCCACACTGATTATATGCCCCCTGGCAACACTATCGAATTGGATCAATGAAATAAGTGTGCACTTTGAAGATAATGCACTTCCTTTCAAGGTTCTTTATGGGAAGGATTGTCAAAATACTAATGTCAATGAGCTACAGGACACTGCTATTGTTTTAACGACCTATGAAATAGCTAGCCCAACGATGTCAAAAAATCAAAGCCAAAAAAAGATACCGGTGACTCAAATGCTCTTTTGGTATAGAGTTGTTTTAGATGAAGCTCAGTTAGTGCCCATTTCTATATCTAAAACTTAAAACTTAATTTTTATTATCAATTTTTATAAATATTCTTTTAGTTACATTAAAAATCCTTACTCGCAGAGGGCTCAAACAATATTTGACTTGGAATCCCAACACCGACTATGCTTGACTGGAACTCCACTTCAGAACAGGCCCACTGACCTTCAAAGTCTCATATTTTTTCTTAGAATCGAAAAGTGGCAAGAAGACTGGTTATGGAAGAATTTCCTTTTTCCAGGTTTGCAAAAAGGAAAGGCTAATTCTATTAAATCAATCAATCACTTAATGAAAGTCATAAGCCTACGTAGAACAAAGGATGCAATTTTGTCTCTTCCAAAAAAGATTCAAAGGGGGATATCGGTTCAATTAGCAGATCCATGGAGGTCTAAACTTGATGTGCTTCAAGAAGGATTCACTGAGCGATATGGGCCCTCCAGAAGCACTGACTTCCCTTGGGACTCATCTGAGTTTCTAAGAGAGCTGATGATTTTAAGAAAATTCTGCAACCATCCAATCTACGAAAATCTGGATGAAACTCCAACTTTTGATTTCACCTGGCAGCATTCCGCAAAGATTTGTCATCTTATAGGCCACTTAAAAAACTTTTTGTCTGGTGAAAGGGATATAAATTTTCCAAAAGCTGTTATATTCTCCAACTTTGCAGACTTTTTGCAGATGTAAGTGATTCTATAATGAATTGTTTTACAAAATTGTGTTGGCTTATTAAAAACAATTTTCTAATATTTCAAAATAGAATAAAAATGGCTTTAGATGACCACAATATTAGGTATACCCAGCTTACGGGTGAACTCAGCCGGACAAAGCGAGACAAAAATATGCATGAATTCCATTTTAATAAAAATTGCCAAGTTTTGGTTGGAACGATTCAGGCTGCAGGAGTGGGTATAGATCTCAGGTGTGCTCAAAATGTATATATAATGGTGAGCTCAATGTCTTTTATTTCATATTAAGAACAAAAATATTAAATTTTTTATATGTTCAATGTTGAAATAGGAGCCAAATTGGAATCCAGCAGTTGAGCAACAGGCTGTTGATCGGCTGTATAGAATGGGGCAGCAAAATGAAGTAAATGTTTTGAATTATTTTGTACAAGGAAGTATAGAATTCAGCATGTATAAGATTCAAAGGAAAAAAATGGAGCTAACAATGTAAGCCAAATTTCATTTCTATAAATTTTAATGATAATAGTAATCATTAAAATTATGTTTTTGTTTTCAAGGCTAAGTGTCCCAAACAGTGGAAATGAGGAGTATGAGTGTGCAAACCTATTATTAAGGGAGTTTGTCAATCACTCACATTAGAGGAACAAAGAATTTCAAGGAGAGCAGGTAAATTTATGGGATTTTGAGGATTTAAAAGTCTGAGTTGTTGAGGATTTAGAGATGCAAGATATAAGGGAGAATAACAGTCATTCGGCAAACCCCGGGGGACATGAGAAGGATTAAGGTTAGGGGATAATGTTGAAACCAAACTGATTCTTTTGTACAAGGCCAAGTCCTTTAGCACACTGCCAGAGTAGGTTGAATTATCTCGAATATCAAAGTGTTGTTGGTCAAGATATTGTGCAACTTTAGAAAAATCTTCAGACCTCCATTGCATTAAGATACGTCTTAACGATCCATCATTATCAATTTCGGTGTCTGAACAACATTTGATGTTTGTGAAAAGGTTGTGATAAGTTTCACAATGTGGAAGTTGTTTAAGAAGTTTAGTTCGGTTAACTGAATTCTAAGAATCTTTGTTATTTGAAATAAAGGTCATAAATAAAAACGGTTGAAAAAAAAGGGATTTTCATACTTTTTTTTTTATTCTATATTTATGCTTTCTCACTTTGATTATTTCTTGAGAGCTATGAGAATCCTTCCCAAGTCTTAATCTATCAGCATGACCTAAAAACCAACGGTGAAGAACTCCTATTTGATTTGAGAAGCTAATTTGAGTTGAGTCAATTGGATATGCAATCAAATTATTGGTTTTTAAGGCATTGTCCCAGTGTTTAATGAGAATATTTGCCAAGACCTGGTTCCATTTGTCAAACCAATCTAGGTTCCAAGCGAAAGTTGATCCTGGGAAACCACACATGCGAAGGTGCTCAATAAAAGATTCACGGAAAATTGGTGGAAACTTTTCTGAAACCGCTGAATTTGATTCTGGATGAGGTAGTTCAAAGGCAATGTTGCAAGAATTCATGTCGAATGATGAAAATCTGTCTAATTGCTCTTCAGTAGGGTTTTGTTTCCATCCATTTGATTCTGGTGACATATCCAAAAGTGAACGACAAAAATTGTGTATAGATCTACAAAAGTGAGAATTGAATGGAGGCAAAGTCTCATTAAAAATTCTATTAAGTGTTCTTGTGTTTGTGGGCAGGTTTCCATGAGGAAAGTAAGAGCTACTAGGGTTCATAAATAATAAGATTAAGAAAGTGTTCAATTAAATTAAACAAAGAGGAAGGATAAATTGTTGAGCTCCAAAACTTTATGATCAAAGTTGATTTAAGGAGAAACATCACAAAAATTAAGAATAAGAAATATTTCGACTTTATGGAATTATAATATGCATAAATTATATTTTTATATGCAACTTGAACTCAAAAGGAATGGTATAAAATAAAGAGAATGATTATGTGATAAAAGCAGACTCATTTAAGAAACGGATTTTTTTTTCTTTTCAAAAAATTCTTCCACAAAAATAATTTGTTAAATGTGAGGCTATGTTCATTTTTTGATTACCAAAAAATTATTTTTGGTCCAATATGATAGTAATACATATTCTTTTGAGTAATTTTTTTCAACCTGAATAAATAGACTAGAGTGTCACTTCATCGCATTTATGTATGAAAAGTTATACAAGGTTTCAGCTTTTATGTAATTCTTTAAGGTTTACACTTTTGTAGCATCTATTATTTGAGTATTTTTGATTTTTTCTTTATAGAAAATTCTACCTAGTACAGACCAATTTTCAAGTTGAAAGAAATATGTTTGTGATTGTTTTTTACAAAATATTAAACTTATTTTTGGGTTTAACTTTGATTTTTGGGGTAATTTTTTAAATAATTATGTTAAAAATATGGATTACTTTTCTTATAGTCCATAACTAAGAATTTTTATCAAAATCAAATAATTATAGGGTAGTTAGATATAACTCAGAAGGCATTTGATAGAAAAATAATTAAGATGCTTGTGCGTACAACAGAATTTTTTCTATGATAGAAAATATTCTGATAAACATGCATGCATTGTTGTACAAATGCAGAGAGTATACAGAATACAAATAAAGTAGACTGCATAACTTTAAATTAATATATAATTTATCCGATTAAAAATTAAACATTTAAACTTAAATAATTTCAACACATATTCCATCATATTCTTTTGATAAAAAAATGTAGCTTATATTAGCTAGTGCCTTTCAAAAAAAGGAATACCTTCAATCGGTAACTTCGAATAGCTAACTTATTCCTACAATTATCACAATTACAATGCCTCCATTTTTTCATGTATGTCAATGTCAAGATCTTGGATGTGTCAATAGAAAGTATCAAACTTCTTCTGGGTCCTTTGAAGTTGGTATGGCTTTCAAAAGCTCTAATTCTTATGCAAAACATCAAGAGGAAAGAAATAGGAAGGCCCAGATGGTTATTTCTTCCAACAATCCACTTAACATTGGAAGTTCCCGCTCCACAGAAACAGTAAGCTGTATATCTATAGTTCAATGTGAGAATTAAAGTCTTTATGATGTTTCAATGATTTATTACATAGGGGCAGTTGCTATTGGGGGCAGAAGTATCTTCAACAGTCTCTAGAAACTCAAATCTCGGGGAACGGTATAGCCAAATAATTATGTGGCAGGCAGCAAAGCTTTCTCTGATTCATCATTTGAGCAAAGAAGGTTGTACTCAATTTTTGGATGAAGAAATTAAGAAGCTCAAACTTCTAGGTGATAGTGGAATACTGGATTCTGATAGCATTGTCCGCCTGGTCCCACGCTCGATAGATACAGTTTTTAGTCGATTAAAGCTCAATCAATCATTTTTCACTAAAACATGCTGTCCTAAATGCTTTGCTCTTTATGAGTATAACTCTGAATCTCAACCATCTATACTATGTTGCAATCAACCGTTTCTTTCATCATCAAAGCGCTATTTAAAAATGTTTGGAGCAGGACAAATTGCAGTTAAATGTGATGAAAGGCTGTATTTGATGGAGGAACATCAAGAACATGTAAAATACTTATCTCTTAAAACATTTCATCACCATTCTTTTATCAACTGGCTTAAGGAAAAGATCAAACTGTTCAAATTTGAGCTTCTGATTGAGAAGAAAACCCCTGTGGCAGAACGTGTAGAGTGTGATTTGATGAAGGATGTTTGTGATGGTTCAATTTGGAAAAACTTTCCCATAACCACTCCAGCTCTGGATAGCAATGATGATGAATATACGATAACTTCAGGCAACTTAATGTTTACTTTATATGTCGACTGGTTTAGGCCTGGTGGCAATAGGATTGGAGGTCATCAGAAGTCTGTAGGCAATATTATGATGGTGTGTATGAACCTACCTCAAGAAGATAGATACAAAATGGAAAATCTTTTTTTGTATTCTATTATACCCGGACCAACAGAACCCACAAGTGAACAGCTTAATCACCTTCTAAAACCACTGGTTAATGATCTACAAACTCTATGGGATGGTATATTGATTGAAAAGACACATCTTTATCCACGAGGCCGGAAATTAAGAGTTGCATTGTTCTCTTTGATAGGTGACATTCCTGCAATACGAAAATTGGCTGGCTTTTTGAGTCACTCTGCAAAAATGTTCTGCTCTTTCTGTAATATCTCTAAAGATGAAATTAGTGAAAAGAATGTGGGAAATTTTTCATTACGGAATCATGAGGATCATATGTGCTGGGCAACAAAGTGGAAAAATTCTAAGTCACATTGGGAGCGTGTATCAATTGTTCAAAATCATGGGGTACGATGGAGTGAGCTGAATAACCTTGAATATTGGCGTCCAACTGAATATTGCTCAATTGATGTTATGCATTCACATATGCTTGGCAACCTAAAAGATCACAGTCTAAGCTATTTTCAAATCCAAAATGGAGCAAAAGATCTAGAAAGAAAGCTGGAAAAGGATAAAAATTGGCATGTAAGAGAAGAAGATGATGATTTCTTTTCTGATACTTCACTGCACAAACATTCGAAAAAACGTAGAAGTAGCTTAAGCACCACAAATAATGATGATGATGATACAGGACACACGAGACAGCACAAGCGGCAAAGACGTACGAGTTCAAGACAGTCATCAAGTCATCATGGACTAGATAATGAAGGATTGGGAACAAATCGATCAAGAAGCCAGAGTAGGTCATCCAGCTCCAAATTTATTCCTCCATATAGCGATGTGGCCTCAGTACAGTCTCAAAGCAGTGACAGTAGGAATTCATTGTATAACTTAAGGCAAAGAAGCATTAGCATATCACAGAGTGAAGGATCTCACTCATCAAATGAGACAGCTAGAGATGAAGAAAATAAAAGGAAAGGTAAGGAGAAAGAAAATGAAGGTAGTAGTAATCCACGAATCACAGCAGCAGAGCTACAGGTTGTATGGAAGATGATTGATCAAGTAAGAAGACCTTCCTGGCTAACACGAGTTCCAAAATCAGTAGGATCTAAAAAGGCAGGATCCCTCAAGGCAGCAGAATGGCACATGCTGTATACTCTCTACTTCCCTTTGTCACTTATACCCCTTTGGTTTGAAAAATTTAAAGAATCTGAATCTTCAGCTTCCTCAGCTGATAAACCAAGAGAATATTATCTTCTCAAGTCACTTGTAACATTATGCTCGATCACCAATTTTTTGACATTAAAAAATATACAGACTAATGAGCTTAAAGATCTAGATCAATTTCTGTTAGAGTATCGTGAGTGCCTTGAAGAGGGTTGGAAGAATATTAATGCAAAGCCAAATCTGCATATCACTCAACATTATCCTGAAATGATAAAGCGTCTTGGTCCACCATCAGGTACAGCTACTTGGTCTGGAGAGCGGGTGAATCATATATTATCTGAAATTCCAAACAATCACCATCCACGTATGTAATGTTTGTAAGAAATGATTTAAAAACTCAGCTGTGCTAATTTATTAATATTTACCACAGGAGAGATACCGCTAACAATGCTCAAACATTGGTATCGGAAGTCTAGGGTATTAGATCTTGGTGAAGCTGAAGATAATGATCAATGTGAGACTAAAAAAATCCATATTGATCTCGATAAACAAAACAAATGGATCCATCTAAGTATGGCATTATTTACTAAATGGGTAAGGGCACGAATGGGAAAAGAAACTTCAAGACGGGCTTTGACACCATCGGAGAAAAGTGGGGATCGGGTAGTTGAAAATGTAGCAAGCATATTGATACATGGAAAGAGGTTTACTAGTTACCATCGACACATTGCTAATTCAACAATTGAATTCTACTATGGAAAAGATAGCCAGTTTGGGCAAATTGATGATCTTTTCAGATCAAAGGAAGAGATTGATCAAATATATTTAATAGTAAGTCCTTTCAAAGAGCTCCGTCCAGAAGAAACATCAAAGGATCCCTATGAGCTTTTCCCACAAGTGCATTGTCGGTTAGTAAGAGTAGCCAAAGCAACTCAAATTGTGATTAAGAAAGATGCAATAATTGGACATGCAGCTACTGTCGAGCACAAAAAAGGAATGTTTGGAATCAAAGACGAGGTTGTCACTGCCATTGGACTGCAGACAGTAGTGAGTGAAAAAATTAATCAAATTTATTTTCTGTTGACTAACATCTTTGTGTTAATTTGGGATTCGGGAAATTTGTAGGATTGGTGATATTTGTAAATGGTGAAAGAAATAATTCAATGCTCGATTAAAAAATGCAATGCATCCAACTTACCTTATCATAAACCAGTGAACAATTACTTTGGTTGCTTTTATTGCGAGAGAACCCATGCTTTCAATGAGTCATTTTTATCTTAAATGTAAGAATGAAAGAAATAAAATCATGATAATGAGAAATATGATAAAATTTTTACTTAATGAATGATCTTCTTGCTCATTCATCTACTATAAATAGTTTGACCTTCCAACTTTAGCTGATAGCTATATATTATTCACTTTATTTTTCGACAAGAGAACATACACGTTTACAAGACTATATACATAGTATCTTTTTTTACTTTAGCTTTGATAGGTATAAATTTTAACAACTGATTATTTTTATTTTATTTTATTTTATTACAGTTCATTATGGATGATAATTTTGAAGGGATGTCTGTTGACCCAACCGATTCTGATTGTTTTCCGCCTCAACATACTAATACTGGAAATACTCCTCCACCACCCTCTGCTGATCCACCTCCAGATGCATCTCAATCTGTACCACCTAATCCTAACCCACCACCTAATCCCAATCCAGGCCAAGAGTCTCATTCAGAACCGAGAAATTTTAATCCCAATCATCCTTCTGCTTCTGAAAGTGCTGATCAGCAAGCTGATCAGCTAGGAAGAGATTGGGCTAGTGAAGTATTGAGGGAATTTTTGGGAGACCAATCATCATCTGCTCAGCCTAACCAAGGAGCAAGCACAAGTGGAGCAGGTAAGTAAAATTTGTAGTGTATTCTTTTATTGAAAAATAACCAATTTAATTAACTTATTTGAATTGTTAGTGAATCCCTCAATCATTATGGGTATCAGTGATTACCACAGACTCAATTCAGCAGAGTCTCATGAGCGAGAACGGGGGTTAAGGGCTGTAAGAGGCTTAGTTAGAAGGAATGATGTTCCCAGGAGCTCGGACAGTCTAAATAGAAATATTTACCACTTTCTGAAGTATTTTCTTGGGGGACCAACACAAATATCAAAATATCCTGCGAGCCCAACACCTTTGGAGATTGAAAATTGGAAAGATTGGAGCCAATTCAAACTAAAAACCATTCAAACTGTCCTAACCCAAGTCCAATCTTCTAACCGTGCCAATTCTGCAGCTGATCGACAATTTCTGATAACCAATTCTATAGCCTTCTTGCGATCCAAAATTCGACTACCCGAATTTTTTCCAGCACCTGAGCCTCGAGGACTAAAAGGAGGAGCACCGATCCCACTTTCTGTCAAAAGAAACTTAGAGCGTGAATTGCAAGAAAAAGGTTTTCAGAAATTCACGTTTGATTGGACTTGCCGTGATTTTTCAGAATCAACTTGGAATCAAGTCATGGGAAGCATAGTATGCGACCACTGTACCAGATGGCTCACCACCTTGAATACAATCGATCAGTCAAAGCTTCAGTTCACTCAATGTGTTATTGAGAAATGGGTAGTTAATAAGGGGAAGGAGATGATAAGGTTGTTTGGGCAAGAAGAGGAAAGGGTAGCAAGAGAAAAGATTGAAAAGAGGGCAAGGGCACAAGTAAAACGTTATCGGACCAAGGTAAGTTTTTAATTTTACTTTGCTTTTTGTTATTATGAAGCTGATTTAGTTGGAATTCAGATTGCTAGTGCACGCTACAAGTTAGCAAGAGATCTCTGCAGTGATGTGCCAGGTTTTGTTGTGCTTTTTCATGATACTAGGTGCATCTCTGATATCGAGGAAGGCCCAGCACCAGCCCCAACTGCACCTATCCGAGCTATTCCTGGATGGCGAAATCCTGAACTCAATGATTTGTTTAAAAAAATGGATAAGATGACAAAGGACTTAGCCCATACACCAGCTCAAAAAAAATCAACATTAAAAACATATTCACGGTCATCAGAAAGGACAGTTGCACAAAATGGTATATTCAATGTTCCCAAATACCTCCCCAAGAATTGCTATTCAGCAACATTTTTGCAAGGATTATCTGTGAATGAACGTGAGTCACTTGGGGTTGGAGCTGATATTGATCTGGTAAAGATTCGGGAATCAATTAATAGAGCATCAACATCATCATAACTTAGGTATAACGGTGATCTTCTGTGTAATATAGCTATCTTATATTGAATTTTATGTATTCTGTTTTTTTTCAAAGCAGCTTGGTAAATGTTATAAAGTGATATTGAGAGAGAGTAACATTTTATTTAAGAAAAACAAATAATGTATGAGATATAAAAATGTATTTTCAACAAATTGATGGTCCATACCTCTTTATGTCACATTTATGTATCCATATTAATTTCAATCGAATTTAATGTTGACCAATACATAGTGAATACACGCTATGCCACTTATACTTGCCAGGCATTGCTACCATTAAATATGCCAGTATCAAAAATTAATTTCGATCGAAATTAATGAGCATGATAATCATGAATTTCTGGAGTCAACTGCTTATTTTTATGCATGGTGCCTTGCCAACATTAATTTCGATCGAAATTACTTTTGATACTGGCATATTGCATGGTGTCTATTCCTGGAAAGTGTAAGTGGCATAGTGTGTATTCATTACGTATTGGTCAACATTAATTTCAATAGAATTTAATATTGACATTTTCATATTGAACCCAAACCAGCAAACGACCCAAAAAATTCTTCATAAAACTGCTCATTAATTTCGATCGAAATTAGTGAGCACCATATACATATTGAATGGTAGTTATATCTGGTGTGTGTAAGTTGTAAAGCTTGTGTTCAATGTTTATTGGTCAACATTAATTTTGATTGAAATTAATATTAATGTGTAAATGATATTTACATGCTCAATATGCATTGTAATGTGTTTACTTAACAATAGAGTGCCCTACTTTTCATCTTACATAAAAATGCTTGGTAGCATGTCAAATTCAATTTTTATTAAAATTAATGTTGACATGTTACCATGCATAACAGTAAGCAACTGACTGAATAAATTGATGATAATCATGAACCTTAATTTCGATCGAAATTAATGTTGCCAAGTGCAGATTGAAAAAAAGCTATGCCACTTACACTAGCCAGGCATATTTACTATTTATTATGTATTGGTCAACATTAATTTTTATAGAAATTAATATGGATATGTAAATTTTATATTTACCCTCAACATGTATAGTAAATTTCAATACTTAAAAATACTTGCCGTCCTTTACATGTCATGCAAAAAAGCATTATATCATTTCAACATTAATTTTGATCAAAATTAATGTTGGAATGCCATTATGCATTGAAACAACTAACTGACTGAAAAAGTTCATGATCAAAATGCTCATTAATTTTGATCAAAATTAATGTTGACCAATAAACATTGAACACAAGCTTTACAACTTACACACACCAGATATAACTACCATTCAATATGTATATGGTGCTCACTAATTTCGATCGAAATTAATGAGCAGTTTTATGAAGAATTTTTTGGGTCGTTTGCTGGTTTGGGTTCAATATGAAAATGTCAATATTAAATTCTATTGAAATTAATGTTGACCAATACATAATGAATACACACTATGCCACTTACACTTTCCAGGCATATATACATGCAATATGCCAGTATCAAAAGTAATTTCGATCGAAATTAATGTTGGCAAGGCACCATGCATAAAAATAAGCAGTTGACTCCAGAAATTCATGATTATCATGCTCATTAATTTCGATCGAAATTAATTTTTGATACTGGCATATTTAATGGTAGCTATGCCTGGAAAGTGTAAGTGGCATAGCATGTATTCATTATGTATTAGTCAACATTAATTTCGATCGAAATTAATATGGACATGGACTATGCATAAAATTCCTATAAGTATAGGTAAGCTAAGCAGTTAGATAAACTGGTTTGATCAAGTACACCATATAAAAATTGATGTTTTAATGCCTTGGTTAATTTCGATCAAAATTAATATTAAGCCATGCATGTTGAATTTTATCTATGTCTGTGTAGTCCATGTGAAATGGCTTGTATTCAATATGCAGGGGTCTATATTAATTTCGATCGAAATTATGAGGTTCATTGCCTCATAAATTTGATGGTTTCTGTCAGTGTTTCATGCATGGTGCCATCTGATACTTGTTGATTCCTATCAAAATTAATTTCAACACCAATATATTGAATACAAACCATGGCACTTACAGTACTTGGTCATAGCTAAAATTCAATATGCTAGTCTCAAAATTAATTTCGATAGAAATTAATCAGGATCCATGAAGTTTATCAATAGTGTATGAGTTAAGTTTCAAGTCATATGTTTCATCATTTTCTTGCACCCATTTCTAGGTTATCTCAACAATTTTTTTCAAGTTTTATTATATTAATCAAAACTGTGGTAAGTTGTGAAAAATTAGCTAATCCAAATCTCAAATTGAATATTAATATTTTAATAATTTTGAATGTTGCTTAAGGTATTTCATTGGGTGATTCATAATAATATTTTATCAACTTAGTAGTCCTATAACTTTTGAAAAGTAACAATTTTGGTATAGTTAGGGACAACAATGCAATATCTTGTGCAGACTAAGATATATTGCAAAATAAAACTATTCAATTTTTTTTTTTCCCTTAGTTGTATCCAAGTTTATCAAAGGTTTGGTCACGGTGCCCACACCCTAGCCTGACACTCCTCCTGTCACTTAAAAAACAAATTCTTATCTTAAATTCTAATGTTACCAATTTTATATTTATAATTCATTTCTTGTTTGATGAGGCATATCAGTATATATGTGAATCTCGCATTGTCATCTGAAATTAAATTTAACAAATATTCATAAAGGATTATCCTTTTTTTTCATATAATATACTAATTAAGTGTATCTCCATTGTTTAGGAGTAAATTCTAATTTAAAAAATTTTGTATTTACCCGTGGCAATTTGAATATGGGATATAAATTTGTTATTATTTGTTTTTCACACTAAAAGTCCCCAAAGAATTACTAGTATTTTCTGTTAGCTACATCAAATTTCGCTTCAATATAAACAGATTGTGATTTAGCATGTTACTCAGTTTACCCCACTATGAATAATACATGTTAAAAAAAGCTCAAATAATATAAAATCCCCCTCTTTATGTTTTCTGTTTCTTTCATCCTCACTTTAATTTTAATCTTATTCAATTTTTTATCCTATTAAAATATCAACTTCAATTTTCTAGAATAGAGTTTCTTATAATTATTCATCATATTACATCATAATTTTTTGATATCGAATACTTTTTTTTAATATTCATTAATCAATATGTCTAGTATACAAAATCCTACACCTCCACTTTGTATGTATATCATGTTCCTCTCTCTTAATTTATATATTTCACTTATGTTCTATATCTTTTTTTTTTCAAAAATTTGATTTTCCAGCACCCAAATGTGTTTCATCCCACTCTCTGATTGATACTCGCTTTGAAGCTTTTGAGCTTGCACCATGTCTGCCACATGGCATGGCACCTAACCCTCCTGTACTTAGCAATGAGAGGCAGGAAATAACGAGAGTTCAGTATCGCAATTTACTTGAATTGGCTAGAGATAAAACAGAAGAGCTTGTCAAGATCCTTAACAATAATCCTTCTCCTTCATATTTATCTAACCCTTGTAATGAATTACTCCAATATGTGAAAAGCCTTGAAAAATGTATGTTCATCACCTTTTTTGTCTCCTTTTAAATTAGTAGATAAGATTATTAATATTTTTTTTTCTTCATATATATTTGTAGCTTATGAGGAGGGTATGATTCCTCCTGATGAAGTCATTGTCATTAGGGATGATGATGAGACAGATGAACCATCAGCTTCAACTCATGCTTCAACTTCTAAGGAAAATCTTGAAACACCTGTTATCCGCTCCAAGAAAAAGAGATTATCCCAAGGCTCCTCTTTTGTTCCACGTATTAAACCGGCTTCTGCTAATGAATTTTCTGATGTATCAAATAATAAATCTCAAAAAAAAAGCAAAGGTTTTGATAATGAGTATATTCTTGTTTCCTTTTTTTTTTATTGTTATTCTTTTATCTTTAAAATTCAATCATATATCTCTTTTATTGCTTACATATTGTACTTTTTATCTTTCTTTTGATATTTTGTACCAGAAACTCACCTGCTGTAGATTGTTCCATCCATAAACGCCCTCTCCCTGATGAAGATGATGAAAAGAGCAATGAAAATAGCGATGATCAACTATCAGAATATGAAGCTATGCTTGTTCATCAAAAAAAGCAAAGTTTAAAATCTTCTTCAAGACATGTTGATATGTTTGATAAAGATGATGATTCAAACAGCTCATCACCGAATTCCTTCATTTCTAAGAAGCAATACCCATCACCTCCTAAATTACCTACTTTGACCTCTTTGAAAGCTTCTCTACCAATGAAATCAACTCCAATCAAGATATCGAAAAAACCTCTAACTTATTCACCCTCAGTTCTAAAAGAATCTGATTTGCAGGAGGAATTCTGTAAAATTCATAATTTTTATAAAGGTAGAATCAGCACGGCAAAGGTCCTAAGGTCGTGGTTGGAAATTGTTACTCTCCTCGAATTACGCTCTTCTACTTATTCCCAAGAACCCATGTCAAATATTCCAATGTTTACTTTTCATTGGGAAAAATCTTGTGGAGAAGATTGGCTTTCAAAACTTACTGAGTTATGTAAGTTACCATAATTTTTAGTCTTGACTTTTGTTCTTTTACTTATTTTTTTTTTCCTTTTGTAGCAAATATTTTTTTAGAGATTGATAGCTCACAGCTATGGGTACTCGATAATATTGATTTCAAAAAAATGGAAGATTTATGTGATCCTGATGGTTTAAATACTGAAATTCTTTCCTCAACAAAGAAAACGGATCACCCTGAATCCAATCTTATCCGAATGCTCATGAGATTAATGATCCCAAGTGACCACTGCCGTTCTTCATGGGTATCTCTTATATCATCTTCACTTTATCTGACCGCACATGAATTCAGCCAGCTTCCATCACATCAAAACATTAACTCAGATTGTCCAATTGAACGTGGTCTTCAGCTTCTAGCTCACCTTTCAAATCTGAAGAGTCCGATTTCTGATGGCTTAGAAGTTGGTCCCACTGCACTTCAAACCCGTGATATATCAATGTCAACTCTTCTTCAAATCAGCAATATTATCATTGATATAATTATGTCAATTATCATTCTTAAATCAAAATATTGTGCTGCAACAATATCAAGTGGCAAGACTAGTGAAGCTCAACAATCAAGTGAGAAAAACGAAAATACTGAACTGACTATAAGGAGAGAGAAACAAAAGGCTGCACTAAACAAAATAAATTCTGAATACTCCCACCACCGATATCAATCTTTCACATTCTATATAATTGATGGTGTCCGTGGTTTATTTCTGAGCTCTCAAGATCATAGATTGGCTTCAGCAGCTGATTGCTTGGAGGTAATATCAGAAGTTAAGTTTCTTAATTTACATGAAAAAAAAATCATTTGATGGAAGAAATAATTTGGAAAAATTTAAATAACTATATTTTAACATTAATAAAACCTTTTATAGGCAAGTGTGATCCATTTCCTTTAAAATTTGATACCCCAAGTCCTCCGGGAATTGCTAGGGCTATTTCTGCAGATTTTCTTAATCACTGGAGCTCCATTCAGCCAGTATCACCTTTTTTTGCTAAACATAGCCTTTCAATAAATTAATATTCCAACATGTAAATAGATAAAGTTCTTTCTATATGATATATCTTGTATAATTCAAGTTATTTTCCTTCAAATACGTCAAAAATGTGACCATCTTTGAAATTTATTAAGTAACCTTTGACATGATTTTCTAAATTAATTATTAAAAAAAATTATTGTAAGTCCAGCAATAACAAAGATTTTAAAATCTACTTATATGATTTCAAATACTTGTATTAAATTCTTAAATATTTTATTGTTTATATAAAAATATGATAACTGCTCTAGTTTTGTTACTTTACCTTTAATATTATATAATCTATTATTTATTACAAATATTTTCGTTGATTGTAACATTTTTAATCAGAAGTAGAACAATTTAAATAATTAAATGAGTACATTCTTAAAAAAATACAATTTAATCTATCATTGATTCAAAATTCTTTCTTCAACTCTTTATTATTACCTTTTTTATTAATAAGCCTGTTTGACCTAAAATACTATACAGTTAATTTGGTAGCATTAAAAGCACATTTTTATGGCTAATATATTTCAAATTCTTTATTATAGTTTTTTTTATTTTAGAACCTTTGCTACCAATTTAATAAAAATGACATTTAAAGATTTCACAACTTATATATTTCCTCAAAAGTAAATCAAATTTTCTTATAATATTATGAAAAAAAATTATTTTATTTCACAAATAAAAGAAATAGATAATACTATAATTATCAAAACTGAAAATGTTACAGCTACTCCCAGTATTTATCATGTTTAAATTTGCATTAAGTTGTGTATATATAATATAAATTTTTAATATTTATATATCTAGATTTTTTAGATTTGTCTTAACATTAGATAAATAATACTTTGCTGATTCTATTTCTTCCTCTATTAAGTCATCTCTTTTCAAAAAAACTCTCAAAGCACTAATCAAATATTCTAACCTAAATTTTTCTGTTTTAATTTCTAAGTATTCTGAAATATCAATATCAAAAACATTAAGCTTTTCTATAGCATGAAAAAGTCTAGTGCTGATTTGAATAGAAGAACCTATCCTAGTGAAGCCAGGAATTTCATGACATCTTGAGGTAAAATGCCTTAGTTGATTGGCAGGCCATAATGTCACTGTTATTCCATTAGTTGCTTCAAAGTTGATTTTACTTCGAATTTCGGGAAACATAAGTTCTCCACCTATTTGTCGTGGTTGGGTCTTATCATACTTCATATGAATGGTGTTTTTTTCTGTATCTTTAGGAAAAAATATTCCTAAAGTATACTCACTTGCATCCTTATCGAGATGAACCTCATTAGAGAACCCATTACCATTCCCTCCAGATGTCCAAGTTAAATTACTAGCAAATGGTACACCGTCTTCTTCACTAGAAACTTTTGAAAATCCAGGAATACCAAGTTTTGCGCAAAGATTAGTTGCCTCATTGTACTTTACATATGATATTTTTTTAAAAAAATATTCAAAGTACATTGCAATCCTCTTCATTCGTTTTTTATATTCATCCGTTTTTACAATATCATCAGTGTATTCATCTGCAAGGAAAAGCATTCAAAAATTCAGTATTTAAATTAAAAAAAGTGATACTTACGAATATGTAAAGATTTCTTTCTATCTAAAATAAAGCCACCACCAAACATTTTTCCAAAACCACCAGCTCTTTGATGATAACCATTATTTTTAATTTCATGTTCGCAGTAAGAAAGATCCTTAATGCATCGCACCGTAGCTTCTAACATATCTAGTTCTTTGAGCTCATGAATTTCAAAAGTCTGCACAAGAACATTAGGTATTAAGACACCTTTTGGTTTATAAATACTACATCCAGGAAAAAAATTGTAATAATTATTGCAATCTGTCATATTATTTGCATAAGATCGTGCATAGAAATGTGGCTTCTTCCCGTTTGTATCCATTCCAAGAGCGTTTACAAGTTTCATTCCAGTAGCAATGTCTTTCGCCCACCTATTGTTAGAGTTCTTCCCTGGCCGTTTTTTTTTTTTCAAATTGTTACTCATTGATGGTTCAATCCTAAGAGAATTCAATTTTGATTTAAAATAGAAAAAAATCAAAAATTAGAAAATAGTAACATAATTTCAATTATCAGTCAATGATACCTTTAACTTTATCATATCTTCAATATTAGAAATACAAAAGTTAGCATATCTACATATTAGTAAATTTATATACTTTTTCTTTATTTCAAATATTAAGAAAGCGTTTCAAAGGTATACTTTATTAAATTATACATATAAAGAGTATAGCTTTATCCTGTATGCATTCAGCAAGTACGAGATTTGGCTCTACACTTAATATTAATAATATAATGAAAGTATAACTCCAATACACTAGTAATATTAAAAAATTTACGGAATTGTGATATCCACATATATAAAATGAAAAATCTTGCTCTGATCAATATATTGACTTAGAAAGTTATACTTCAATAAATTATTAATTTTTAAATTGTAGCATTGTCCTGTATGCTTTCAGCAAGTACGAGACTTTGAAACAACTTAAAAATCAATAAATTAAAGGTAAAGTACAAACAATCTAATTATTATTATGAAAAGCAAAACATTATCCTGTATGCTTTCAGCAAGTACGAGATGATGTTTTACTTTTCATATTAATAATATAATGGTTGAGAAAGTATTAAAGAAATATAGAAAAATGATAAGCAAAACATGAACTTACATGTCTATAAAATCTTCTTCCATTTGTAGCTGATTGATCAAAATTAATTATAAAGTTTATTTTATAATCACTGTTTTAAAAAATAAATGGTTAGATAAATAAATTGAACATTTTTGATAAGGAATAAAGAAAAGTAAATTGACAAACAAATAAAAAAACTTTAAGTTAACTGAAAAAGAATTATTTTATAATGAATCGAAAGGGTACAGTAAAAGATACCATAAAAATAAATTCAGAATTAGAATCATTAGATTAACTTGTCAAAAGTGTAAAAAAGTGTAACAAACCAAAATGATATGAAATGCAATAGCAAGAAAAATTTGCTTACCGGTAATCAGATAAGGTCAAGAAAATAGTACCAATAATTCAAAATGATAAAGAAAAAATATGATTGATAATTTTTGAAAAAGGTAAGTGAGAAAGAGAAAGGAAAAATAAATTGGGTGGCAAACAGATGTATATATCATGAATTTTCACTGATCACATTTTCAAAAAAATGCAGCTCTCCAAGTCATATGATAAACTTCATCTAAATTCCAAGAATGATGTTGCCAAGGCACTTTACACAGCATGATCATTTTTTCCTATGCATATACTAATTCCAGCTAGAATTTACTTGGCTGCATGTTGTACAGATGCACATTTGTGGAACACTGAATTTCACATCTAAAAAAAATTGACGCCACATAATTCTAGCTACCATGTTTCACGTAGCTAAAAAACATACACTCATCACATTTAAATTTACATTGCGCCAAAATTAATTCATTTTTGAATTTTTTTAAAGGAAACTATAATGTGCACCACCTATTTCTAAAATATGAACCTCCGCACCATATTAAATTGGGAGACTTTTAATTATGCAATTTTTTTGCCGTGACCTTTTTCCTGATCTTACTTGGTTCAAAATATTGAAACATGGCCAATGTTGATGAAAGAAACATTTGATTTTGTTTCTATGTGTAACAATGGAAGGCTGTTTCTTACTGGCGAAAGAGTGTTGTATATTTTATTTGAACAAATTTTTATTTTTTTATGTATTTTATTTAAAAAATTTACTTTTTATTGCAGCCAGATTTATACTGGCTGCTTTTTAGAAACCTTAATTTATGACCCAAGCCTTTGAAATTGGCTTGGGTCCCTTACATTGCAATTTAGTACTTCCAGCCAGGTTTCCCCTGGCTGGAAGTGTCTCTTTCAAGCAATCGAAGTCGCTAAAAGCGACTTCGATTGCTTGCTGTAATGTTTGCCACCCTCCCAGCTAATTTACTAGGCTGGGAGGTGGCCAAAGCAGTGTGCAACGCGCGTTGCTGCTGCAAGTAACGCGCGTTGCACAATCGCTACCATATTTCATGCAGCTGATATCAAGTCAGCTGCATGAGATATGCGCTGCATGCAGCAGAAACGCGCGTTGCATGCAGCAGCAATGCAGGCTGCATGTGCTGCATGCAGTGCATTGCACAGCCAGAAAAAAACTGGCTGTGCAATGCACTGCATGCAGCACATGCAGCCTGCATTGCTGCTGCATGCAACGCGCATTTCTGCTGCATGCAATGCGCATTACTTGCAGCAGCAATGCGTGTTGCATGTGCTGCATGCAGTGCATTGCACAGCCAGTTTTTTTCTGGCTGTGCAATGCACACAGAGAAACCAAAGTCCCTGCAAGGGACTTTGGTCTCTAAAATGGAAGCGACCTTCCCTACCAGGTGCAATCTGGTGGGAAAGTGAGAGAAACGTTAGACCGAAGTTGTTTGAAAGCAACTTCGGTCTTAAAAACATTAAAAATCATAAAAAAAAAAATGAGAAATGTAGAAAAAAAAAAAAATTAAAAATTAAAATGTGAGTAAAAGAAAAAAAATAAGTTCTAGTGATACCAAAAATCCAAGCCAATTTCATTTGGCTTGGTTATTTAATAATTAATTTTTAATACATTAAATTTAAAATTCAAACACCATAAAATATATGAATTTTTTTTATATGAATATTATAAATTTAATCTACCTCTTTCTCATAATTATATTTATAATTTTGTTTTTTTAATTTTTGACATTTAAGTTTATTTTTTGGAAATACAAAATTAAATTTTCAGCTAAATTTTTTAGTAAGGTAAAATAAATTATAAATTTGACATTTTGTAATTGAATAATGAAAAAAATTTTAAATTTATTTAAAAAATATTTTTGTTAGAAGAATACAAATATTTTAAGGGTAGAAATATGGTGCAAATTGTAAGTAAAAAAAATTATATTTTTTTTTGTGAGGGGTTATTTCTATTTTTAAAAATATTTTTCAAAAACATTCATTAAATACTGAATTAAATTACTTTGAAACTCAAATTTTTTGTAAAATAATTAAAAATGAAATAATAATATTGTTGTATTTGATATAAAATTTGAATTGGTAATATTAATGTCTCTTTAAGTAAATTTGAAAATCATTTAAAAAGACCATGTTGATAAGTACTTCATTTTTGATATACAATGGTTATATATATATCTTATATATATTTCTTGAGTGTTATTTTTATATACATTCAATAAAATTTGTAATATAAAATGCCATTTAATAATTAATTAATGTTCAACTTAGTTATAACAACTTCATATTTAATACCAGCCACTAGTATTTACTTTTTAATTTAAAACTCCAATATAATATGAGAGTATCCTTATTTTGTCTGTATGTAATGAACAACAATAACAGACCATAAATGAGTGGGTAGTTAATTACAATAAATAGTTGAAGAATAACCTATAAGAAATGATAAGTTTATCAAAAAGAGTACATTAAAAAAATATACTTTTGAATTTTTTTTGATATAATTTGGGTAGTTAAATGAAAATTTAAATTATCAGACATCAAAATGGATAAAATCTAAAAGTAGTGTTTATATAATAAGCCTCATAAAAAAAAAGGATAAAAAATCTACTATGTAACTAAATTATTAAATATTAAGGTATTATTAAAATTATTGAAAAACTTATTTTACAGTTATAATGAAATCTAAATGTGAAAATAATGGTGGGATAATAGTAAGACTATGTGGAAACACTTTAATTTATACATACTTTCAACTATGTTCAGATAAAAAAATTGTTAAAATTGTATAATAACATCTAGTTAATAGTGATGCAATTTTATTTAGATCAAGAATAAATTTTTCTGAGGAAAAACTAATTAAATTGAGATATGGCCATCTCCTTTCAAGAGATAGAATAATAATAAAAATTTAAAAAATTATAATAAGTATTCTTAATCACCATTTTTGAAAAGTCTCTAGTAAAATTCATTATAATATATCATTCATTGATTACATTATATGGAGTTTCATCTTGAAGTAGTGATGTGCAGCTTTGAACTTATGTTATGAAAAACAAAAAAGTTAAAAAATATATAGTTATACTAATGAAAAAGCCAAAAATAAAAATACTATTATAAATTAAAAAAATAAAACTACATAAATTTTATTCTGCTCTAATGATGGAAGGGTACTATGTATGAATTTCCACATGTTAAATCCAAACCTGCTTTAAGGCTAGTTTACAGGTAGAGCTATTAAGTTTCCTTAAATTCTAAAAATAACTTATGCATTTTACTAATTATTTTTTTCTTGTTTCTTTCCAAAGTTGTTAGAGTTGCTTAATTAATACTGTTATCTTGATTGTAAGATATATAATTTTTTTTGAATACATGATTTATTGTTTCAAAAATTATATTATAAATTTAAATCATTTATTTCATTTTCTAAAGCTTCATTGTCAAAGACACAACTCCATTTTCTATTACTTAACAAATATATAAAATGTGATAGTAAAATTTAAGGAATTTTCTTTTTTAGAGGGTCAAACTATATTGTGAAGATTTTTATCTAGAAATTCTTGTACTCTAAAACCAAATAATTTTCTCCCTTAAGTAAGCCATTTCAAAAATATGAGAATATAAACAAGAATATTAACTTATCTTATTTTTATTTTCTTTACTGAAAGTTTTAGTTCAATCCCTTTTTTTATATGACATTAGTATAAAAACATGGTTAAATGCTACTATATAATTAATTTTTATTATATATATATATATATATATATATATATATGAAATATTTAGAACGTCATCCTTTTTTATTTACTTGAATAAATGGCTCAATTATAATACCCAACACTTATTAATGTTTCCCAAACTCAATAACAAATTTCTCATATGAAATATTAGCTTCTAATATAAGAAGTTTATCTATAGATGATATTCAACATGTGATTTTACTTTTTAGATTCAGCTAAAATTAAACAAAAGGAGAAATCATGCATATGTGTATAAATGGTAACCATATGTTACTTAGAGGATTGTGAAATTCACTCATCAGAATGGTTTAAGTATTAAAATAAATTGAGGTCATTATTTTCTAGTATTTGAAACTAATTAGGAAATTATTCTAAAAATATATTTTAATGTGTATCATGTTTAAAAAGTTGGAAATATGATTTTTGAAAATTGTGAGTTTCTTATGAGATACCAAGCTTTAGTTTACATTGTTTCAAGTAGAATAGAATTTTAGTATTAGAAATTGAAAGCAATGTACCATTATCAGATTTTAACTGTGTTCTACTTATAGAATGATTACATAACATTAAACATTATTTAAATCAAAAAGGTTTAAAAGATATTTAGAGTTTTACCAAATTTCACCATTTATTAATCTTTGATTTGAAAACAAACTATGATGTACACTCACTAGAAATAAGCAATCCCAATTTTAACATAATTTATCAATCCAAAAATAATGAGTCAATTAACATGAAAATATATATTATTTCAAAACCAATTCTCTAGATTTAAAATATGATGCTTTAATGAAAAATTATTACAAAACTTTAATGCAATGAAGTCTCTTAAAAAATTCAAAAATAGAATATCAAAACAAGTAATTTCTGCAAAAAAAACTACTAACTATTGTAGATAAAGCATAAAAATAAGTCATATTTTTTAAAAAAATGATCTAACAATATTTATTTTTGTTAAAAAAATCAAAACATTGTTAAGTTTGCTTGTTATAATAATGTTAAAATCCACTAAACATTATCTAAAGGTGGTAAAATATGTTAAAAATAAGTTGAATTTTATGAGATAAAAATCAACAATTTTGTATCATTTCCTGTTGTGCTATGACTTTATTCCACCCTTTTTATCTGATTCTTCCAGTATTACTTTGCTATGATCACTAGTTTTCAAGTTAAAATTTACAAATGTTCATTATACTTGATAATATGAAAAATAACTCAAACTTTTATAACTACAAAATAAGATTTTGTAACTCCTTCTTTCAATCAATATTTGAAGAAATTTTAGTTTATTTGAGTAATGATTTTAAGAATAACAAAAAAATTGAAATTCACAAGGAATTATTTCCAGAGACTATAATTATTTACTTGTGTAATGCATGAGCTACTTATCAATGATGTAAAACATCAGAAAAGTAAGTTATAGTTATAAATCTACAGATTATACTGTTTCTGGTATATATATCTTCAATAAATCTTTTAAACTTATCTTAGCCTACATACCACACAATAGAAAATCATTATATTAAAAAAGGAAAAAATTCTATGATAATATCATAAAGAATGATAACCATGGATTAATATTCCATAAAAATGGTTAATAATATTTTAAGAGAACCTAAATCAGTATTCTTTCATCAAAATATATCCTTTTTGTCTTTGTAATTTATTCCAAACAAATTTTTTGAAAGTTGAATCTATATATCTAATGCCAAAACCACTATTAAGTTCCCTCTTAGACTTTTTAAGAAATTATATATATATATATATGTATATATATATATTATTTATCAAAAATTGAAATAAAGAATAAAAACATAATTTTATTTACCTTTAATTATTTAAATATAGAGTATTTTCAGAATGCATTGTGGTTACTTGTGAAGGTTAGAAGATTTGAAGTTGGATTTATGAGTTTTTAGAAGGGCAAATATTGTAAAATTCTTTCATAAATATTTATTTCATAGTTTCAAATGTTGAAATCTACAAACTAATGGGATTTAAAATTATATTGAGATTTAAAATCTGTTTTCTACTCAAGTAAAATAAAATAAAATGATGATATCAAAATTGAAATTAAGTTTAAACTTTTGATATGCTCTATCTTCAATTTTATTGATAGTGCATCAAAAATTTAATAATATTTTTTTCCTTCATCACTTTTTACATAAAAGATAGTTTTATCATTTTATGAATTAAAGATTGCTTATATAAATTTAACATCTATGTCAACTGTTTATGACTATTAATCTATATAATAAATTTTTTAGAAGAAAAAATAACATCAGTATATACTGACTTTGAAATTATTCAATTTAAAATAGTTTACAGGTAGATAATGAAGGGTGATTTCATTTTTGAATATGAACTATAGAAGTCTTATTTTATCAATTTTAATTCTTTTTGAGCTCAAATGTATCCACCGCAACTTAAGTAAGAATAAAAATTATTTTTATTGAAATTTACATGAGAAAGTATGCCTATTATTCAAAATCAAACTTGCTCTAATGGTGTTTTTCAATCATTATTTCCATTCATAACAATAAAAAACATTTCAATTTGCTGATGTTTTAGTTTTTGATATCCCCAAGTTTATATCTCAGGTGTACTATTCACAAAATTATTAAAAATATAATTTTCGAAATACATGATAAACTTGAAAGTGAGGGGGCATTAAATTTTTAAAAATGAATTCTAAATTCAGGATGGATAGTATTTTTTCTATTTTCACAAATGAACAATTTTTCGTTTCAATTAATCCAGAAAGAAAATTTTGTTGTAAGCATATTATATTATATTTATTATGATTTTAAATACTATATTTTCAAGATTTGTGTTTAATATTTCCTGTGAAAGTTAATGTTAATGTGAATTTAAAGTAAGCTTGAAGAAATTTAATCAATAGGCATATTGGATATTTAAAATAATATTTTGCTCCAATCTTGAATCATCCTGGGCTAAAAAATATCCCAAATAAGGTTTTTGTGGGTCAATTTGGATTTAAGTAGGATTAAGTGAGGTTTAATAAAGGACAGATAAAAGGCTAAATTCATTACTAGTGACTTTTTTCTCAAAATAGTTATAAAATATTTATCATTCTGGACTCAAGCTTCAATAAAGTTGAATTGAAACAGAGATAATTTCTAGGAGCACAACACCATATTTACAAAGGTGTAAAATACCTCAAATATTACTCATAATATAGGAAGGCAAGGAATCTACAAAATTCACATTTCAAACGAGGATTTATATTTTGAATTTGAAATTGAGAAATGGAATATTATTTTCCAATTTAAATATCTATTAGTCATTTTAACAAAAGTTTTCAGTAATCAGATTGAATTTTGATGGTATTTTGTTGTAGATTAATCATTTTGATGAGACATTTACTCAAAATTACTGGTTTCGTTTCTAATATTCCATGTGAAATTCATTATGAATCTTTTTGAAAGTGAATAGTTGACATATTGGATATGCAAAAGCTTATGTTAGATCAAAGTGAGATCAAAGGGAGCTTAACTGATGATCAAATTAGGATTTTACAAGATCAAACGGTGATCAATGTAGGTTCATCTTGAGCTCAATCTGTGACAAATCTCTGACTAAATGTAAGGCCAAACAATTTCCTACATGGTGATGATGTGTGCATAATTCAAGCATAGATTTGTGGCTCAACGGAGCTCAAGCAAGGGGTATTGCTAGCAATACCCCCCCATTTTTTCTGTGGTGACTCTGCTTTTAATTTTTGAATATTGATAGATACTTATTAGAAGAATAAATTTGGATAAACATATCAAAATGGTAAAGCATCATTTATGCATAAATAGCTTTATCAGTAGAAATGTTCTTAATTTTCTTAAAAAACAAGAACAGATTTGATTAAAAGTCAGGTTGATTTTTGAAACCCTATGCAGCCAAAAATCAGTGCTGCCATTTGTGAGGAATATGAAATTTCTAAAATAATTATAGGAATATATTTTATAATTTTAATAAAACCTTGCAACATCAAAAATTTGGTCTAGGTTCTATAATTTTTATATTATTGAAGCTAGTGGAAATGTGCATAGAGAAATGTGTTTTCACTAATCCATGAAAATTTTAATACTTGGGACTAATTGATTCAATATTCCATAAAAAATATGTCTATAAGTTGCGCATCTAATGAAATTAAAAAAGGTTCTGCAAATTTGAAATTTGAAAGGAAAGAAATCCCCCCATATTTATAACACCAATCAAATTTACATTACTAAAGAAAAAAGTCAGGTAAATTTTATGGAAGTATTTTTCACATACATTGTAGACAATCCTATAGTACTAGCTATAGGCCTTGACCAAGGGAGTTGGAGAAAACCCAGAGAGAAAATCCCCTGTCCCTTTAGAAAAACAAGTGAGATTTACCTGCTACAGTAAATTGGTTCCTGTTTACCAAAAAAAAGCCTCTTTTCCAAACACTTGACTGCTTGATCAGCCAAGAAAGTAGTCCCCAGACAGACTACCAAACCAAAGAACTGTAATGCAGACAAATGTCCACATCAGAGAAAGCAATGATTCTAGATGTAGGTTGAAAATCCACACCAGAGACAGCAATGATACTTGCTATAGCTTGCAAGACTATAACAGAGAAAACAGTTGCTAGTGAAGTTAAATGAAGAACTTACTTGCAACAAGACACAGCCAAATTGTGGCCAACAACAGTGAAAACTGAGTGAGGAACAAGGATATCACCTCCGGATGGTTGTATGATAAAAATGGATATTCCCCAAACTGTCCTATATTGTAAAATACACCCGGACCACCCCTCTAAAATCCATGAACAGCAACACCTTTGGCACCTGTACCAGCCAAATTGCATAAAAAACCCTTCAGAAGCGCTCCCCAACCTCCTAAAACAGAGGCAGCCGGGCCGCCTGAAGCGGCCCCGCCTCCCTGAAGCCAGAAATCCACTAAAAACATCAAATCTACTTAGAAAAATGCACTACCACTACTAAAACCCTTAAAACACAAAATTAAGCTATGACAACATTGAGACATAAAATGTAGAGCCAAATTAGCCTTATCTAATGGTACTAAGCACTGAACCCTAAGACTTAAGGCTAGCCCGTAAAACATAAAAAACAAAATTAAACAGCTATCTTTTATAATGAAATATGAGGAAATGACCCCTTAAAACTTAGAATATGAAAAATGTCCTCAAGACATGAGATATAGAGAAAAACCCGGGCTATCCAATGGTAGTACCCACATACCCGCAGTCCAAATATTCACGGAATAAATCCAGAAAAAACGCCCTATTCTTCAAACAATGTCAATTAAGACATGCACAAACAGCACCAAACCACACAACAAAGGCACCTGCCAATGTTGGAAGACCACAAAATGAATTTTTTTTTAATTAATAACATAATTGGGATGAAATTTTATGTATATATAACAATTGTCATCTAAAATAAGTTATCTCACATGCTAGAAAGTGTCTTCCCCCAACTGAACTTCTATACTTCAGGAAATAATATGGAACTTCTAGCAGGTGCCAATTTTTTTTCTCATAATAAAAAACTAAGTGTAAATAATATTAAAAAAGCAAATAATATTTAAAAATTTGAATACATTTTCATATCTGAAATTTATATGTCAATGTATTTTTTCAGGATGAAAAAAAAAATTCATCCAAAATTAACATGAAAAAATAATTCTTCCAGAGGTGAAATTGAAGGTGCTACTTCATTTAGCCTGAATAATTACAAGCCCTTATTCAAAAATATTTTCAATAAAATTTTGGTTTGCTTTAAGCACCATAGTATTAAGATTTTTAATTATCTAATTAAATTTATTTATCCCATGTATATTGGAAAGATTTTTATCCATGACGTAACAGAAGTTGAAGACATAAACTTAATATGATTGAATGAAATAATGTAAATAATAATAGATTTAAATGAAATTATCAATTGTTTTAATTTCTCAAATTTATTTCTTACATTCTTTTAACATCCCAGAAATATTTTTTTATGAAATATATCATGTTACCCTATTACAAAGTCACCACAAATAATCAAACACATGTTTAGTTTATGTAAGTATGATTTTAAACCATGTAGATTAAAATTTTAAAAAGCACTTCTTTTAAATAAAAATGAAATAAAATAAAAATAAAAACAGAAAAATAAAGGATGATTTTTGTCAGCCAGGCTACTAGACTTACCCAGTGAAATAAGTAATTATTTACTGGATGAAGCCGCACCTTATCATCTTTAATTATTATTTAATTATCATTTGGTTACATTAACATTAGTTATAAATTAACTAGTTACAGAATGTTAAAATTAAATTAATTAATTAAATAAATAAGTAAAATTATAATTATAATTTTGTCCCTTATATTTTCTCTAACACTGTCAGCCAGGCTATTCCAGGAGTCCAGTAAATGATATATAAATTATAAAACCTTAAAAAGTGGGTAAGACTTGTATTTAATGAATATAACTTAATATTTTATTGCATAATGAAATTATATAAGAATTTTATTATATACAAGTGTTACATTAAATTTATTGGTTATATATATTTTTATATACAATTAAATTGAGCATAATATAATATATTCTACAAATAATGGCGCATTTTTATGTATTTAATAATTATAAATTTATATTTAATTAATTAAAAAGAAAAAAAACATATATTATAATTACAAGTGTAAAATTGATTTATAATATATTTAAATTAATTACTTAAATTTATATATTAAATACTACCTCTCATATGATACTAAACAATAATTAGTGGCGCTTCTTTTGACCCTTAAATTGTGTCAGGAAGAAAATCAAATAAATTATAATACTTATTTTATAAAATAGTATTATAAATTCTCAAATTAAATTAATTAATTGTTTCAGTTAAACTAGTTATTAAATTACATAGTGAAAACAATTAATACATATTAATTTACACTGAATTAAAATGATTGCATGCCTTGTTACGTCAAAACATGTTATTTGTTTCACTTAGAAATGCTGAAAACAGATTGTAATACTTGTTTTGATCTGTTTTTCCCATAGTTCTTAGATCACAGGGTTGTTTAGTTACTCACTATTTTGTATTAACTGATTTGGGAAATTTGGGATGGGAATTTTATATTCTTAATTGGGATTCTTATTATTTTTCGTATAATTTTCTCTTAATTACTATGTTACAAATGTCTTCTTTTATCTTCTTGTTTTACTTCATTACTATTTTGTATATAGTCACTTGTAGCGCTTCAGAGGACCCATTGCCTATAAAAGGGCCTTGGATAATCCCCTGTAGAATTATCACTTATTACACACTCAAAAATTTAAAAATAAAATTTATTACGCTTATTATTATTTTTATTAGTATTAAATTCTAATTAAAAATTCTAAATAACAATTTAAAGGTTGCCTTAAGTCTGATAGTAATTATAGTGTTTGCCGCGCAGAACTCTTACTTAAACAATATTAAATATTAATAAAACCAATTTGTTGTCACCTCTCAAATCACTCGTCGTTGCTTTCTCTCAAATAAATTAAATAATTTCAATTGTTTTTATTTCCTTTATTTCTAAACTACTATCTCCTTCTTGTCCTCCTCTCTTTTCTTCCCTCTTCTCTTATATCTTCTAGACGACTGACCGACAACTGGGGGCCTTTCCAAACGACGACGACGATCGAGCCTGGCGATGAACGACAAAACGCACGGACCACCTAGCAAAACGAAACTTTTGCCGCGACTGTGTTTCGAACTTGGGTTCGACATCTTAGGTTTATATAATATTAATTTTTATATTATTTTGAAGTGATTTTTCGATCACTATAGTAAGTTCACCTTTGTGCCTCTCACTCATATTACTATATTTTTATTGCAATAACAGTGATTGTGGCTTAATTGCTGATTCACTGAGTGTAAGTGTTCAATTTTTAAAATTTTTTTTTTCCTAGTTGACCATTATAGAGTGTTAAATCCTCTTAGTCCTAGAAGAATTGACATTATTATTAATACAAATTGAATTATTAATTTAATTTTTTTTATTATTAATTATTGTTAATTTTGGTTGACTTAAAAGTACATTGTGCTTAGTCCCAATATATTGCCATATTTAATATTGGTAATTAATTGGTTGAATTAACTTACTTGTTATTCCCAATTTAACCTTGCAATCCATTTTTTTTTTTAAAAATTAATTTTTTAATTATTACTTTATATTGAAAATTATTTTTTCTATAATTTAATTAATTAAAAATTTTTTTTATTATTTGGAGCAATTATTGACTAACTTTGATTATTTTTTTTATAAAGTACAAAGTAAAATATAAATCTTCCCACTAGTATGTCCAACAATTTGGCAGAAAAAATGGATAACATGCAAGTGGATGAGATAGAAATTGACTATGATGCTGACACTGTAAGTTCTTCTAAAGTTGGTCATAAAAAATCTTATGCTAACACAAAGAATTCACATACTGCAGGATGTGGAAATGACAGGAAATGCAAACAAACCAAACCCCCTTCCCCCAGTACCACAGAAGGAAGTAAAGCCTCTAGTGCCTCAAGAAGGTCTTCCAAAAGGCTTCAAAATAAAAAAGCTTCCTCTGCCACAACAAATCAGCAACCTATCCAGTCATATAAAAGAGTTGAAGACAGAAAATATGACGTACAAAGCAAAGGTAGACACATTGTGGGATCAGGTCCAAGAACTCAGGAACCAGATTCAGGCCCAGGCCCCTCCTCAATTGCCTCCCAATCAGCTTCAATTTCAGGCTCAACCTTCACAGCCACCCAGCTCAACCATCCAAAATCCAAATACTATGGAAGTAGAGCAATGGAAATGGGATTATCTAATGAGTCACTACCAACAGAATGTGCAACACCCGCCTCATCATCAGCCTGGCCCATCCAGAACACCCAATTTCCATCCACCTCCTCATCCCTACCAACAAGGCAGGAGAAAGAAGGCCCAAGCACATTCCCAAAACCAGTCCCAGGGGAAGTTTCCTCCTCTGCCATGGTAAGTAATTTGGTTGATTGTCACTTGGGTATGTTTTCTAATAAATCTTCTTCTGCAGGTAATATTATTGAACATGGTGAAAGAACAGTTAAACCTGTTAAAAGACAGCTTCCTGTAACTAGTAGCCCTATTGATGTAATTAGCAAATTGTCATTTGATGAACCTTTACATTTAACTTCTACATCTTTAATTAATCCTTCTCTTGCAATTAAAAATGATTCTGTTCCCCCTGAAGTCTATACCTTAATTGAAAAAACTTCTGAGGAAATATTGAAAGATACCCTTGATTTTAATATTGTGAAAGACAAACATGTGAGAGACGTGTTAATCCATGAAAATGATAGATTAAATAATTTACACTTGCAATGTAAAGTGAGTTCTTCTGTACAAGATACAGCTTATTTAAAAATTAAAGAAACCTTAAATATTGTTCTTAGTCAACAAAAACAAATAAGAAGTGACCATAGAGCTATCTCAGATAGAAATATCAGTCTACATAAGACATTGAGTGAATTGAAACCCCTTATTGAGGAAAATTATTCATTCAAAAATGAAATAAAATCTCTACAAAATGAGTTTAAGAAGCTAAAAAAAGATTTCCATGCACTAAGTACCAAACACTCAGTTTCTGAGGACAGAAATGTTCTATCTCTTGCAAAAGTAAATGACCAGATGTCTGAAATTCCAAGAATAAGAAACTATGTGTCTGACCTACAGGAAAAGTTCTCAACCTTAACCATCAATAATGAATTAAATGAGATTTCTGCAAATAAGCTGCATAAAAATAAAGGGAAAAAACCTGAACAAAGTTCATCCTTTCTTCCTCATATTTCAACCATTAAACAAACTGACAATGAGTCTGTAAAATCTTTTGCTACTAGCAAAAAATCTTGTGATGGTCATGCACCAGCTGTTTCTGTAAATAATGAAATTTCTGAACACCTGGCTAAACTTCAGAAATTATTACTAATGAATAATTCAAACCAAAAAGTGGACCATCCCAGTAGTCAGAAAAATTGGCCTAAGTTAGACCAATATCCTACCTTTGATGGTGATTCTTCCTCTGATTGGCAACACTTTATCCAGAGAATTGATAATTTAAAGAGATCTTATAAACTACCTGATGAGGAAATTGTTTCTAAGCTAATTTCTTTATTTTCCAATGTAGCCTTGATGTGGTATGAATCTGTCCTCTTAGATAACAATCATTATACATGGAATGATTGGAAATCCTTGATTGAGAATCAGTTTGGTGGTTCAAAATTCAGGTTAGCTCAGCAAAGACTGTATGAGAATACTAGATATGTATCCTCCTCTGTTGAAAAGCCCATTGTTTTTCTGATGAAAATAACTAAAATCCTTAGAGCAATTGATCCAAAGATGGATTATGATATTTGGAGAGATAAAATCTTGTATAAATTACCAAATTCTCTTAGGGATTTGATTGTTGCTAGAACTGAGCATGTAAGGGAAAATTCTTCTTTCATTAATATCTGTAATGAAGTACTACTCAACCATAGATATGAACCAAAGAATTACCTTAGTAAATCTTATAATGATCAGAATAAACCTTCTATAAAGCTCCCAGAAAAATCTGGTAAACCCTCTGCCCCAGTTGCACCTAAAAAATATGCAACAAATACTTGTTATAAATGTAACAAACCGTGGCAGAAGGGTCATGTTTGTGACAAGAAAATTCATCTTGTTGAACAAAATGAAGACACTGATGAAATTGAACTTGATGTCAATAATTCTTCCAGTGACTGTGAAAGTAATATCTCCTATGACAATGAATCTGTTAAAGATGTTTTAATGTTGGAACATGATGTCCATTATTTAAATAATATATCTGAAGATTGTGTATTGAATTTATCTTCAGTAGAAAATGCTGAGATAATTAAAGATATTACTAACAATTCTATTCCTATATCCCCTTTAAAGGCACCTGTTATCATTAATGGTAAAAATGTTGATGTAGTTCTTGATTCTGGTGCTGGAGGAAGTGTAGTATCTGAAAAAGCTTTGGCTTCAGTGGATAAGGAATATTTGAGTAAATTATTGCCTATAACTTCTGAAAAATGGAGAGGGTATGGTTCTACCTTATTTCCTATTGGCAAATACAAAACCTCTGTATTCTTCAAATATAATGGTGGTTTTGTCAGAGCTATTTGTGAGTTTGTTGTCATGAAAAATGATAATTTGAGCAATTGGTTTATTATGGGAAATGATATTTTAACCATGTTTGGTGTGAAACTGGACCCAGCAAATAATTGCTTTACCCTAGGAATGAATGGGAAAAGAAAATTCAAAATTTCTTCTCCTAAACCTTCTGGGCATTTGTTGAAATCTTGTAACTCACTGACCCAATGTAAAGGTAGAACAACAACTGAAATGGATGCTTTATTACATGAAATAAATACCGCTTCTTTTGGTGATCATTTGACTAATGAACAAAAGGATTCTATTGTTGCCTCTATTACCTCTTTCCCTATGGCTTTTGCTCATGGTTCTCATGTCTTGGGAATTGTTCAGGAAGAGATGAAAATTACCTTATCCTGTAATTTGAGTGATATTCCTCCTTCCCTTAAGAAAAAACCATATCCTGCTTCTCCATCAAAAAGAAAAGATATTGAAGATAATATTGAAACATTATTGAAAATGAATATCATTGAGAAAGTGAATGTCACCCCCAAATATTGTGTCATCTCCCCAGTCTTGATTTCATATGAAAAAGATAAAGCTAGATTATGTGGAGATTACAGAGCTTTAAATACTTATACTGTTGATGATATTTATCCTTTACCCAGAATTAATTCAATACATGCTACCTTGCAAGGTGCAAAATTTATTAGTTGTCTGGATGGTAATAAAGGTTATCATCAAGTTCCAGTTGAGAAAAATTCTCAAAATTTTTTGCTTATTGCTACTCATATGGGAATATATAAGTATGTTAGGATGCCATTTGGCCCTAAAAATGCTCCTTCAGTTTTCCAGAAAGTCATGGATAACACTTTCCATCAAGAAATTATTGAAGGTTGGCTCATGGTTTATATTGATGATATTATTGTTTTTTCTAAAACTTTTGATGAACATATGATTCACTTGAATAAAGTTTTCCAAAAAATGGATGAAATCAATATGACCTTATCTTTAAAAAAGTGTAAATTTGGTTTTCAATCTTTGAAAGTCCTTGGCCATGTTGTGTCAGGCTTACAAATTTGTGTAGACCATAATAAAGTTGCTGCCATTCAAAATGTTAAAGCACCAACTTCTGTAAGAGAAATCCAAAGTTTTTTGGGTATGTGTGGCTATTATAGACAATATATTAAAAATTATCAGGTCATAGCCTTGCCTCTTACAAAACTCACCAGAAAAGATGTTGCTTTTCTCTGGAATGATGACTGTCAGAAAGCTTTTAATACATTGAAAAGTTGCTTAATGACAGCCCCTATATTGGCTCTCCCAGATTTTAACAAGCCATTTGTACTTTATACAGATGCTAGCTTTATTGGTCTGGGTGCTGCCCTTCACCAAAAGCAAATTATTAATGATAAATCCTCAGAGGTTGTAATTTGTTATATTTCAAGAACCTTAAGAAATAGTGAATTGAAATATGGTGCCACTCAATTGGAGTGCTTAGCAGTTGTTTGGGCTCTTGAGAAACTTCATTACTACTTGGATGACCAAAAATTTGAGTTGGTAACTGACTGTAGTGCTGTGAAATCTCTCTTAAACCTCAAAACACCTAACAGACATATGTTCAGGTGGCAACTTGCTGTTCAGGAATACAGAGGAAGGATGACTATTATCCACAGAGCTGGAAATGTTCACTCTAATGTTGATATGCTCTCCAGATTGCCTCTGCCAAATAATGACTCCAATCCTGCTTATGTACCTGAGGATGACACTGTTCATATACATGGTATATTTATAGTTGATATGGAAGAAGAGTTATTACAATTAATACTGGATTCATATGATAAAGATTCTGACTTAAATAAATTAGTTACTATTTTGAATGATCCTAAGAATGCTTCAATTCAATCATTAATAAAAACTCTTCCTGCAAAGTACCAAAATGCTTTAAATAAAGGAAAGTTTTCTATTGAAGATGGTTATATATATTATAGAAGGAAGCTTACCAATGTAATTGTTATTCCTCCTTCAATGAAAGAAACTATCCTTAAACTTTGTCATGATGACATATTAGCTGGTCATTTTGATCTTGAAAAAACATTGATTAGAATCAAAAACACTGCATGGTGGGCTAATATGTCTGAAGACACAAAATTATATGTTGAATCTTGTGATTCCTGCCAAAAATCTAAAAGGTTAACAGGTAAAAGGGCAGGGTTATTACAACATATTGAAGCACCTAGTGCTCCCTGGCAAATCATTAATATGGATTTTGTCACTGGTCTTCCTGTTGCAGGTAAAGACAGCTTTAACTCTTGTTGGGTAATAGTGGATAGATTCACGAAAATGTGCAAATTTATTCCAACCCACAAAGATGTATCCACCAAAGAATTAGCTTTCTTATGGTGGTCTTACATGTTTAATATTATTGGTTTTCCAAAAGCCATTATCTCTGATAGGGATCCAAAATTCACTTCTGAGTTTTGGACCTCTTTGATGGATATTTGTGGCTGTGAGTTAAAATTGCCTACAGCTCATCATCCTCAGACTGATGGTCTAGCTGAAAGAATGATTCAAACTCTGGAAGATATGATTAGAAGGTATTGTGCCTTTGGTTTAGAATATAAAGACAATGACAGATTTACTCATGATTGGGTCACTCTTTTGCCTGGTCTTGAATTTGCATATAATAGCACTGTTCATTCTGTCACTGAGAAAAAGCCTTTTGAGCTCTGGTTAGGTTATGTCCCAAACACTCCTGCTCAGATTCTCAATAATAAATTACCTAAGTTGGAACTGCACCCTGGTGTAAAATCTTTTATGCAAATGCAACAGCTCTGCAGAAAACATGCTCAAAGTTGTATTGATAAAGCATTTGAATATGAAAAGAAAAGATGGGATAAATCCCATAAAGAATACACATTTAACAAGGGTGATGAATGTTGATCTCTACTGTCCATTTCAATTTACAAGGTAACCACAAATTAAAAGATCCTTTTGTAGGACCATTTGTTGTTAAAAGAATGGTTGGTGATAATGCAGTAGAAGTTGTATTGTATTCTCCATATGATAGGAAACATCCTGTTTTTCCCATTTCTTTACTTAAACCTTATACTACCAACAGTGACTTATTTCCAAAAAGAAGAGGAAGACCTAAGAAGAACCCTCAGGAAGTCACAGAAACAGCAGAAATTGATAAAATTCTCAATGATAGAATTATCACTTCTGAAAGAGGTACTGAATATTTATTGAGATATAAGAACAAATCATCTGAACATGATGCATGGATACCTGGCAAGGAAATTTCAAATCTGCCTGCTCTGTTGAAAAAATACAAAAAGAAAAAATCTTAGCATTTTTTTTTATTATTGTTTTTTTTAGAGTGAGGGAGTGTCAGCCAGGCTATTCCAGGAGTCCAGTAAATGATATATAAATTATAAAACCTTAAAAAGTGGGTAAGACTTGTATTTAATGAATATAACTTAATATTTTATTGCATAATGAAATTATATAAGAATTTTATTATATACAAGTGTTACATTAAATTTATTGGTTATATATATTTTTATATACAATTAAATTGAGCATAATATAATATATTCTACAAATAATGGCGCATTTTTATGTATTTAATAATTATAAATTTATATTTAATTAATTAAAAAGAAAAAAAAACATATATTATAATTACAAGTGTAAAATTTATTTATAATATATTTAAATTAATTACTTAAATTTATATATTAAATACTACCTCTCATATGATAGTAAACAATAATTAGTGGCGCTTCTTTTGACCCTTAAATTGTGTCAGGAAGAAAATCAAATAAATTATAATACTTATTTTATAAAATAGTATTATAAATTCTCAAATTAAATTAATTAATTGTTTCAGTTAAACTAGTTATTAAATTACATAGTGAAAACAATTAATACATATTAATTTACACTGAATTAAAATGATTGCATGCCTTGTTACGTCAAAACATGTTATTTGTTTCACTTAGAAATGCTGAAAACAGATTGTAATACTTGTTTTGATCTGTTTTTCCCATAGTTCTTAGATCACAGGGTTGTTTAGTTACTCACTATTTTGTATTAACTGATTTGGGAAATTTGGGATGGGAATTTTATATTCTTAATTGGGATTCTTATTATTTTTCGTATAATTTTCTCTTAATTACTATGTTACAAATGTCTTCTTTTATCTTCTTGTTTTACTTCATTACTATTTTGTATATAGTCACTTGTAGCGCTTCAGAGGACCCATTGCCTATAAAAGGGCCTTGGATAATCCCCTGTAGAATTATCACTTATTACACACTCAAAAATTTAAAAATAAAATTTATTACGCTTATTATTATTTTTATTAGTATTAAATTCTAATTAAAAATTCTAAATAACAATTTAAAGGTTGCCTTAAGTCTGATAGTAATTATAGTGTTTGCCGCGCAGAACTCTTACTTAAACAATATTAAATATTAATAAAACCAATTTGTTGTCACCTCTCAAATCACTCGTCGTTGCTTTCTCTCAAATAAATTAAATAATTTCAATTGTTTTTATTTCCTTTATTTCTAAACTACTATCTCCTTCTTGTCCTCCTCTCTTTTCTTCCCTCTTCTCTTATATCTTCTAGACGACTGACCGACAAACACCGTGCTCAATTGACAGGTTGGGAAAAATAAAACTTTATATTTAAATACAAAGATAAAATAAGATTTAAATATTCAAATAATATTAAATATATACAAATAAATCAAATTTCTTATTTGGAATTGACATTTACAGTAAATATTAAAAATATTGATGTATTTCTGACATACTCTGTAAATACATCTTTTTTGACGCCTTCTTTTTGGAATAACTTTATTATTTGAAATACTCTTTCTGGAATGTTCTTTTCTCTCTTTTTCCCTACTGTTTTTAGAATTTGATTTCCGTGCTTTGTCTCTCCTTTGCCTATAAAAGGCCTCTCTTTTTGTTGTCTTTTGATCATTCTATCTGACCAAAACCATTTTATTACAACAATAACCAAATAAACACTTATTCTTATATTCTATATCATTAGTACTTACAATAGCGTAATTCTAATTTATAAATTATATTAATATTTTAATCCTACCTCTGTTATTGAGTAAAACATTCATCTTTGAATTAAGAAATACGTACAAAATTTGTTGAAGATCCATTTAAGCCTTTTAAATCCTCGTAGAACTACGTACCAAATCTTCTAGACTAAAAGTATACCTTGACAATTGGGAACCTTTCCAAAATATCGATGGCGCAACATTACTTGAGGCGTAATCGAGAGGACCATTGGCGTAGAAGCACCTGTAAAGGACGAGTGGAGGCAAGAAAACGACGAACGTCATACGTCACGTGATAAAAGTTTTTGCTGCGAACGGGAATCGAACTGCGCTCCAAAACTTAAGTTCATATACTGACTAAAGATCGTATATATTGTGGTAATTATTGTGATTACTATTTGTGGGTTACTCTTCACTCTTCATTTGCTACGTATTTCCTTTTACTCAGCACTCTGCAAGTGGCATTAATTTGCTCATTTTGCAGGGGGAGGTGTCTGGTAATTGGAATTTAATTTTATTATTATATTTTTTTTTATTTTTCCTGGTTGACCATAATAGAGCAATAACTGTTCTTAGTCCCAGAGGTAATAAAATAATTATATATTAATATTAATTATTATCATTTTTCAGTTGACAATTGTCCTGATTAATTTGAATTTTAATTGTTCCAGTTGACAAACTGTCCTGACAATAATATATTTTATTAAATAAAATAATTATTATAATTTTTCAGTTGACATTTGTCCTGATTAATTAATTGTTCCAGTTGACAAATTGTCCTGACAATTATATTTTTTTAATAAATAATTAACATTTCATTACTTCAGTTGACTTTGAGTCCTGGTAATCCAATAAATCTTTTTAAGTAATAAAATTCATATTTAAATTACTTCAGTTGACATTAAGTCCTGGTAGATAATTAATCAGTTAAAATAATTTTTATTAATAAAGATTCATATTTGATTATTTCAGTTGACAATAAATCCTGGTAATAAATTAGTTGATTTAAATCCTGAAAATAAAAATTAATAGAAATTCTAATTTATTTCTACAGTTGATTGCATTATCCTGGTTTTAAATTTGTTTTATTAATTTTATTTAAGTTGATTTTTATCCTAAAAAGATTTTTTTTATTTATTTTTATTTTATTTCTGTTAAATAAAAATTAAAAATAAAAGACTAATTAATTTTGTCTCTTTTCCTTCATTTCAGTAGAATCTTAAAATGACTGATCAAAGTGGTTTTACTGCACGTGAAGAAGAACTAGACTTAATTGATTATGATGAGCCTACTTCTGTAAGTTCTCCTTTAACAAGAAGAATTTCTCAAACTAATAAATCCTTGCCCCAAACAGGATGTGGAAATGGAAGAAGTAGAAATCCTAGTGGACAATACTCAGGATCAGAAACCCAGGACAAACCCACCAGAAGAGCTTCCAAGAGGCTTCAAGATAAAAAAGATGCCGTTGTCCCAGCAGATAAAGAATCTGTCAACCCACATAAAGGAGTTAAAGACAGACAGCTTAAAACTAAAGGTAAGGGTAGATGCCTTGGAAGAATGGGAGAAAAGAAAAAATACTTCTCTCCAAGAGAAAAGGAAACCTCTTCCTCCCAGGGATCAACAACAATTGGCTCCCCAATCCCAAGAGATGGTAGAAGTGTCCAAGTGGCAGTGGGACTGGCTCAACACACAGTGGGACTACTTAGCTCAAAATCAGCATCAATTACCTCAGGTAGGTCCATCAAGGCCCACCCAGGCAAACCCCACTCCTCCCCACCCTTATCAAGGAGGCAAAAGAAGAAGGAAGCCCAATATGGTGATACCCAGCAAACCCTGGTACGTTATGGTAAGTTAAACTCTTACAGCCGCCTTGCTGTAAGCAGAATCCGGAGGAGATATGTGGATTTAGCTGAAAACCCCGTCCTTCCAATAAAAATAACAAAATGGGTGTTCTAAATCACTAAGCTAACCAATCTACTTAGATCTGATTGATAAAAATAATGAAACTCTAAAATATTTAACGCTTATTGAGATTTAAAGAAAGTGGCTGTTGATTAAGAAATACTGATAACAACAATTAAGGTGTACCAGTGAAAGATCTGAAAAGATTGACTTTTATGTTTTTATAATAATTTGAATTTTTATGAGACAGCAATAATCAAGTCCCAGCGATGAAGACCTTTCTAAAGATACCCTGTTTGAAGTGTGATTTAAATTGTTGAGTGGTATTTCTAAAATGTTATATATAAAATATAAAGTTATAAGGGTATTACAAATTTATTTAATTTGTTGAGTAATAAAAAATGAGACTGTGGTAGTTAATGATTAAGCTGTATGATGTGTCCCCCCTCTCAATTTCGAGTTTGAGAAGCGCTTAAGTATTCCTAGTCACGTGCCTAAGTTTTCCCCTCCAGAGCTCTTCCAGAGTCAATCCGGAGCCCGTACGGAGTCCGTACGGAGTCCGTCCGGACTTCCGGACTCAATTTAGAACCTTAAAACCATAATAAAAAATCTAGAAAAATTACACATAATAGAGCTACTTCCCCTTTACATACCAAACTAATTTTTGTAGTCTGCGCAGCTCTAATTACCCCGTGAAAATTCATCAAAGTTAAGTAATTTTTTGAAAACGTAAATATTTCTATAAAACTTTAAAATTCATTTAAAAATATAAAAAAAATAGTAAAAATTCTGGGAAAATTTCCCAAGGTTCTTGAGTGACTTGACTTGATACTTATAAATTTTTAAGACCGTAAAAATAAGTTTTCTCCGTAAAATAAATTGTATTTGTGTAGGCATTCGCTCGTGACCAATTTCTTCATATTTTAAACTCCAATAAATTAAATAAAACCCTTTTATAAAAAATAATAACGCCAATCTTGCACGCCATAATAACTCTATTTACATACTTAGGTTCCGTACTAAACTTTAGGCTACCACATCCTCCCTCCAATCGAGAATGTCCCCATTCGTAAAACTTTGCATAAGTGGTTGAGCAATTCCAAAAGAATTATCTTTTCCAATAAAGTAATTTGATAAATTTGTTTTAGCTGGTCTTCTTTTAAATCTTTATAATAAAAACGTTCTTTCTTCTTCTCTGGCTTGATATAACATAAAATAATATAAATCTTGTGATGATTCCACTACTGAGAGCAAGGTTCGAATCCCTTCAGACTCCCATATACCAGTCTTCCTTCTTGTCACAGCATTGAGAGAGTGGATCTTCCTATGAGCCGAATACTTCTGATTCCAACCTCATAGGGCCCCCCACTGAGCCGAATTCTATGATTCCAATCTCGCCATAAGGTCCTCCAAGCTTCACACCAAAAAAAAAAAATGGCCTAACTATGAGGCACTAAAAAAAATCATTCCCTAAAATCCAACTACCATCCTAACTTCTGATTCCTTCATCACAATTTTCAAACTTTGCTATACAGCAAACCCATAAAATACTTTTGCCAGGCTTCCAATAATAATATTAACTTTAGACCATGTTAAAGCGCCACAAATTTTACCTAATTAACCATTATGCTTTCCTTAGCATCATCACCACCTAAAATTTTAGCCTCCTAAAGCTTATCAACACCCAATTCCAGAAATAATTGAATAACCAGTTTAGAGTCTTAGTGGACAGTGATAAATTAAAAGATTGAATTGAGTTATCCAAACAAGATTGACATTCCAGTTTAAAGTCTTGGTGGACCAAACATATAATCGATTGCCAGTTTATGGTCTTGGTGGACCAAAGATCGTTTAGGTGCATAAATAACTTGATAAATTCCTAAGTAAGGCCTAGGCTTGACCAAAGATTGAATAAATTTGATAATCCAGTTTAATGTCATAGTGGACCAAACATTTGATTGACAAGTAATCCAGTATAAGGCCATAGTGGTCCAATGAATGTTGAATTATCCTGCAGATATTAATTTTCCAGTTTAAAGTCATAGTGGACTAAACAATGAATGAACTGCCAGTTTAAAGTCATGGTGGACCAAACATTTGATCGATAAGAAATCCAGTTTAAGGTCATGGTGGACCCAACAGCTTGATAACAGTCCAGTTTAAGGTCTTGGTGGACCTAACATTTGATAACACTCCAGTTTAAGGTCTTGGTGGACCTAACATTTGATTTATATAAAAAAATCCGTCTCCAAAAATATCCATAAAATCTTAATCGTCCTTGAAATTCAGTTTAAAGTCTTGAAGGACTAACAGCTCCAATATAAAATCTTTAATGAAAGTCTTGAAAATTAGCCAGTTTAAAGTCTTGGAGGACTAACAGATCCAAAATATGTATAAAAAACCTTAAAGAACGTCTTGAAAAGTAGCCAGTTTAAAGTCTTGGAGGACTAACAGATGTCTTGAAGTAAAATCCTATTGGTATTGAGTTCTCCTAGACCCTGTTTCCTGTCTAAACTAAATGAATAAAGCTAAAAAGAATGAAAACTAAAAAAAATAAAACTTAGAAATATAATAATAATTTTGATTTAATTAATTAATTTTAATTTTAATTTTTTTTTTTTTTTTTATTATTATTTTTTTTTATTATTATTTATTTTATTTTTATTTTATTATTATTTTTATTTATTTATTTTTTTTTTGATTTAAATTTAAAATAAAAGATTTTAGAAAAGATAGTTTTGAAATAAAAGTTAAAATTTAATTTTTAAAGAAAGATAAATGAATGTGAAAAGAAAGATAAAAAAAGTACTAATAATCAATAAAAAAAATTTAAAAAGTAAAATTTTAAAAGATGCCCCCCGGCCATTTGATGAGCCGTACCCTCGACATCATACCCACATCCAAGTGCAACTTGATGTGGTTACACAATTTTGAGAAATTTAAAAGAAAAGAAAATAAATGAAAGTTTTTTTTTTTTTTTTTTTTTTTTTTTTGAAGATAATTTTTATAATGATGATCACTGGGTGGGCTCCCTCCAATTTATAAAAATGATTAGAGACCACCAGTGAGCATCACCTTTACAATAATTCATAATATATATTAAAGAAAAGAAATCACAATCTAATATAAAAAAATCAAAAACAAAATAAAACAAAAAAATCTTGAATCCGGCGTTGAGAGCGGTGTCTCTTGATTCGTTCCAGTTTATAGTCTTAGTGGACTTCCTAAAATTAAAAGACAAAGCCAGGATTCAACTAGAAACAGGGAAAATTTTAGAAACGAACATTATGGGGTAATTGTGTATAGAGCATCCAGCCCATCAATTACCCCCACACTTGCCAATATTTAATTAAGAAGGTTCCCCTGTGAACACTTCTTCCAATAAATTTTAAAAATTTTCCAACACTATCTTCACCCATATTTTAAGAATTTTAAGTTTTCGAAAATTTCAAAGAAGGTCTTCTTGCATTTCGTTAAGTTTCATCACAGTTTCGTTGTCCATATACAGTGTAACGATAGTAAAGTATTTTGATAAAAAAAGAAGATAGTTTATCCTCGTTGCGGAGGTCATCATAAAATTTTGTTGATATCATAGTTTATCCTCATTTCGGAGGTATAAATTTAATAAAAGTCATTAAAATTGTAGTTTATCCTCATTTCGGAGTTCGTCCATATAATTTCATAAATGTCATAGTTTATCCTCATCGCGGAGGAAGACTTCGGCACTCCTGGTGCCTCTAGGATAGAACCGTTTCACTTGATCTGCCGCTACCCTCTTCTTTAATACTACTCCATCCAACTCTTCTAGCACATATGAACCGCCAGAAACTTGCTCCTTGATTTTATACGGTCCATTCCACCTATCTGCAAACATCTTTCCCCATTGACTTTCCAAACTCCTATTATACACCAGGACCATATCACCTGGGTTCAAAGGTTTCCTTAATCGATGTGCCAACCGCTCATCCCAATATCTAACTGATTGATTTCGGATCTTCATCATCCGTGAATATGCCTTTTCTAAATATTCTTCTTTCTTTTCTAGCTGCATCATTCTTGCACACAATAATTCTTCAGTAGTTTTGACCGTGTCCCAGTCAACTCCAAGATATGATTCAGCTTCTAAATCAACCGGTAAAACTGCTTTCTGTCCAAAAACAAGTTCATAAGGTGAAAATCCGGTCGTCCTTTTGGCAGTGATTCAATCAGCAAATAAAACTAAAGGTAAATAGTGCCTCCACTTTTCGGCACTTGTCCCACACATTTTAACTAAAGCATCCTTAATAACTTGATGCCCTCTTTCAACCATGCCTTCAGCTTCAGGATAATATGGGGTTGCTACCCTAACCTTTGATCCCACTTTCAATACGGCCTCTTTAAACTCTGTCCCAAATTCAGGACCTCCATCTACCGTCACCAACTTCATCACCCCATACCTATATACCCAATTATTCAAAAAAAATTCTGCCACATTTTTGGCAGTTAAATTAATAAGAGGCGCTGCCTCTACCCAACCAGATAAATCATCTCTGGCCACAATTAAATATTTATACCGTCCCTCTTTTATATGAACGGCATCTAAACTAACTCTTCCAAAGAGCGTATATTCACCGGTCGCGCGTCCAGGTTCTTTTGGCCTTAAATAACTTCGTCTTTGACATTCTTCGCATGACTGAACCCACTGTTTAACAGCCATCCTCATTCCAGGCCACCAAAATCGATCAGAAATTCTTCTAAATGTTTCTCCAACGCCTCTATGCCCGAGATCTTCATGCAGTGATTTCAAAACTAATTCTTGCCCCTTCTGTTGAGTTATAACTACTTGAGGATTTGGATACCTCCTCCTCATTAAACGTCGACCAGATAGGTAAAACGTAGATGACTTCCTCTTGATAGCCACCCATTCATCGTCTTCACAATCTTCTGGCCTCTCTAAAGTCAACAAATATTTGACTAACAAAAAATAAAAACCAGTCTGACCCCAGACTTCATCTTGAAAATTGATTAATATAACATCAATAGGGACTTCTCTATCACCAATATCACCTGCACATGAATGAGCCAATAATCGTTGACCCCTAAATAAATTTTTAATCGAGCTATGTCGACGTTTTTCTTCTGAACCTTTGGATCCTTCGAAAACTGTATTTGAAAATACCTCTTTCTCTTTATCCACCCTTTTATTTAAATTCTCTAATTCTCCAACATATACACCATTCCTTAATTTACTACTATCCCACACTACCAATCCATCTTCCTCTACATACACCACATCTTCTTCTACCTCCTCTCTGCCGAATTTATCTACACCTTTTTCAACACCTTTTTTAACATAAAAACTATTTTCCAGTTTATCCTCTTGGTGGAGGTCATCATCATCATAATCTAAACACAATAGTCCTGCCAGTTTAACCTCATGGGGGAGGTATGGAAAGTCTTCAGCTCCTTTAGTGCTGGCTTTGATAATAGGTATATCTTCATCGAACTCTTCTGAGTCTGAATCTTCTTCAGTGGGTGGTCTCCTTGATAAACCATCTGGCATAGTAAAAGTTTTGCCAGGCTTATGAACTAAATCAAACGAAAAATGTTGAATAAAAGCTACCCATCTCGTCATGGGTGCGTTCGGTAAACTTGGGGAATTAATCATCTGGATTAACAATTTCGCATCCACTTGCAACTCAAAATGTTGCCCCCACAAAATATGCTGAAGTTTCTTCAGTATTTTCGCCACACCACATAATTCCAATTTTGGTTGAGAATATCTTGATTCGACCTCAGTAAATACTACAGATTCATACCTAACTGGCCTGATGTAACCAGCTTTATCCATCTGAGACAAAACCGCCCCAGCTGCAACCTGACTTGAATCAACTGCTAAATAAATTCTACCAGCATCTTTTCCATAATCTAACTTGTGCAGGACTAAATCCTTCCCTACAACCTCCTTCAACTTCACAAATGCCTTCTCACACTCTTCATCCCACTCCCAGTCTGCATCCTTTCTCGTTAACCGTCTCAATGGAGCTGCCAATGAAGAAAAGTCCTTGATAAACATTCTAACATATACGCAAACGCCTAAAAACCCTCTAACTTTGGTCGTATTCTTGGGTCTTGGCCAGGACTGAATTTTGTTAACTTTCTTCTTGGACATAATCCTACCCTCTCTACATACCACATGGCCTAATATTTCTAAGGCTGGCACACAACATGAAAATTTTGAACCTGAAATAGTTAAACCAGCCTCTTCAATTCAAAACAAGATTCTTTCTAAAGTAATTGCAAACTCCCAAATGAATTTGCGTATCCCGGGATTCTCTTCCAACACCTGGTTATCATAGTTGGTTGTTGGTCCCTTAATTCCTCCATCATCTATAAAGATTCCAGCATATTGTGGAATTTCATCTTGAAGGATCCAAGCCATCTGAGCTTGATAAACTGCAACCAAATTTGTTGCTCCTTGAGGTAATCTTGTTAAATGTAAACGTCCTAGTGGCGTATTGAATGTAGTGAGAGGCCTTGAGTCCGGATGTAACTCTCTCTCATCATATCCACCCATAATATCTCCCAAACCATAACACACTCTCCCTGCAAATGCTTCAACAAACTCCTCAGCACTAGGTGGTATCCCAGCATCCTTTATTGTAACCCTATTTAATTCCCTAAGATCATGAACAACTCTAAGCTTGCCATTTGGTTTCTTGATACAAAATACCGGACTAGAATAACTTGACGTTGATTGCTCATACAGTCCAGTGCGTATCCGTTCTCTGACAACTTCGATATAAGCTTCTTTCAATGCAGCCGGAATAGGAATCGGTTTCTGCTGCCACGGTTCATGACATACCACAGGAATCTTGTAAGGCTCCCCATAGGAATGCTTCAACACACCCCTCTCCTCTTATACAAAAGCAATGGCCTTCTCTCGCTTGACCATCACATCCAACAACAACTTCTTCTCTTCACCAGACAACCAACCATCAGGTCCAAAATTAACAACACCCAGTCTCTCAAAAGTGATTCTTGACGTCTCAGAAAATTCAGGCGGATTCTTTACCAAGGGACTTTCATAAGGATCTCTTGATAACCTTGGTCTTCTCAAAGGTGGATTTAATTCAGCAGGTAGCGGTTCATTAATAGGTTGAACTTTATTTGCTACTTTCTTATATTTGGCTGCGTCCACATCTAAATTAACTTGAGGTAAAACATTTTCTTTTGTATCGCCATTAAAACTTTCATCAAATAAATCTTCTTCATCGCCAGAATCGGAATAAGAAAAATTAGAAAAATATTTTATTTCATTTATAAATTTTACCTTTTTCTCCTTTCCCTCGTCTAATTTATAAACAGATTTTCCAACACCTTTGCTTCCCTTATCCAACAGTAAATCACCCGTAAAGAAAGTTGGCAGTTTACCCTCTTGCTGGAGGACCGGAATTGAATTTTCACAAAAATTATTTTTTTGGGTTTTAATTATACTGAGATTTTTAATTTGGTTTTGATGAGTTTTTCGCAGTTTACCCTCTTGCTGGAGGTCCATAATAGAAGGAGATACTTGCAGTTTAACCTCTTGCTGGAGGTCCAAAATAGAAGGAGATAATTGCAGTTTAACCTCTTGCTGGAGGCCCATAAACATACCCTTCCAATTTTTATCCAACCTAATTTGGCCCATTTTGCCTTTTTCACCGTTTTTAAATTTAATAGAAAAACCGGGTAAATCCAATAAACATATAGAAAAGTCCATAACGTATTTGCACTCCAAAGTAATATTAACAGAAAATAATTGAGAATCCACTTGAATTATCTCCAAGTGAGCTGACCTATTGCAATCCGGGATCTCATCCTGAGGAGAGATTACAACATTTGAGCGATCAGCCCCTGCTACCCCAAAAAATGAGGGCATTCATCCCTTTCCAACAAACATAATTCACCAGAAGCCGTCCGTTTTATATGCCGCTTCTTGGTGCAAACACAACACTGGCACAGAGTAGTAATCCCTGGCCGTGTTTCCCAACCTTCATCTCCAGGAGGTGCTAACCGCATATGTAACCTCCGCATATCTTCACCAGTGATCTCCAAACTAATCCCCATGCCAGCTTGATACCCTATCCTGGCCTCAAAATCCATCAAAAAAGGACCACCAAGAACAGTTTTGACTGCTCCTCTGGCCACATAAAAGTGAACCTTACCAACAGATCCACCAATGCCTAACCTGACATGCTCAGCAGTACCCATCAGCTCTGTTGCATGCCCTCCAATACCTCTGAGGTTTCCCCCAGTTCCACTTTTAATTGGCAAGCCTATACTCGTTGCTTGCTCCAATGAAATTAAATTAATTTGAGACCCTGAATCGACCAAGGCCTTTACATCTTTACCGTTAAGAGTTACCACCAGGTAACCCAGGGGAGCGGAAAAATGCGTATCTACATCTTCCCCAAACTTTTCAGCATTTTCACAAATATATTCCACCTCTCCAGTGGAAACCCGACGCCTCGTCAAATGCTTCTTTTGCTTTTCAGCAAGCGCCAGACTAATTGTAAATAACTCCCCCAAAGATAAGGGAATCTGAAGTTGATTCACCCTATTCAAAACTGCGTCCATCGCATTAGCTTGACCAGAAACTACTGGCCGCTCATACTGGACCTTTGATTTAACAACCTTGGCCCTGGGTACCTCTTGAGGTCCAACCGAGCCATCTTCACCCCCCATTATAACATCTTCACTTTCTATAACCCTAACTCCGTCACCAGCTTCTTGCACTAATCCTGATCCATCGCTAGTCCTTCTTACACCCTCCATTGGGATGGGACCGCTAAAACTTGGTCTGGGTAGAGACGCCAACGGTACGTCCTCCTCAGAATCCGAATCATCCTCTGGCATAGGCTCACCATTTAAATCAAACTTGCCATAACTAGGGGGCCCCATATCAGCAATCCCCTTCTGCATTTTATATAATTCGTCCTTAGAGTAAGGGTTCAATTTGTTGGCGGCAGTTTGAGCACTAGAATTCTTGTCCTTAGAGTAAGGGGTCACTTTGTTATTGGCCTTGCCAGGATTAGCCCTCAATTGGCTCTGGATGCTACTTTTCGCCTTAGTAGCAGCTGCTCTTCTATCAGCATTAACATTGTATTTGCCAGCCATACAGCTACCCTCCACCTGAGCAACCGTCGCCAGCTCTAAACCACCAAAAGAAGTAGAAAATGTGGCTTTACTGACCTCTTTCTCCTTGCCCTTGTCAGCTTTACCACCATTACCGTTACCATTTTTGCCACCCTTGGCATTAACATCTTCATCCGTCACCTCTTCAAATCTGGCTCTCCTTTCAGCCGTTAAACTTCTTCTGACCAAATCAGAAGGAGACTGTCCATCACTGGGCTTGATGAACGAACCATCAGGAAATTTATAAACTTTACCATCAAATAAAACTCGCCCAGCATCCATATCCTTATCAAGAGCAAAACAAACTGTTGCTCTATGACCCCTCCTATTACAATAGGAGCACACCTTTGGCTCATCGTAGCCACCTCTATATCCATTACCACCATTCCCACCATTTCTCCCATTGCCTGGGAAGCGGTTACCGTTGTTATTGCCATTATAATTTCGACGTTCATAACCTCTAGACTGATAAGAAGTCGACGTCAACGAAGAAGCGATTGGGGCCTTGTTGGCCTTCTGGGTTTCTTGAACAAATATTTTTAATTGTTTAGTTAAATCGGCCAGGTGATCGACCATCTTATTATCTACATTACCCTCAACTTTAGCAGCAGGTAATCCCATTTGAGCCTTCTTGGCCTCCTGGGCTTTGACCATAATATCGTTGTTTTCGGCCAAAACCTCGCTAACCTTGCTAACATATTGAGTGCAAGACTCTTGATATTTGTCCAACGCCAATAACTTGAGATGGGCCTGAATGTTCTCTTTGATAACCTCCAGAGCCGGCAGTTTCTGCTCACCATTAGGCAGTTCCTTCATCAAATCTTTTCTTGAAAGATCCTTCAAGACGTCCATACGAATATCCCTGCTGCATGCTGTCCAAAACAAATCTTTTGCTTGGTTCTCATGCACTAACTCGTCCACCAGTATGAGATATTCCACCACTTCATCAAACTGAACACAGAGCTTTTTGAAGTCAGCCATAGAAGAAACACCACCTTTTGCTTGCCAGTCTCCAACAATTTTATTGAGGTCCATCATAGTAAACCTAACACCCCATCTATCAACCATAGCTTTAGAAAGCTTAACCCAATCCTTGTCCTTGAATGCCTGCATAGCAATAACCTCTTTTTCCACCTCCCTATCGGCAATAAAAAATCTAACTTGCTTCACCATATCCACATGAGAAGCACCTTCAACAGCAGCAGCAGCTTCATACCTGCTAATGAACCATTTAACCTCCTCCCCATCAAACTTTGGGCCATCCCAAGAAACAATTCTAACTGAAGGAGTAAGAGGGTTAGAAGATCCAGAAGCAACAGCAGAAGAAGACATCCCAATAAGTAATGAAAAGCGTTAACAATCGATAAAATAACAAGCCTCTTGCAGGCCAATAACAAAAATCCAATTAGAGTTCCAGAAAATAAGCCTCTTGCAGGCTAAGAACGTTCTTGATCCAAGTAAGTCTTTAAAGAAAGCTAGAGAAATCGAAACCCCACGTTGGGCACCAACTATGGTAAGGTAAACTCTTACAGTCGCCTTGCTGTAAGCAGAATCCGGAGGAGATATGTGGATTTAGCTGAAAACCCCGTCCTTCCAATAAAAATAACAAAATGGGTGTTCTAAATCACTAAGCTAACCAATCTACTTAGATCTGATTGATAAAAATAATGAAACTCTAAAATATTTAACGCTTATTGAGATTTAAAGAAAGTGGCTGTTGATAAAGAAATACTGATAACAACAATTAAGGTGTACCAGTGAAAGATCTGAAAAGATTGACTTTTATGTTTTTATAATAATTTGAATTTTTATGAGACAGCAATAATCAAGTCCCAGCGATGAAGACCTTTCTAAAGATACCCTGTTTGAAGTGTGATTTAAATTGTTGAGTGGTATTTCTAAAATGTTATATATAAAATATAAAGTTATAAGGGTATTACAAATTTATTTAATTTGTTGAGTAATAAAAAATGAGACTGTGGTAGTTAATGATTAAGCTGTATGATGTGTCCCCCCTCTCAATTTCGAGTTTGAGAAGCGCTTAAGTATTCCTAGTCACGTGCCTAAGTTTTCCCCTCCAGAGCTCTTCCAGAGTCAATCCGGAGCCCGTACGGAGTCCGTACAGAGTCCGTCCGGAGTCTGTCCGGACTTCCGGACTCAATTTAGAACCTTAAAACCATAATAAAAAATCTAGAAAAATTACACATAATAGAGCTACTTCCCTTTTACATACCAAACTAATTTTCGTAGTCTGCGCAGCTCTAATTACCCCGTGAAAATTCATCAAAGTTAAGTAATTTTTTGAAAACGTAAATATTTCTATAAAACTTTAAAATTCATTTAAAAATATAAAAAAAATAGTAAAAATTCTGGGAAAATTTCCCAAGGTTCTTGAGTGACTTGACTTGATACTTATAAATTTTTAAGACCGTAAAAATAAGTTTTCTCCGTAAAATAAATTGTATTTGTGTAGGCATTCGCTCGTGACCAATTTCTTCATATTTTAAACTCCAATAAATTAAATAAAACCCTTTTATAAAAAATAATAACGCCAATCTTGCACGCTGTAATAACTCCATTTACATACTTAGGTTCCGTACTAAACTTTAGGCTACCACAATGTCCCTCTATTGATTCTCAAGTGCCTTTTCTTGTGGCTGAATCTGTTCCTTCAGGTAAATCTGGAAGGCAGGATGAAACCTTGAGACCTATAGAGGCTGGGAATAGTAGACAGATATCTCATGTATCTAATACATTACTTTTAATTGCTACCTCAATGATTAATCCTGATATGGCTGTGATTGATGAAACTCTTGACCCTGAGTTCTATGAGAGTCTGGAAAGTTACTCAGTTTCCTTATTGAGAAACACTTCGGATGTAGCAAGAATTAATGATGAGCACTTGAGAGATATTATTGCCAAGCAAAATCATATAATGAACAATATGCAATTGACTCAGAGATATAATAGTTTGTTAACTGATCAGGGTTATCAGGCATTAAAAAGTGAAGCACAGAGAGTCTCTGATGAATTGTCTCATTACAAAGCAACCCATGAAAAGAAAATTGCTTTATGGCAAAATATAAAAAATGATTTGTCTAAACTAAAAGATACTGTATCTGCCTGTTGCCAGGAGGTAGAGATAGATAAGATAAATCTGAAAAGATTGAGTGACCAGTTGTCATCTTTTCAACATAAAAATCAATTATCTTTTGCAACTGTCAATGAAAGTTTATCTAGTCTTCCAAGAATGAAAACAAGACTAACAACCATTGAAGAAACATTGAACTCATTTTTAAATGACCAAAAATATTCTGACAATTCTGTGAAGGAACATATAGTGCAGGATTCTCAACCAGTACCTGTGGCTAGTTCATCTAAAATAAAAATTGATCCAGAAATACCTGTTGATAACACTGAGTTTCCATCAAAAACTGATGATGCACCAGGATCTGCAACAGAAGGATTAAACAATGAGATTTCAGCACAATTAGAGAAATTACAGCTGCTTCTTACTCAGAAACAAGCTAGTACTAAGGAGACTCCTTCAAATCAAAAGAATTGGCCAAAACTTGACCAGTACCCAACATTTGATGGTGATTCTTCCTCTGATTGGCAGCAATTTATTTGCAGAATCGATAATTTAAAAAATTCTTACAAACTCCCAGATGAGGAAATTGTGTCCAAATTAATTTCTTTGTTCACTAATGTTGCCCTGATGTGGTATGAATCTGTTCTCCTGGATGGGAATGACTATTCATGGGAGGATTGGAAGAAATTAATTAAAGCACAATTTGGTGGCTCCAAGTTCAGAATGGCTCAACAAAGGCAGTATGAGGAAACTAGATATAGCTCTTCTACTGATAAACCTATTGAGTTTTTAATGAAACTTGTAAAAATCTTAAGGGCAATGGACCCAAATATGGAGTTTGATTTATGGAAGGACAGGATCCTCTATAAATTACCAATGTCTCTGAGAGACTTGATTGTGGCTAGGACTGAGCTCTCCAAAGAACCCTCTTCTTTCATTAATACTTGCAATGAGATACTTCTAAACAATAAGTATGATGCAAGAAGATTCATTCCTAGGACCCCTTTGGAGAAACCCTCCACTTACCAACAAAAACCTCTGGAAAAGGTTGGTAAATCTTCTGCCCCTATTGCACCAAAGAAGTATGCAACAAACACTTGCTTCAAGTGCAACAAGCCTTGGCAGAAAGGCCATGTTTGTGACAAGAAGATAAATCTTGTGGAACAAACAGAGGAGCATGCTGATGACACAGTGGCACTGGATGATACATCAAGTGATTGTGCCAGCAATATTTCATATGAATCTCAACAAGAAATCTTGATGCTGGAAGAAGATATTCATTATTTAAATACTATTGACATTGATAATAATGATTTATCTACAGTTGAGGAAGCTGAGATCATAAAGAACATTGAGGATAACTCAATTGTTATTGCCCCTCTTAAGGCACCAGTTTTGATTAATGGAACCAGCATTGAAGTTGTTCTGGATTCTGGAGCTGGTGGAAGTGTAGTATCTGAAAGAGCACTTGCCTCAGTAGATCAAGACTATAAATCTAAACTGTTGCCTATAATTTCTGAAAATTGGAGAGGGTATGGCTCTGTTTTGTCCCCCATTGGTAAATACAAAGCCACAGTGTTTTTTAAATATAACCATGGTTTTGTAAGAGCTATTTGTGATTTTTTTGTCATGAAAAATGATAACTTGAGCAATTGGTTTATTGTAGGGAATGATATTTTAACCAAGTATGGCATAAAATTGGATCCTTCAAACCAATGTTTCACAATGGGGTTGAATGGGAAGAGAAAATTTAAAATTTCCTCCCCTAAAAAATTATTAAAACCGGAATTGAACACATGTAATTCTGTGGTTCAATATAAAGGAAGATCTACAAAGGAAATGCATGCCCTTATGTCTGAAATTGACAATGCCTCTTTTGGAGAACAACTTTCTGGTGAGGATAAAGATTCCATCATTAACTTGATAAAATCTTTTCCTATGGCCTTTGCTCATGGGTCACATGAACTGGGATTAGTTAAAGAGGAAATGAAACTTTCATTGTCTTGCCCATTAACTGATATACCACCTAGTTTAAAGAAGAAGCCTTATCCTGCTTCTCCCACAAAGAGAAAAGATATTGAAGATAATATCTCTACCCTTTTAAAAATGAATATTATTGAAAAGGTAGTTGAAACACCTAAATATTGTGTTATCTCACCTGTCCTAATTTCTTATGAGAAAGATAAAGCCAGGTTATGTGGTGATTATAGAGCACTAAATACTTATACTGTTGATGATATCTATCCTTTACCTAGAATCAGCTCTATACATGCTACTTTACAGGGTGCTAAATATATCAGCTGTTTGGATGGTAATAAGGGATATCACCAGGTACCTGTTGAGAAATATTCTCAGAACTTTCTGATGATTGCCACTCATATGGGTATTTATAAGTATATTAGGATGCCATTTGGCCCTAAAAATGCCCCTTCTGTTTTCCAAAAAGTAATGGATAACACATTCCATCAAGAGATAATTGAAGGTTGGCTGATGGTTTATATTGATGATATCATTATATTCTCAAAAACATTTGAGGACCATCTTAAACACCTGTGTAAAGTATTCCAGAAAATGAACGAAATAAATATGACACTTGCTTTGAAGAAATGTAAATTTGGTTTCCATTCTTTAAAAGTTCTTGGTCATGTTGTTTCAGGCTTACAGATATGTGTTGACCAGAACAAAGTGGCAGCCATACAACAGGTGAAAGCTCCTACAACAGTAAGAGAGCTCCAAAGTTTTTTGGGAATGTGTGGATACTATAGACAGTATATTAAAAATTACCAAGTCATAGCTTTACCCCTTACCCAATTAACTAGAAAGGATGTTGCTTTTGTCTGGAATAGTGAAAGACAAAGAGCCTTTGACACTATGAAACACTGTTTGATGTCAGCACCAATTCTTGCTTTACCTGACTTTGATCAACCATTTGTTTTGTACACTGATGCCAGTTTCATTGGTCTTGGTGCTGCCCTCCATCAAAAACAAGTGATAAATGATAAAGTTTCAGAAGTAGTAATTTGTTATATTTCAAGAACCTTGAGAAATAGTGAATTGAAATATGGTGCTACTCAATTAGAGTGTTTAGCTGTAGTATGGGCTCTAGAAAAGCTTCATTATTACCTAGATGACCAGAAATTTGAACTTGTCACTGACTGCAGTGCAGTTAAATCCCTTTTGAACTTGAAAACACCTAATAGACATATGTTTAGATGGCAGCTGGCTGTTCAAGAGTACAGAGGGAGAATGACAATTATTCACAGAGCTGGTATTGGTCACTCAAATGTGGATATGTTATCAAGGTTACCCTTACCAAATGATGACTCAAATCCTGCATATGATCCTGAGGATGAAATTATCCATATCCATGGGATATATGTGGTTGATATGGAGGAAGAGCTATTACAGCTTATTCTGGAATCATATGATAAGGACACTGACTTGAAAAAGTTATGCACCATATTAAATGATCCAAAGAATGCTTCAATACAAGCATTAATTAAAACCCTTCCACCAAAGTACCAAAAAGGTTTGGAAAAAGGAAAATTTTCAATTGATGAAGGATATCTATATTATAGAAGAAAGTTGAGTAATGTTATTGTTATTCCTCCTTCTATGAAAGAAATAATCTTGAAAATTTGTCATGATGACATATTAGCTGGACATTTTGATCTTGACAAAACAATGATCAGAATTAAGAACACTGCTTGGTGGGCTAATATGTCTGAAGACACAAAATTATATGTTGAATCCTGTGATTCATGCCAAAAATCAAAAAGATTAACTGGTAAAAGAGCAGGATTAATGCAACATATTGAACCTCCTGATGCCCCATGGCAAATAATAAACATGGATTTTGTAACAGGATTACCTATTGCTGGTAAAGACAGTTATAACTCTTGTTGGGTTATTGTGGACAGATTCACAAAAATGTGTAAATTTATCCCTACCCACAAGGATGTTTCCACTAAAGAATTAGCTTTCTTATGGTGGTCTCATATGTTTAATACTGCTGGTTTTCCTAAAGCCATAATCTCTGACAGAGACCCTAAATTTACTTCTGAATTTTGGATGTCTCTGATGGATGTTTGTGGTTGTGATCTGAAACTTTCTACTGCCCATCACCCTCAGACTGATGGTTTAGCTGAAAGAATGATTCAGAATTTAGAGGACATGATAAGAAGATATTGTGCTTTTGGCCTTGAGTATAAAGATAATGACAGATTCACTCATGATTGGGTTACCTTACTTCCTGGGTTAGAATTTGCTTATAATAGCACTGTTCATTCTGTTACTCAAAGGAAGCCTTTTGAGCTCTGGCTTGGATATGTTCCTAATACTCCTGCCCAAATTCTCAATAACAAAATACCTAAATTGGATATACATCCTGGTGTAAAATCTTTTCTTCAAATGCAACAACTATGCAGAAATCATGCTCAAAAATTTATTGAAAAATCATTTGAATATGAGAAGAAAAGATGGGACAAATCCCATAAAGAATACACTTTTAAAAAGGGTGATGAAGTGTTGATTTCTACAGTCCACTTCAACTTACAAGGTAATAACAAATTAAAAGATCCATTTGTTGGTCCTTTTGTTGTCAGAAGAATGATTGGAGATAATGCAGTTGAAGTTATTCTGTATTCCCCATATGAAAGAAAACATCCTGTTTTTCCAATATCTCTTTTGAAACCTTACACATCCAATAGTGATTTATTTCCAAGAAGGAGGGGTAGACCAAAGAAAACCCCAAATGAAATCACTGAGACAGCAGAAATTGAAAAAATATTAAATGACAGAATAGTCACTGCTGAGAAAGGTACAGAATACTTATTGAGATTCAAGAATAAATCATCTGAATATGATTCTTGGATACCTGGGAAGGAGATATCTAATCTTCCTACTCTACTAAAAAAGTATAAGAAGAAAAAATCATAGCATTTTTTTTTATTATTTTTTTTAGAGTAAGGGAGTGTCAGCCAGGCTACTAGACTTACCCAGTGAAATAAGTAATTATTTACTGGATGAAGCCGCACCTTATCATCTTTAATTATTATTTAATTATCATTTAGTTACATTAACATTAGTTATAAATTAACTAGTTACAGAATGTTAAAATTAAATTAATTAATTAAATAAATAAGTAAAATTATAATTATAATTTTGTCCCTTATATTTTCTCTAACACCGTGCTCAATTGACAGGTTGGGAAAAATAAAACTTTATATTTAAATACAAAGATAAAATAAGATTTAAATATTCAAATAATATTAAATATATACAAATAAATCAAATTTCTTATTTGGAATTGACATTTACAGTAAATATTAAAAATATTGATGTATTTCTGACATACTCTGTAAATACATCTTTTTTGACGCCTTCTTTTTGGAATAACTTTATTATTTGAAATACTCTTTCTGGAATGTTCTTTTCTCTCTTTTTCCCTACTGTTTTTAGAATTTGATTTCCGTGCTTTGTCTCTCCTTTGCCTATAAAAGGCCTCTCTTTTTGTTGTCTTTTGATCATTCTATCTGACCAAAACCATTTTATTACAACAATAAACAAATAAACACTTATTCTTATATTCTATATCATTAGTACTTACAATAGCGTAATTCTAATTTATAAATTATATTAATATTTTAATCCTACCTCTGTTATTGAGTAAAACATTCATCTTTGAATTAAGAAATACGTACAAAATTTGTTGAAGATCCATTTAAGCCTTTTAAATCCTTGTAGAACTACGTACCAAATCTTCTAGACTAAAAGTATACCTTGACAATTTTTTTCTAGTTCCATAAATATTTACATTTTGACCCTTTTTTATCCTGTGTAAATTTTTATTAGCCCCTTTTTTCATCACCTGGGGCCCCCACTAGGCCTGACTGGGGGCTAAGAAAGCGCTGAAAGTGTGTCAACTTAGTCTTATTAAAAATGTCTAAGTTTTATCAAAAGTGTCAGCCAGGCTATTCCAGGAGTCCAGTAAATGATATATAAATTATAAAACCTTAAAGAGTGGGTAAGAATTGTATTTAATGAATATAACTTAATATTTTATTGCATTATGAAATTATATAAGTATTTTATTATATACAAGTGTTACATTAAATTTATTGGTTATATATATTTTTATATACAGTTAAATTGAACATAATATAATATATTCTACAAATAATTGCGCATTTTTATGTATTTAATAATTATAAATTTATATTTAATTAATTGAAAAACATATATTATAATTATAAGTGTAAAATTGACTTATAATATATTTAAATTAATTACTTAAATTTATATATTAAATAATACCTCTCATATAATACTAAACAATAATTAATGACGCTTCTTTTGACCCTTGATTGTGTTAGAACAAACAAATAAATTAATTGATACTAAATTGAGATTAATTACATGTTTTGTTGCATCAAAGTATTTTTTGTTTCACTTAAAATATCCTTTAATCAGACTGTACCATCTGTTTGGAATTATTTTTCTCATAGTTCCTATGTTCCAATCTTGTTTAGTTATTCACTATTTTCACTTACTGATTTGGGAATTAATGGCGGGAAAATTGGATTCTTAATTGGGGTTTTAATTAACTGTTTCATGTTTTTCTCTATATTGTTATGTTTCATTTACTCTTTTGATATATTTGTTTTATTCCATTCTAATCATTGTATTTACAAAGATAGTAGCGCTTCAGAGGACCCATTGCCTATAAAAGGGCCTTGGATAATCCCCTGTAGCCTCATCACTTATTACACACTCAACAAATTAAATAACCATTTTATTACGTTTATATTTTTTATTAGTAATACAAATCTAATTAAAATTCTATACAACAAATCAAAGGTTGCTTTAACTCTGATAGTAATTAAAAGTGTTTGCCGCGCAGAACCCTTACATTTAATAATATTATTGTTAATAAAATCTAAGTTTTTGTCACCTCTCAAAGTTGCTCACCGTTGTTTCCCTCTCAAATAAATTAAATATATATTTTTGGTTTATTTCTTTATTTTCCCTTGTCCTCCTCCTTCTCTCCTCCTTTTTCTCCTATTTTTCTTACCTCTTCTAGACGACTGACCGACAAAAAGAAACTGAAATCCTTCCTACAGTTTTGACTATCTTTATGTGTTCATTAAATAAAGTTTTTTGTCATATTTAGCACTCATTGTTGCTTTTTTCCTTCCCATGATACACCATAATCATATATTTTTTCATTTTTAATTTATGAAGCACATACTTGCATATTAGGGAGTATCAATGTTGACCAATCCGCAATCATATTAATTTTAGATAAAAAAAATTATATCTGAATTATCTTCCACAATAATTTCTTGCTAATAGGAGGTATCAATGTTCAGGTATCTGCAATTAGGGATCAGGATTTTTCTTTTGCCGGGATCAGACATTATTAATTGCGGATAATTCTTATCCACTAGCCCTTAGGCTAGTGGATAAAGATTGCACAATAATGCATTATACCATCTCTTATACCGCAATTTACATTCCTAATTCCTGATCCCAAACTCATCACATCCATGATTGATTTGTAAGCAAGTCACATGAAGTATATTTGCCAAGGCCATCCTTATGTGTCTCTTCACTCTATGCTACTTGAATTTGGTGTTGAACACATAACATTTTTTTCTAATCCTCATGTGTCTCTTCACTCTATGCTACTTAATTTTGGTGGAAAACACATACAATTTTTTTCTATCCACACACCCCACCTGCTCATTTGGTGGCAAATTCCTACTTCCCACTCATCACCTAAACCTTCTACCAACAATCATGAAGAACCTCTCTACTAGGAAGAAACTTCACCCAGCTATGAATGCTATCACTCTAACTTTAGCTGCTGAATCAAATTCAGACTTGGGTTTGGAAGACACTCTAGCTTATCCGTCTTTTCAATGATCTTTATGAAGAAGAAGATCCCAAACCTTCACCAGCTATCCCCTCCCTTGAATCACAAAACATTTTTTCTACCAGCATATGCTCTGTCATTATGCCAATCACCCTCCAACATTTTGAAACACAACTCATTGAAATTTTTTTTCATACCCTCCAAATTTTCAACTTGTGTGCTTTATTCACTTGGTTTGGTATTTTTATTTTTTGCATAATCATATTTGTTTTGAATTTATGCTGAATGTCTCTTTTATGGATGTCTCATTTGTTTTCATTCACCAGCTCAACATGAAATCTCATATTTTCTGCTATTGCATAATGTTTCACTGTTTCTCTTTTTCAATCTCCCTCAAATCCTTTCCTCCTCTCCTCAAACATCCCTCAAAAAACTTAATTTTATTAATTTTCCCATCTCATCTCACCAGGTAAGTCATTTTACTCATTTATGATTTTTTGATTGCTAATTATAATTTTTTTTGCTTTTTTTTCTGTTTTTTTTTCTTTTTTGTATTTAATGTTTTTTAAGTGGTTATTTTTGATTTTTATGGTAAAATTAACCTTTTTTTCTCTCCCTTGTTTCTTTCTTTTTTAGCTCCATCACCCTACTCTTCATCCCTCCTTGGCATGGTCATTATCCCCCCTTCCCCCTATTTTACTTTCTTTGGATCCATGTCATTAAAACACATACATTGCACATTCTTTATTCTTTTCACTTACTCCATATTCAATTTCCCCTGAATTCCAACATCAATCACTACACAATATTGGGGGTGGACTTGCTAGCAAGTCTTCAACCTGAACCCATACTGAACTCTACTTGAACATCTGCTGTAGACAATCCTATAGTGCTAGCTATAGGCCTTGACCAAGGGAGTTTCATTAAAACCAGAAAGAAAAACCCCTTTCCCTTTAAAGAAAAAAGTGAGATTTACCTGTTACAGTAAATTGGTTCCTGTTACCAAAAGCCCCTTTTCCAAATACACTTGACTGCTTGATCAGTCAAGAAAGTAGTCTCCAGAAAGACTACCAAACCAAAGAACTGAAATGTAGACTAATGTCCAAATCAGAGAAAGCAATGATACTTGATGTAGGTTGCAAATCCACACCAGAGACAGCAATAATACTTGCTATAGCTTGCAAGACTATAACAGAGAAAACAGTTGCTAAGTTAAATTAAATGAAGAACTCACTTGCAACAAACACAGCCAAATTGTGGCCAGAAAACAGTGAAAAATGAGTCAGGAACAAGGATATCACCTGCGGATGGTTGTATGATAATTAAAGTTGCCCCAAACTGTCTTATTCACTATATACACACAGACTACTAATCAAGAGCCCATGGACCCCTGCAAATCTGGAGTTCCTGACCACCAAATTGCATAAAACCTCCCTAGAAGCGCTTCCAAGCCCTCTAGCACTGAGGCGGGTGGTCCACCCGACACCGGGAAGCCCGCCTGAAGTGGCCTGACCACCCTGAAGCCAGAAAACCACCAAAAACACCCAAACTACTTAGAAAATTCACCTACAACTACTAAAACCCTTAAAACACATAATTACACTATAACAAAATTGAGACATGAAATGTAGATAAAATTCTGCTCTTTCCAATGGTACTAAGCACTTATCCCTAAGACTTAAGGTTAGCCCATAAAACACAAAAAACAAAATTTAACAGCAATCTTTTAAAATGAAAAGTAAGAAATTTTCCCCCAAATACTTATGCTATGAAAAATGTCCACAAGACTTAAAATATAGAGAAAAACCAAGGCTATCCAATGGTAGTATCCAGATCCCAGTAGTCCCAATATTTGCTACGTAATTCCAGAAAAATACCTAATTATTTAAACAATGCCATTTAAGGCATACCAAAACAACACCAAATAAACCAACAAAGGGCTCCGCCAATGTTGGAAGACCACACCACCTAAAAATACTCTTCTGAGTGGTGTTCATCCCTGATTGTATGGTTTATTTATCAATAGCTCAATGTGTGTTCAATCTGTGGTGAGTTTGGGTCCAAGTTTGTGGACTTGCTAGCAAGTCCACCACTCATATTGTGTGGTGAATTTTTCTCACTCTATCTTTACTACCTTTCAATCAAGGTAAATTTCATCTTTTTTTTCATGCCTATATGATATCTCTGTCCTTCTATGAAAATTTCATACTTAAGTATATGCATGACTTTTATCTGGATAACAGTGGACTTAATAAACTCTTCTTGTTCTCATCTCTATTACCACTTTTCAAGTTTTTATAAATTTTTGAAAAACAGACTCTAAATCAGGGTAATTCTTATTCAAATCTGAATTCCTTTTACTTAAACTTCTCCTGAAGACTGCTTTTAATATCCCAGAAACAGATTTGAATTTGGTTTATTGGTTGATGAGATATTGACCTTTAAAGTTGTGCCTTTTTTTGCCAATTTTTATTTTTTTATTTCATGTTTTTATTTAACAAATTAAAGTTGGCTTTATTTAAATCACATGTCCTATAACTAAAGACTCTCCTGAAGCCTATCTTTTATTTCCCACAAATGGGTTTGAATTTGGTTCAGTGGTTGCTGAGATTTTGAAATCAAAAGTTGAGCCTTTTCTTTTTAAATTTTCCTTAACTTATTTTATATTTTTATATTGAATAATTAGATAATAAGGCTTTTGAAAATATTATCTGATCTTTATCTAGGCTTATATCTCCATCTCCTTGGAATTTCCATTATCAATTTTCAAGTTTTTGTGCAATTTTGAGAAGTAGAGTCAGAATTAGAGTTACATATATTGAATCAACTGTCCTTTTAGGTGAAGATTCTTCTCAAGCCTATCTTTCATTTCCCATGAACAGATGACCAATTGTTTAAAGAACTTTATATTTGTGCATTTCAATCTAATCATAAACTGGCCAAGAAAGCTGGACTTCCCAATGGGACAGATATAGAATGGGTTGAACTCAGTAATGATTATATACTTTATTCTAATGTTATCACCAACTATGGAGGATTTCATAGTCATATACATGTTAAAAAAACTGATTCTAATATGCTTACTTTTTGGCTTTTCTGTTATATCAATCCTATTACTGGAATACCAATCCCTTCACCCACTAAAATCAAAGGCCATGGACTATACTTTCCAGATCATAAATGTATCATGGACTTTGGATTAGGAAACAGGATTATGGAATCAAGTTGGAATTCTTCAAGAGATAATCATCAAACTACTAAGGCACCTCCTGGATTGGAATCTTGTGAAAAGTTTACTCATTTTTGATGTTCTTTTCAGATCAATCAAATTTTGATAAACCAGGTAAGTAAGGTAAGGGGTGAAGGGTCAATGGCTACTAAAACATTAGGGAGAGGTTCTAAATATGGTAATAAAAGGATTTCCAAATTTTTATTTAATTTTTCTCAAATTTTCAATTCATCAGTTGTTAAAGATAATCAATTAAATTAAGTATTGTACCATTGAGCCCTTGTCTTGTATAAAGGTGTTGATTCAATTATGTTTTATGAATGAGCTCATAATACCATTATTGTCATATGTTTTCTTTGACTTTGCTCATAAAATCATTTACAGATAGTATTTGGTATTCCTTTACCTGGTTGATTATCTTTTTTTAATTGATTTAATTAATTATTTATGGAATAAAATGAAAATTTAGTAATCCTTACCTCCTTCCAGAGTAAATTTCAGGGGGGAAGGGTATTGCCAAATTTTCAAATAAGATGTGTAAATTTTTTGACTTGAAAAAAATTTGGAATGAAATATGAATGTAAAAATAAAAAAATAGTCATCAAGCATTTTTATTAAGCAGCCAATTTCTTCAACAGAGTTATTAACTTTAATATATTTTATTAAGATATCTTTCTAAAAAAATTGGAATAAAATATGATCAAATTTTTTTTAAAAAAACTATTCATCAAAAATTTTCATTAAGCAATCAATTTCCTCAACAGACTCATTAGCTTTAATGTATTTTATCAAGAAAACTTTCTAAAAAAATTTGAAATAAAATATGAACAAAATAAAGAAAACTGGTCATCAAACATTTTCATTAATCATTCAATTTCCTCAGAAGATTATTAGGTTTAACACATTCTATCAAGAAAACTCTCTTTTCTGAACAGTCTTCAAGTTGATACTTGAGTTTCATTTGAATTAATTGGATATTGTACTCAAGAGCCTTCTCCTCTTTCTTTATATCAAATTTCTTCTTCTCCAAGTCATGTGCTCTCTCATCCCTCTTTAAAGAAAGCTTAAATTTCTTTTCCTATGCTAGCTTCAGACTTGCTTGCTTGAGGATCCTTGTTTTTTTCATTAGCCTTGTTAGAATTAAAAAAATAAAACAAACAGACAAGAAATAAAATCTCACAGGAGTGAGATAAGGTTGGTTTATATTTCCATAAGGATCTATTGAAAAGATATTTTGATTTGTTGAAGTCGAATGAGGGTAGACTTGAGTAGAAGAGGAAGGAAAAAAATTTCTTTTGACATCATTTTCAGAGATATCATCTTCTCCATCGAACATTTTTACAGGATTATCAATAGCCCTCTCTCCAAATATTAAATCCCTCACTTTATAGTAAGGGCATAAATAATAAAGTTTATTGTCTATAGTTTTGAAGCCCTTACTGATATCAAGGTCAGTAATATAAAAACCTGTAGAAGATCAAAGAGTCTTATCCTTCCTGTATTTGGCTCAATAGTGCTTGAAGCATTCAGAATTCTGTTTAGGCAAAAGATCAATCCTTCCATTTGTCTTATATCATGATTCATTGGCCATTAGAAGATATCTCTTAACATTTGATGCAGGGGCTATCCTACTTTAGTTGCATTCTAAGTACCAAAACAAGAATCATAATTAGTTTTAGTTTTCAGCCACTTGATAATAATGAGATGATCATCTTTTTTGGTTGAATGGTCTTTTATTTCTCAGATGAGTGGGGAAAAGAGGGACTAATAGGATTTGAAGAAAAACTGGGTGTAATGCTTCCTTTGAAAAGATCTATGATGACAAGGCATGTTTAGATATTTGAAGATGAAAAGGAGATGAAACAAACAGATGAGATTGGGAGGGATTTCAAGCAAATAGAATGAATAGATAGGATGCAAGTGCGCAGCAAGGTAGGGAGGCTGGAAAATCCAGAAAGTTTTCAAAGATGAGGTTATGAAAAATTGAGGGTAAAAATGTAAGATAGAGGTGAAAAGTGAAACATAAAAGGTCTAATAACCCAATTATTAGAAAAAATAATTGGGGTATAGTGATTTTTATCTGCAATCAATTTAATTTCAGATTAGTCAGCACTGATACCCCCTAATAATTGGGTTATTAGACCTTTTACATGTCAATGTTCACCTCTTTCTGACGTTTTTATCCTCAATTTTACATAACTACATCTTGGACAGCTTTCTGGATATTCCAGCCTACCTATCTTTCTGTGCACTCCCATCTTTTCTACTCATTCAATCCATTCAAAACCCCTCCCAATCTCATCTGTTTGTTTCTTATCCTTTTCATCTTCAAATATCTCAACATGCTTTATCATAATAGATCTTATCAAAAGAAGCCTTTGTCACCGGACGACCTACACACAAGGTCGAGGATGTTCCTGAAAGTGAGATGAGGGATTTAGAAACTTCTTCGAAGCACAGAGGAATGATTCGAGGAAGTGGTTAGAAGGTCACTCGAAGTAAGAGCTACAGGTTTGAGGTTTGTTCGAGAAGAATTATAAAATAGTTTCAAAGGTAATAGGAATTCTTAAGATCTCACGAAGGGTTGGAAACTCAATAATCAAATATTTAGGATTTAGAAATGAATATTGAGAAAATAAAAGAAAGATACAATAACAATGATTTTAACTTTTAAAGATTTACCACTATTAATGTAAATACGATTTTATAATTTAATTCTAAGGAATATTGAACCAAATACCCAACCCCTTTTATATCCTTTGTTCCTCCTCGCATTGACCTCCCTTCCATTGACCATTACTAACATACACTTAGACCCTCTTCGCTAAATATCCGTCCACGCTCAATTTACCCCTTTTTAATTAATTAACAAAACTTTTATGAAAAAACTACTACTGTACTATTTCGTTGAACCTAGCACTGTGCGTCGCTTATTGAAAGGGAGACTAAGGCACCCTATTGGGAGATTGACTAATTTAGATTTATAGTTTAGGCTAGCGCAGTTAAATAGTAAGTACACAAAGGAAAATTGCAGTTGCTATGGAGAATTGCTTTCTGCGCTTCGAGTATAGATTTAGGACTCGATATTATTGATTTAATGAGCTGCTTTCGCCTCGAGTGTCACATGGCGCATGACAGATGCCTGGGTATAAGAATTGCGAACTCCGTTGAGCTTGAGCCATCTTCCCACACTAGTTTCCCTTCTTCTATAGCTTTTTTCTCACTTATTAATTTCCCTTTTTTATAATGAACTGCCCTACTCCCACACCTACGCCTCCACACCCTAAAGCGGATGGGGGAATGATTACGCAACAATTTTCACAAACTTGCACGGCATGTGAAAGCATGGAATATTTTTGTGTCGAAATTACGGCGACTTGAGGCCCTCTCCAGAAATGCGAGTTTTGCCGTTGGCGACGAGTGGCGTGCGATGCGTTGACAAAGAACGCAGAGATCGAACAACGGTTCACCAAGACCAAGTTTTGGGTAATCCCTAAAACAAAAGAGGTGGTCGAAGACATTTGGGATTTCTCGATTGAAGATGAACAATCAGTGGGGGAAAATGATAAGGAGCTAAATAACAAGATCGCAACCTGGGTAAACCAGGCCACGAGTTCAAAGCGAGGTGTCGAGGAAGAGGTCGACGAGTTGGTGGAGGAAGATGAAGATGAAGTCCCTGTTCCAGGGCGGGCACCCAAGAAACGACGGGTGGTCATCGAAGACGACGAGGAGGAAAGAGAAGCAGAGGTAGAGGTGGCGCCAAGGTTATTCTTAGAGCCTGACCCCATCTTTGAGGTAAGTTTTCAATTTGTTATTTTTTTTTAAGGATGAGGTTACTGATGAGTTTTTTTTAGACATTGAATACCCTTGAAGACCCGATTGGGGAACCTGCGCCGCTCTTACCAACTGAGGCAAACCCTCTGGCTACGGATGTAGTCAAAGAACCTGAAGACACACTGGACCAGTTGCGGTCGAAGAAACCTCGTCAAGGTCGACGAGTAAGGTTCGCAGAAGAGTTATGTGGGGAGGTTGACACAATTATCAACACTGCTTCCTTCGACGTGGCAGAGGAACTCTTGGAGATTGGAGAGGTGGTTCCGGTAGGAGAGGAGGAGGTATTTGAGAAATGCAGGAAGGAGATAAGGGTAGTTTTGGAGAAAATGAAAAGATTGGTTCGAGAAAAATTAAAAGAAAAAATTTGAAATGAAAAGGAGATGTAAAGAAGTAGAAAAAATTGTATTTTAGTTTTATTTTATTTTATTTTATTTTTTTATTATAGGTGAATATTATTAATTTTATAAGATTTGGGAGTGAGTGAAAAAGGAAAAGAAAAAAGAAGTTTTAAATAAAAATTTTAGAATTTGAAAGAAGAAATTTAAAGAAAGAAAAAAGTAGTTTAATTTGAAGGAAGTTTTAAGGTTTTAAAAGGAAAATTTTATGTAAGAAAAGAGAGAGAAAAAGAAACAGTTGGTGATTGAGATGAGTTTGTTAAATTGAGAATTTAATGAAAGAAAAAAAAATATATATTTTTTTTTTTTTTTTTTAGGAAATTTTAGTTGAAAAGAGAGGAAGAAGAAAGAAAAGAAAAAAACAGAATTTAGAATTTAAAGAGAATTTGAAAAGAAGAATCATTTGTTCGAAGAATTATTATAGGGAGATTTAGAGGTTGAAGTTAAGTTCGAGGAAATGGTCGTGCCGTACAAGATTTGATGGTTCGAAGAAAAGAAAATTTTTAAAGAGAGAATAAATTTTTAGAGAAGAAAATTTTAAAGAGAATTTTAAATTTAAGAAAAGAATGTATTATAGAGAATTGAAAAAGAGAAAAGAAAGAAAATATTTAGAGAGATTTAAGAGTTTTTTATTTTATTTTATTATTTATGTTTATTCTATTTATTTTATTTTATTTTATTTTTTTATTTTATTGTTTATGTTTATTCTTTTTATTCTATTTTATTTTTATTTTATTTTATTTTATTTTATTTTATTTAATTTTACTTTTGATTTTACTTTTAGTTGGTTTTTAGAGAAAAATTATATAGAAGTAGAAGAAAGAAAAAGAAGAGAGGGAAAAGAGAAAACAAGGTTAAGAAATTTAAGAGGTGTTTAGATTTTAAAGAAAGAAAGAAAAAGAAAAGAAAATTTAAATAAAAGAAATTTTAAGGTTTTGGTTTTAAAGGATATTTCAAATGAAAAGATTTTAGGAGTTCAGGGGCGTTAGAAACATTGATGGCTGGTTCCCAGGATGTTTTGTCTGAGTCATTGAGGAAGCCTTCCCATTCCACGAGGTATTGAAGTTTCCCCTAGCGTATTCTTGAATCAAGGATACAACTTACTTCCCACTCTAGATGATCTTCTACTTTGACCGGTTCCGGAGGGGGTTGGTTCTTGCCCGGGTATATTTCTCAAGCCAGTTCCAGGAGAGATACATGGAAAACAGGGTGAATCGCCTGCCATTTAGGAGGTAACTTGAGTCGAAATGCAGTTTTAGAGACTTCAGAGTCGATTTCGAATGGTCCCAAGTGCTTTTCAGCCAGTTTCTTTGATGGTCGTGTTGTTCAAATGTTTTGTGCGTTGAGCCATACTTTGTCGCCTGGTTTAAAGGAAGGAGCAGATTGTCGATGTTTGTCGGCCTGTTCCTTGTATCTTTGAATCGCTGATTCCAAGTTTGTTTTAAGTTCTTCTTGAAGTCGTGATATAGTTCAAAGATAATGTTCCGCAGGATGATTAGTTCCTACATGGATTGAGTTGAATCGAGGATGTTGTCAATAAATGGTTTCAAAGGGAGATTGTCGTGTCAAAGAATGAGTCGAGTTATTATAAGCAAATTTGGCCAATGGTAACCATGTGGTCCAATTGTCTTGTTGGTAACTGACATACATTCGAAGATATTGTTCGAGGATTTGGTTAACTCTTTCTGTTTGACCATCGGTTTCAGGGTGATAGGCCGTGGAGAGGCTCCTCGTGATATTGAGTTGTCGACACAGTTGGGTCCAGAATGTGAATACAAACAATGAGCCTCTATCTGAAATAATATCATTTGGTAAGCCGTGTTTAGAAAATACATATTCTAGAAACAATTTTGACAAATCTTCTGCTGTAGCAGTAGTAGTGGTTTTAATGAAAATAGACATTTTTGAAAATCTATCTACTATTACTAATATAGCATCAAAATCATTAGAAAAAGGAAGTTGAGAAATGAAATCCATCGATAAAGATTCCCAAGGTTTAGAGGGAATAGGAAGTGGTTTAAGCAACCCATGCTTCCGGTGACGGGAGCCTTATTCCTATTACATTCGTAACAAGCTTTTATATAGGCCTTGATTTCCCTGGTCATACCTGGCCAGAAGAAATCCCTCTCTATTAACTGGTAGGTTTTATCAACACCAAAATGACCAGCTAATGGAGAATCATGTTGACTGTTGAAAATCCATAATTTTATCTCATTGTTGTCAGGTATGACTACTCTACCTTCAAAGACTAATAGACCTGATTCAATACTAAATCTTTTGGCCCCTTGCTTCAAGAGTATTTTGTCTTTTAACCCTAAACAATAATCGCCCTTCAACTGAGCTTCGAGGATGTTGGATAGTGGATTTCGAAAAGATTGAATTGTCATTGAATTAAGTTGATGAGTCGTTAACATTGATTCGTTGAAAATTGATTGCACATTTGCTGGGTTCTTGTCAGAAAATGCGTCCCCCCGCTGTGGGTAAACATCGTCCCGATGTGACAAGATATCTGGGACAATGCAGTTTTTTCCTGGGCGATAGGAAATAGAGAAAGAAAATTCAGACAAAAATTCAGCCCACCTGGCTTGACGCCTGGTTAACACTTTAGAAGACATGAAGTATTTCAAAGCATTATGATCTGTTAAGATTTGAAAAGGACTATCTAGGCTTAGAAGAAAAGAACGCCATTTTTTAAGACAATGGATAATAGCTAAAAGCTCTTTTTCATGAATTTCATAATTTAATTCTGCGGCTATGAGTTTGGGTGACTCAAAAGCAACAGGGTGAAACAAATTTGTTTCAGGATTTAATTGGGAGATGACCCCTGCAATAGCATAATCGCTCACATCTGTCTCAACTATTGTCGAGGCAGAAGGATCAAAATTTCGAAGAATTGGGGCTGTGGTGAACGCCTTTTTTAGTGCTTCGAATTCCTTTCGTGCTGTAGAAGTAAAAACAAAAGGAATGTCTTTTCTAAGAAGAGAAGTAAGATTGGAAATAGTTTTAGAGTAATCTTTAATAAATCTTCTATAGAAGTTTGCAAAACCCAAAAATCCTTGGAGCGATTTAATGTTTTTGGGCTCAGGCCATTCCAGGATTTTCTGGACTTTTTTGTCATCCATGACTAAACCATCAGTGGACAACGTAAAACCCAAAAAATCAATTGATTTGAGGTGGAATTCGCATTTATTATGCTTGGCGTAGAGACCATGATCTCGAAGACGATTTAGGACCTGTCGAACATGATGAATATGTTCATCTAGTGTTTTCGAGAATATTAAAATATCATCTAAATAGACGACTACAAATTGTTCAAAAACATCTTGAAAGATATCATTAACAAAAGTTTGAAAAGTTGAAGGTGCGTTACATAATCCAAAAGGCATAACTAAATATTCAAAACTATCAAATCTAGTGCGCATTGCAGTTAGTGGTTCATGACCTTCTGCAATGCGAATCAGATTGTAAGCGCCTCTAAGATCAATTTTAGAAAAGAAATTAGCACCATTGAAAAGGGTAAGAAGTAATGACATAGGAGGAACAGGATATGTATTCTTCTTCATGACTGTGTTGAGCTTTCTATAGTCAACACACAACCTAAGACTACCGTCCTTCTTTTTTACAAAGAGGACAGGGGAGCCGGTTGGAGATTTACTGGCTCTGATGAAACCTTTGGCTACATTCTCTGCAATGTAGTCTCAAAGAACTTGAGATTCGTCCTTCGATGAAGAATAGACAGGACCTGCCAGAGGTACTGGGCCTATTAACTCTATTTGATGGTCGTAGAGTTGATGAGGTGGTAACTTATCGGCCTTGCGGATTGAGAAAACATCGTGGAAATCGTGGTAGATTTCCGGTAGAGTTGATTTAATGGCTTCAACGTTGATTTGGTTGTCCTCTTCATCTTTGAGAGAATCTGTCGAGGGGATACCTGTATTGAGAGAGCAGAATTCGATTACTTCAAGGAAATTTAAATCCTCTTCGAGTGAAGTCATCGAGCTAGAAGGGTTAGCCAATTGCTCATTTAGAGAAGGATCAGATGCTTGCAAGTCATCTGGCAGAGACTTGTTCTCTAGCAGGACGTTGTCAGGCGGGTTGTTTAACTCCCTATTGACCTGCATTGGAGAATCAGAAATATACTTAGAGCGTGGGTTGATCAATCCCTTAGTCCAATCAATTTTGGGATTCCAATGCGTTAAAAAGTCATGGCCAAGAATGGTATCGTCCATTCTTGGGGTGTCCAAGACTGATAATTCCCACTCGAAGGGGGAAAAGTTTGGAAAGTTGAAAACCCATAAAACTTTCTTACTTACCCAAGATTTGGGTTCCTCTGATTCGTCAAAATAGATTGGAGTTCGATTGATATCTGTAAATGTAAGTTGAAGCTTCTCGGCAAAAGATAAACTAACAAAAGAAATTGAAGCTCCAGAGTCTATAAGACAACTGAAGGGAATATCCTCCTTAAAAAGAATGAATCTCAAGCGGTTTAAGGCAACTCCAGTCCTTAAGACATGGAGGTTCGGTGCACTGGGAGAGATAAGATAGTTTTCTTTGCACACAAGTAAACTATCTACTAGTTTTTTGACTTCGAACTAGTACCTTCTCTTTCCTTCAACTTTACACAGTCTTCCAACTTGTGCTTACCCCCACAATACATACATAACCCATTATCTGCTTGTCTCTTCCTCTCAGCTTCTTTAAGTTCCCCTTTAGGATCCAGTACTTTGCTTATATCGCCTGGGGTCGAGCCTTTTGGTCGAGGTTTATCCTTTCCCTTATTGGGTTTGGATTGAGTCAAGGAGGATTGATTTGGTCGTGGGTGTGAAGAAGGTCCCGATTTGAAATTTTAGGCCTTGAGATTTGTTGGCATATCGACGATGTTGAAGTCGTCCTTGATAAACGCTGTCAAGTTTGAGGGTTCGATCCATTAAATCCGTTAAAGTAGTCATCTTCTGACCGTGAAGATTTAATTGATCCAGAATCCTATAAGGAAGTCCTTTCTTGAAATGATACTTAAGGGCAGCATCATTCCAACCTACTCGAGTTTGAAGTGCTCTGAAGTTTGAGATATATTCAGAGGCTTTACCATTATCACTCATGCGAAGAAAATCAAGTTCGATTTCTGCGTTGTCCGTTTCATTAGGGTCCCCAAACAACGTAAAAAGTTGGTCTTCGAACTTTTCCCAATTATTGATAAGTAAGTGGGTTTCTGTCGAAGAAAGCATGAGCAGATAAGGTTCGAACCATCTTGCTGCTTTCCCAGCTAGGAATGAAGAAGTGTAAACAACCTTTGATCGGTTGCTGTTAAAGGTTCGAGGGTCATTATGGAACAGTAGCTTGCAGGATTGCAAGAAGGGTCGCAATCTGTCGGGGTGATCTCCGTCAAATTTGTCAGGAGATTTTATAGAAGGAGTTTTGAACTTAGATCCCTCTGAAGACGTTGGATTTGAAAGGGTTTTCATGAAAAGTCTCATGAAATCTTCCAGAGAGTTAGATGGTCCAGGTTCTGAGGATTGACCAGAAGGGTGATTGGCTGGGGCGGATGGTGCCTTGTGCATTGTATCCTCTCCTTCTTCTTCATCACTAGAATCCTCAAAATCTTGTGGGATGTCTTCTACAGATTGAACTGAATGTTGCCGTTCCCTAAGGTCGAGTGGTTCCAAAGAGTGAGTGCGGGAAACAGACCTTGTGGCTGTTGGCCTGCCCCTAGCGCGAGCTCTAGTAGTAGCGCCCAGAGGAGGAGTGCGTTGAACAGGTGCCATTTTTTTTAAAAACTTTAAAAACACCTAAAAGGACGTAGTAGTGCAAAGAATGAGAACTACGGAGAATTAAATTATACTGTCACCGGACGACCTACGCACAAGGTCGAGGATGTTCCTAAAAGTGAGATGAGGAATTTAGAAACTTCTTTGAAGCACAGAGGAATGATTCGAGGAAGTGGTTTGAAGGTCACTCGAAGTAAGAGCTACAGGTTCGAGGTTTGTTCAAGAAGAATTATAAAATAGTTTCAAAGGTAATAAGAATTCTTAAGATCTCACGAAGGGTTGGAAACTCAATAATCAAATATTTAGGATTTAGAAATGAATATTGAGAAAATAAAAGAAAGATACAATAACAATGATTTAACTCTAAAGATTTACCACTATTAATGTAAATACGATTTATAATTTAATTCTAAGGAATATCGAACCAAATACCCAACCCCTTTTATATCCTTTGTTCCTCCTCGCATTGACCTCCCTTCCATTGCACCATTCCCATTCCATTGACCATTACTAACATACACTTAGACCCTCTTCGCTAAATATCCGTCCATGCTCAATTTACCCCTTTTTAATTAATTAACAAAACTTTAATGAAAAAACTACTACTGTACTATTTCGTTGAACCTAGCGCTGTGCGTCGCTTATTGAAAGGGAGACTAAGGCACCCTATTGGGAGATTGACTAATTTAGATTTAGAGTTTAGGCTAGTGCAGTTAAATAGTAAGTACACAAAGGAAAATTGCAGTTGCTATGGAGAATTGCTTTCTGCGCTTCGAGTATAGATTTAGGACTCGATATTATTGATTTAATGAGCTGCTTTCGCCTCGAGTGTCACATGGCGTGTGACAGCCTTCCCCCAGTTTTTCTTCAAATTCCATTACTCCCTCTTTCTCCTGCTCAGCTGAGAAATCAAAGAACTTTCAACCAAAATAAATGATTATCTCATACTTATCAACTGGCTGAAAACTAAAACTAATTATTATTCTTGCTTGGTATTGAGAATTCAACTAAAGTAGGATGGCCCCCTTCATGAAATGTCAATGGATATCTTCTAATGGCTAATGAATTATGAAATGAGACAAAGGGAAGGATTGATCTTTTACCTAAACAGATATCTTAACACTTTAAGCACTATTGAGTCAAAACAGGAAGGATAAGACTCTTTGATCTTCCACTGGTTTTGACATTATGGACCTTGATATCAGTAAGGGCTTCAAAACTATAGACAATAAACTTGATTCTTTATGTCCTTTCTATAAAGAGGTGGATTAAATATTTATAAAGCATACCAATGTTAATCCTGAAAAAATGTTGGATGGAGAAGATGATAACTCCAAACTTGATGTCAAAGGTAATATTTTTCTTTCCTCTTCTACTCAAGCCTATCCTAATTCAACATCCAGAAATCAAGATATCTTTTCATTAGGGGGTATCAAAGTTAGAAATCTTCCATTTCAAAATACCTCTTTTTCCCACCAAATCAACCATGATTATTTTTTAAAGTATGCCATCTTGTGCCCCCAAAACATCTCTTCACTGAGAAATAATGTCATTCTTGTGGCTTTCTTTTTGTATTGTGAAATACATTTTAAATAATTACAAATTTATAACTTTGATACTCCCTATTAGATCCTTATGGTAATATAAACCAACCTGATCTCACTCAAGTGAGATTTTATTTCTTGTCTTGTTGATTTATTTAATTTTATTTCTAAAAAGGCTAATGAACAAAACAAGGATCCTTAAGCAGGCAAGTCTGAAGCTAGCATGGGAGAAGAAATTTGAGCTTTCTTTAAAGAGGGATGAGTGAGCACATGACTTGGAGGAGAAGAAATTCAAGATAAAGAAAGAGAAGAAGCTCTTGAGTACAATTTCCTATTGGATCAAATTAAATTCAAGTATCAACTTGAAGATTGTTCAAAAAAGAAATTTTTCTTGATAGAATATGTTAAAGCTAATAAATCTGTTGAGGAAATTGAATTCTTAATGAAAATTTTTGATGACTAATTTTTTTTATTTTGTTCATATTTTACTTCAATTTTTTTTAGAAATTTATCTTGATAGAATGCATTAAAGCTAATAAGTCTGTTGAGGAAATGGACTTTTTAATGAAAATGTTTGATGACTATTTTTTATTATTTTTTCTGTTAATATCACCAGAAAAAAAATGTGGGCACCTGATAGCAGGTACAAATCCCTATCTTTGATTTGATTCAGCTTTAGCTCAGCTGTAAATCTTCTGAGAAGACTTTGCATTGAACAATGAGTTTTCCAGCTTGCATGTTATCTAATCTGAGTTATGCTTGAATCACAAACGGATTGAGGGGTTGGCACCTGCTAGCAGGTGCTGGCTGTTTTTGTTGTAGTGTATTTCACTATGCAATATAGGGGGTAGACTTGCTAGCAAGTCCCCAACCTGAACTCAGAAAAAACTCAGATGGAACTCAGACTGAACTCATATTGAACTCATATTGAACTCTACTTGAAGACCCACCTAAAATTGTTCTGCTGAGTGGTGTTCATCCCTGATTGTATGGTTCCTTTGTCAATAGCTCAATGTGTGTTCAATCTGTGGTGAATTTTAGTCAAAGGTTGCCAACTTGCTAACAAGTCCACCCCCCATATTGCGTGGTGTTTCATTACAAATTTTTTTGAAAGATCTCTTGATAAAATACATTAAAGGCAATAAATATGTTAAGGAAATTGGCTGCTTAATGAAAATTCTTGATGACTAGTTTTTCATATTTTCATTTATATTTCATTCCAAATTTTTTTCAAGTCAAAAAATTTACACATCTTATTTGAAAATTTGGCAATACCCTTCCCCCCTGAAATTTACTCTGGAAGGAGGTAAGGATTACTAAATTTTCATTTTATTCCATAAATAATTAATTAAATCAATTAAAAAAAGATAATCAACCAGGTAAAGGAATACCAAATACTATCTGTCAATGATTTTATGAGCAAAGTCAAAGAAAACATATGACAAGAATGGTATTATGAGCTCATTCATAAAACATAATTGAATCAACACCTTTATACAAGACAAGGGCTCAATGGTACAATACTTAATTTAATTGATTATCTTTAACAACTGATGAATTGAAAATTTGAGAAAAATTAAATAAAAATTTGGAAATCCTTTTATTACCATATTTAGAACCTCTCCCTAATGTTTTAGTAGCCATTGACCCTTCACCCCTTGCCTTACTTACCTGGTTTATCAAAATTTGATTGATCTGAAAAGAACATCAAAAATGAGTAAACTTTTCACAAGATTCCAATCCAGGAGGTGCCTTAGTAGTTTGATGATTATCTCTTGAAGAATTCCAACTTGATTCCATAATCCTGTCTCCTAATCCAAATTTCATGATACATTTATGATCCAGAAAGTATAGTCCATGGCCTTTGATTTTGGCAGGTGAAGGGATTGGTCTTCCAGTAAAGGGATTGATATAACAGAAAAGCCAAAAAGTAAGCATATTAGAATCAGTTTTTTCAACATGGCTCTGGCTATGAAATCCTCCATAGTCAATGATAAAATTAGAATAAAAGATATAATCATTACTGAGTTCAACCCATTCTATATCTCTCCAACTGGGAAGTCCAACTTTCTTGGCCAAGTTATGATTAGATTAAAATGCACAAATATATAATTTTTTAAATAAATTGGCAAAGAAATAATTGAGTGATCCTAAGCTTTTGAAGATAAAAGCCTAGATAATTATCAGGTAAGTGTTTCAGAAGCCTTATTCTCTAAATATGCAATATAACAACATGATATAAATTAAGTGTAATTTTAAAAAAAGGCTCAAGTTTAAAGGTCAATATCTCAGCAACCACTGAACCAAATTCAAATTAATTTATGCGAAATGAAAGATAGGCTTCAGAAGAACCTTCATCTAAAAGAACATATAATTTGAATAAATGTAACTATAATTCTGGCTTTTCTTTTTGAAATTGTACAAAAACTTGAAAATTGATGATGAAAATTCCAACAAGAAGGAGATATAAGCCTAGATAAACTTCAGATAGGAGTTTCAGAAGCTATATTCTCTAATTATGCAATATAAAATGATAAAATAAATTAAGTGAAATTTAGACAAAAAAGGCTCAACTTTGAAGGTCAAAATCTCAGTTACCATTGAACCAAATTCAAACCAATTTGTGTGAAATGAATTATAGGCTTCAGGAGAATCTTCAGTTATAGGAAATGTGATCCAAATAAACCTAAATATAATTCGTTACATAAAAAAATGAAATAAAAAAATTTAAATTGGGAAAAAAAGGCTCAACTTTGAAGGTCAATATCTCAGAAACCACTGAACCAAATTCAAATCTGTTCATGGGAAATGAAAGGTAGGCTTTAGGAGAATATTCATTTAACGACATTAGATTTAAATAAACCTAAAATTTATTCTGAGTTTTTTTTTCAAAATTTTACAAAAACTTGAAAAGTGGTAATGGAGATGAGAACAAGAAGAGTTTAATAAGTCCACTTTTATCCAGAGAAGAGTCATGCATATATTTAAGTATGTAATTTATATAGAAGGACAGAGATATTATATACGCATGAAAAAAGGAAATGAAACTTACCTTGATTGAAAAGTAGGAAAAATAGAGTGAGAAAGATTTATGTTGGATTTTGGGGAAAGTTAAATATGGAGTAAGTGAAATGCATAAAGAATGAGCAATGTATGCGTTCAAATGACATGGAACCAATTAAAGTGAAATAGGGGAAAGGGGGGATAATGGCCATGTGAAGGAGTGATGAAGGGTAGGGTGATGGAGATAAAAAAGAAAGAAAAGGGGGAGAGAAAAAAAGGTTATTTTCCCATAAAAATCAAAAATAACCACTCTCAAAAAAAATTTAGATACAAAAAAAGAACAGAAAAAAATATATATTTAGCAATCAAAAAATCAAAAAAAAGAATTAAGTGACTTACCTGGAGGGATGAGATGGGACAATAAATAAAACCAAGTTTTTTAGGGATGTTTGAGGAGATGCAGAAAGGATATGAGGGAGAATGAAAAAAAGAAACAGTGAAAAATTATGCAATTTCAGAAAAGATGGGATTTAATTGTTGAGCTGGTGAATAAAAAAAATAAGACATTCAGCATAAATTCAAAATAAAAATGATTATGCAAAAAAAAATACCAAACCAAGTTAATAAAGTATACAAATTGAACATTTGGAGAGTACAAAAAAAAACTAAATGAGTTGTGTTTCAAAATGTTGGAGGGTGATTGGCATAATGAAAGAGCATATGCTGGTAAAAAGAATGTTTTGTGCTTCAAGGGAGCGGAGAGCTTGTGCAGTTTTGGGATCCTCTTCTTCATAAAAATCATTGAAAAGACATCAAAGCTGAAGTGTCTTCCAAACCCAAGTCAGAATCAGAGTCAGCAGCCAAAGTTAAAGTGATAGAATTCATAGCTTAGTGAAGTTGCTTCCTAGTAGAGAGGTGCTTTATTATTGTTGGTATAAGGTTTAGTTGATGAGTGGGAAGTGGGAATTTGCCACCAAATGAGTAGGTAGGGTGTGTAAATGGAAAAAAAAGTTATGTGTTTGCCACCAAAATTAAGTAGCATAGAGTGAAGAGACACATAAGGAGAGAAAAAATGTTAAGGGTTCACCACCAAATTCAAGTAGCATAGAGTGAAATGACACATCAGGATGGCATCTGCAATCATATGTCATGTGACTTGCTTACAAGTCAATCATGGATGTGATGAATTTGGGATCAGGAATTAGGAAAAGAAATAGGGGTATAAGAGGTGGGATAATGCAATATTGTGAAATCCTTATCCACAATTAATAATTTCTGGTCCTGACAAAAACATTCCTGATCCCTAATTGCGGATCCCTGAACATTGATATCCCCTATCAGGGGGCATCAAAAATAAGTGATCTGCAGTTAGAGATCAGGAATTTTTTTCCCCAGATCAGACATTATTAATAATAGAAGATCCTTAAGACTTTTAATTCAAAGTTTTGATGCTGATTTAGAAAGATTTCAAAGAGACTATTTGTTTAATTTTTCATATCTTCTTTTAAATTTTGTTTCTTTTAGTGCCTAAAACAAGTTGTCTGCTTGATCCTATTTTTTATTTCTGACTTTATCATAATCCATCTGAAATAAACCATATTTGATTTCCTGGTGATTCCAGCTATTTAGTATAAGGTTTAAATTCCTACAGAATCCTCTAACAATCTCTTTCTGGAACATCATGGGATAGTAATCTCTGCACCTACTGAGCTGAGAAACATGATTAAATTCCCAACATAAGGACCTCTAAGCTTCCTCCAATATAGCCTAACATGAGTCACACTTAAATTACAACTACATAATCCTACTTGAAAAAGATCTTTCATCACAAATCTCACATAAACCATCCAACCCTTTAAAACCCTTTTTACTAAAATAGATGTCAGAAATTTTCTTCTTTATCCAGACTATATTTAGCATCTTATTTTTTCATATTATCCTCTTAAATATAAATTTAAGATCCTCCAATTATTAAACCTTTTGGTCACCTTTTTTTCATCTCAATAAATCTCTTAAAAATCCTCCTTCAAAACTTTATAACCTAAAGTTTAACATACACCCTTTTCCTAAAAAGCTTCACCACCTAAAGGTTAACATACACCCTTTTCCTAAAAAATGAATGACTTTTTTAATGCCTGAGTAGCCATTTAGTGTCCTGATGAACCAGTGATAAATTAAATGATTGAATTGAATCTCCTAGTTTAATTGCACAAATAGAATTTTAATTTCCAGCTTTAGTGTCTTGGTGGAAAATGATAAATTAAATGAATGAATTGATTTTTCATTGAATATTCCAATTTATAGGTCATGTGGGACCAGGATTTCATAAATCTTCTATTAAAATTTCCAAATAATGATTTAGTTGCCACTTTAAGGTTATGGAGGACCAAAGAATGTTGAATTTCTAGTTTAAGGTCATGGTGGACTCAAAAATTTGATCAATTTAATCTTCCCTAGAGTTTTCCTTGTGGCCCAAATTTTTCCACAATCTTTTTACCACTTTTAATTTCCATCCAGCCCCTATTCAACCTAAATTTTCAGCTTTTCAACATGTCTCCACCCAAGTTTGTTGCTTCTCCTGATCAAGCTTTCCATTACTGCTCTTTCACACATAGAGAATTTGTGTTCACTTTCAACCTAAGAAGACATACCTACAACAGGGACTGCTCCACTTGCTTTGAGAAGAATAGAAAGTGTACTGGACTCCAATATGGATCTTTCCCAATACCAGCTACCAGCTACACCTCCTTCTTCAATTCAACTCCTAAACATCTAACTCCTCCTCTTAAACCTTCTTTATCCAAAAACTCTTCTCCTTTCACTCCATCCAACTACTTCAACTTCCCTTCTGATTCTGATGACTTGCATCCTAGATCTTCATCTTCAAATATGGCTGTCCCTTCTCTTCTGTTAAGACTGGCTCCCAATCCATCTACACTTTCACCTAATATTAATGCTACTCTCATAGCCATGAGACATTCTCCTTTTGTTCATCCAAAATTGGAGCCCTCTCCTACTCCATCTTTTCATTCTCCTAGCTTAAATCAACTATCAGCTCCTGCTATCTCTATTCAAAGTATCCATTCCAGTTATTCCTATAGATATATGTCTTCTACTTGTCCTACTCCAAGCAATCACAGATCCTCTTTATCTAGATCCTTAATTAAAAAAATATACCCCTCTTATTCATCAAAATATTCTCTATCACACTTTGTCCTTGTCACTAAATCACTACAAATCCCACATATACCAAAGCCCTACTACTACTTTTTAGAAAAGAAATTCATCCCTAGCCAACTTGTTGAATCTGACTTGGAAAGTATTGAATCAGGTTGAGATTCTCATCTATAAAGTTCATTCTTCATATAATTATCTTTTTTATAGGTTTCTCTGTTTCTGAAATTCCTATTTCAGCATACAAGTTACCTGAGATGATTCCTCAGCTCCCAGTAATTACTTGTCATCATTCTGGAATATGTCACTATGATTCCTTCAATAATTTATCAAAGTATTTTCAATTTTTTCCTACTAGAGACCAAGCTGAGGTAGTCATGAGAGAACAACTTATATAGGCCGAGAATAAAATAGCAGCCTGGATAAAATTCCAACACAACTTTCAAATTAATTATGCCTAACCCTATTACAATGAAAAAGCAAAAAGATCTTCTAAGAAAGCCTCCTCTTTAAAAGGCAAGCTTCCTTATAAAGTTCATTTTCTTCCTTCTGCTTTTGTGAGTCTTCTATTTCAGCTTGCTTGACTGGATAAATAATTTTGAAGCATGAAAAATTAATGAAACTAAAAAAATAAAAAAAATAATTTTGTTCTACTTTTATTACTATTTAATTTTATTTTGTTTTATTTTATATCATATTATTTTATTTTATTTTATTTTACTTTATTTTATTTTATTTTATTTTATTTTATTTTATTTTATTTTATTTTATTTTATTTTATTTTATTTTATTTTATTTTATTTTATTTTATTTTATTTTATTTTATTTTATTTTATTTTATTTTATTTTATTTTATTTTATTTTATTTTATTTTATTTTATTTTATTTTATTTTATTTTATTTTATTTTATTTTATTTTATTTTATTTGATTTTATTTTACTTGATTTGATTTGATTTTATTTTATTTTATTTTATTTTATTTTATTTTATTTTATTTTATTTTATTTTATTTTATTTTATTTTATTTTATTTTATTTTATTTTATTTTATTTTATTTTATTTTATTTTATTTTATTTTATTTTATTTTATTTTACTTTATTTTATTTATTTTTGATTATAAGAAAAGTATACATGAATAGAAAATAATAATAAAATTTGTAAATAAAATTTATTTGAAAGATGTCCCCCATTCATTTGATGAGCCATACCCCTGGCATCATACCCACATCCAAGTGCACATTGATGTGGGATACACCAGTTTGAGGAATTTTAAGATTAAACATTAATAATTTTGAAAAATTTGAAAAACATAAAACAAAAAAATCTAGAAATTATCACTGGGTGGGCTACCTCCAATTTTTAAAAATGTTTGGAGACCACCAGTAATCATTTACCCAAAACTTTTACTTAATAATAATTTTTTTTAAATGAACATAAAAAAACAAATGAAACAACATAGAATTCAAAACATAAAGTTTATAATACTAATAATAAATATATATATTTGAATCCTGATTCAAATGAGTGTATTTGGTTGACATTGTAATTTTCCACTTTATAGTATTAGAGGACTACCTACCTTACAGGAACAAAGCTGTAATTCAAAAAGAAACAAGAAAACTATGGAAATAAAAATTGTGGAGTAATTTTGTATAGAGCATCTAGCCCATTATTTACCCCCAAACTTGCCAATATTTAATTTAGAAGGTTTCCCTGTGAGCACTTTTACCATAAAATAATCCAACTAAAATTTTCACCATAAAAATATATCTTGAAAAGAAGATTGAAAATAAAATTTTTCAAACATTAGTGAGTAGTTTATCCTCATTTTGGAGGTATTATTCATAACAATAGTAGATAGTTTATGCTCATTTCTGAGTTAGTCTTCATAATGATAGTAAATAGTTTATCCTCATTTTGGAGTTAGTCTTCAGCACTCCTGGTGCCTCTTGGATAGAGCTGCTTAACTTTATTTGCTGCTACCCTCTTTTTCAAAAATACACCATACAACTCTTCCAAAACATATAAACCACCAGACATCTTCTCTCTGACTCTATATGGTCCATTCCACCTATCTGAAAACATTTTCCCCCACTGACTTTCCAAAATTCTATTATAAACCAACAAGATATCTCAAGTTTCAAAGGTTTCCTTAGTCTATGAGCCAACCACTTATTCCAATATCTAACTGACTAATTTTGGATCTTGATAATCTTAGAATATGCCTTCTCTAAGTATTCTTCTTTTGTTTCTTTCTGCTCTCCATTCTTGTACATAATAATTCTTCAGTAGTCTTGAAATTATCCCAAGCTACTCCAAGATATGTTTCAGCTTCCAAATAAACTGAAAAACTAATTTTTGACCAAAAAATAATTTTTAAGCTGAGTATCCAGTTGTCTTTTCAGAAGTGACTCTGTCAGCAAATAAAACTAATGGTAAATAGTGCCTCTATTTTTCTGCACTTGTCCCACACATTTTAACCAAAGCATCCTTAATAAATTGATACCCTCTTTCTACCATTACTTCAGCTTCAGAATAATAAGGGGTTTCTACCCTAACCTTTGATCCAACTTTTGATATAGCTTCTCTAAATTTGGCCCCTCCATCAACAGTCACCAATATCACCTTGCCATATCTATACACACAAAAATTCATCAAGAAATCTTCCACACTTTTAGAAATCAAATTAATAAGAGGAACTGCCTTTAAACATCAAGATAAATAATCACTGGCTACAATTAAGTGTTTATATCTATCCTCCTCTATATGAACAGCATCCAAGCTAACCCTACCAAAAATAGTTTTTTCAATAGTTGAATTTCCAGAATCTTTTGGCCTTAAATATATTCTTCTTTGACATTCTTCAGATGAATAAACTCACTTTTTAACAGCCATCTTCATTCAAGACCACCAAAATCTATCAGTAATCCTCCTATGTTTCACCTATACCTCTATGCCCAAGGTCTTCATGTAGTGATTTTAAACCAACTCTTTCCCTTTTCTCTGAGTAACATCAACTTGAGGATTTGGATACCTCCTCTTCATCAACATTCTACCTGATAAATAAAACCTTAGTGACTTGCTTTTTATAGCCACCCAATTATTATATTCACAATTCTCTTTCCTTTCCAGAGGTAAGAAATATTTTACCATCATATGATAAAATCCTGTATGACCCCAGACTTCATCTTTAAATTCCATCATAACTAAATTGATAGGCACTTCCCTATCATCTAAATTAACTACACTTGAGTGATCCAATACTTTATTTCCTTTAATTTTTTTTCTTATTCAAGAGGATTTTGCATCTGCTTCTTTTGGACCATCCATCCTTACTTTAACCAAATTCATAAACACCTCTTTTCCTTTCACACTAATTTCATCCAAACTCTTATTAATCAAATTTTCATTCTCTTCCAATATCTTTTTTACAAAATTTAACTCTCCAACATATACACCATTTTACATTTTCTTACTATCTCACACAACTATACCATCTTCTTCAAAAAATTCATCCACCATTTCATCATTATTATTTACATATATACAGCCTGCCAGTTTAAGCTCATGGGGGAGGCAAGGAAATCTTCAGAACTTTCTGTGCTGGCCTTGATTAAAGGTATATCTTCATCAAATTCTTCTGAGTTTGAATCATCTTCAGTGGGTGGTCTTCTTGACAATCCATCTGGAATAGTAAAAGGTTTTTAAGGATTATGCACTATGTCAAATGAATGATCTTGAATTAATGATAACCATCTTGTTATGGTTGCATTTGGTAAACTTGGAAATTTTATCATTTGAATTAAAGATTTAACATCTACATGGAGCTCAAAATTTTGACCCCATAGAACATTTTGAAGTTTCTTTAAGATTTTTTCCACACCACATAGCTCCAAAATTGGCTGAGAATATCATGATTACACCTCAGTAAATACCACAGATTCATGCCTTACTGGTTTAATATAACCAGCTTTTTCTATCTGAGTAAAAAAAGCCCCAGAAGCAATTTGACTTGAGTTAACAGCCAAATAAATAAAACCCGCTTCTTTCTCATGATCCAACTTCTGAAACACAATTTTTTCTCCAACTAACTTTTTCAATTTCACAAAGCCTCTTCACACTCTTCATATCACTTCCAATCTGCATCATTCCTAGTTAACTTTCTTAATGGAGCTTCCTATGAAGAAACGTCCTTGATAAATATTCTAACATAAACACATACCCCTAAAAATCCACAAACTTCAGTAGTATTTTCGGGTCTTGGCTAGGGCTGAACTTTATTAACCTTCTTCTTTGACATAACTCTACCTTCTCTACATATTAAATGACCAACAATATCCAAATCTGGCACACAATATTAAAAATATGAACTGTAAATAGTTAACCCAGCTTCTTCAATCCTAACAATATCCTCTCTAGAGTAACAGAATACTCCCAGATATATTTTTGTATCCCTGGATTCTCCTCCAACACTTCGTCATCATAATCTGTTGAAGAATCTTTAATTACACAATCATCAATAAATATACCAGTGTATTTAGTAGTTTTATCTTGAAGAATCTAAACCATCTCAGCCTGATAAACAGAAACTGAATTTTTTGCACCTTGAAGCAATCTTGTTGATTTTAATTGACCCAGTGGAGTATCAAATTAGTGAGAGGCCTAGAATCTGTATGAAATTCTTTCTCATCATATTCCCCCATAATATCCCCTAACCCATAACACACTCTACCAGAAAAAAATTCTAAAAACTTCTTTGCACTAGGTGGAACTCCAGCATCTTTTATTATAACCCTGTTTAATTTCCTAAGATCAAAAACTAGCCTGAGCTTGCCATTAGTTTTCTTTATATAAAATACTAAACTAAAATAACTTGATGGATACTTTTCATATAATCCAGTTTTAATTTTCTCTCTAATGAACTCAATATAATCTTCTTTTTAAGCTGCAGGAATTGGAATTGGCTTTTGCTTCCATAGTTTGTGATATACTAAAGGAATCTCATAAGGCCCCCTATAAGAATGCTTTAACACACCTCTCTACTCCTCTACAAACGGTGTAGAAAATTCTATAGTACTAGCTATAGGCCTTGACCAAGGGATTTGGAGTAAAACTGAAGAGAAAAACCCCTGTCCCTTTGAGAAATACCATGTGAGATTTATTTGCTACAGAAAATTAGAGACTGTTGCAATACCCCTTCCAAAACACTTCTTGAATGCTTAACAAGTCAAGACAGTAGCCAATAACAGACCAATGAGAACCAAAGAACCTGAAATGCAGAAAAATCCACACCAGAAAAACAGACACTGTCAACTTGTTGCACAGAAAACAGCAATAATACTTGATGCAGGTTGCAAAGCTTCACCAGAGAAAAAAGTTTCCAAAGTTGTGTTAAATGAAGAACTAACCTTGCAATGAACACAGCCAATTGTGGCCAAAAAAACAGTGAAAACTGAGTGAGGAACAAGGATATCACCTCTGGATGGTTGTATGATAAATAAGGTTTCCTCAAACTGTTTTATTCAGTATGTACACACAGACCACTATCTAAAAGCCCATGCACACCAACAAATTTGGCACTCTTGACTGCCAAATTGCATAAAACCCCTCACCACGCAATATGGGGGGCGGACTTGCTAGCAAGTCTGCAACTTGAAGTCAGATGGAAATCAGATGGAACCCAGACTGAAGTAATACTGAACTTTCACTTGAAGTATCACACAAATAACAATGGATCTATATTGAAAACATAGTGAAAGTGTGAGGATAACTGAATGGAAGCCAGAAAAAATCATTCCATGAGTCTACTCAATGCAAAGTATTTTTTGAAACAACTTATTATTATAATACTTTATTAAATTAAGTTGATCAATAAAAATTGATTGACAATATTGCAATTCTTAAATACAATAATTTTATTAAAAAATTTCAGATTACATATAAAAAAAATCAGTGACTTTTTCTATTACTTACAACTGTTTTTACAGAATTGAAAACTATGTTTCAGCTAATATTTTATGGAAGTGAACTCTGTTCTTCGCCCAAAGAACAGAGTTCATCCTCCTATTTTCACACTCTGTTTGCACCAATCTTCATCCCTTTCAATTCTATCAACACATGCTTGTCTTCCCTCCCCATGCCTTTCGCTATCCTCCCAGCCCCATTGTATGCCATCCTCTTTTGATCCCCATTTCACCCCTCTCAACCTCTCCCAGACCCTTTTCTTCATTTAAAATGCCTCGGAACCCTTAATCTTCCCTTCCAACTCTTTCCCAACCTTTTTGCTACCCCATATACCCTTCCTCACCCCTCTCTCCAGCCTTTCCAGCCCTTTTATCCCCATTCGTGTTCACATGAGATTCAAGGTGTGTTCAAAGTAAATTCAATACTTCTTCATGATGGTTTCATCACTTCCTCAATGTGTGCTCAAAAAGATATGAATTAGGGTTCAAGGTTGCGGACTTGCTAGCAAGTCTGCCCCCCATATTGCGTGGTGCCTATAGAAACGCTTCCCAGCCTTCTAGCACCGAGGCGGCGGTCCGCCTGCCTGAGGCGGCCAGACCACCCTGAAGCCAGAAAGTCACCAAAAACCTCCAAAAATACCCAAAATACTTAGAAAAATCCAACACGAATACTAAAACCCTTAAAACACAAAATTAGGCTATAACAACATTGTGACATAAAATATAGAGCAAAATTAGCTCTATCTAATGGTACTAAGAACTTAACCATAAGACATAAGGTGAGCCCATAAAACACAAAAAACAAAATTAAACAGCTATCTTTTTAAATGAAAAATGAGGAAATGACCCCTTAATACTTAGAATCTGAAAAATGTCACAAAGACATAGAATATAGAGAAACACTGGGGCTATCCAATGGTAGTACCCATATACCAGTAGTCCCAATATTTGCTGAATAAAACTAGAAAAACACCTAATTATTTAAACCATGCCATTTAAGACATATCAAAACAACAAACAGACCAACAAAGGGCTCTGCCAATTTTGGAAGACCACATCCTCCCTCAAATTGAGAATTTCCAGATTCTCCTTCATCACAACCACCATGTTCAGCTTTCTTTCAAAATCTGCTTCTGACATGGGCCCTTGCCAATACTGCATTGACAACAATCTAATCTGCACCATCACACCACCAGCTCATCCATACAGAAACTTCATTGATGTCTGCCAATCCAGAAAGAAGACTTGTTTCAGACCTGGTCCATTTTCCTCTTCAACAGCTTCTCCTCCGCCTCAACCTGGTCCATCTTCTACCAGCACCAAAAGATCCAGGCCATCCATTCTGATACCTAGATTAGTCAACAAATTACACCCTTCAAAGAAGAGTGCCAACACCACTACAACCACTAGCTCTACCATCCCTGGTCCTTCTTATGGTAAAACCAATACTTCTCCATACTGAAATTTAATCTGATGAATTACCAGTCCATTCCCATCCAGACAGTGATGATGACAATGTGGGAACCAGTGAAGCACCCCCACCTAATCAATCTACCACCATCAAAGAAAAATTCCAACAACACTCTTCTCAACAAAAGCATCTCATTCTAAACTACTTCCAATCCACTCATTCCAGGAATCCACAGGACCATGAGAAAAGGAAGAACCTCATTCACCAGTTCAAAGCTAATGCTGAACACTTTGTTACATCTCTTGATTCTCTTCTGCCTCTTGACTCTTGATTAAACTTTTTGACTTAGAAATGAAAAAATTCTTGACAATCTCCAGACTTCTTGAATGTAGCCAATCATAAAAAAAAATTCCTCAGTTTACAGTCTTGGGGGACTAATCCTCAGGATTAAGTCTTGGGGGACTAACAGCCCTCATTTTATAGTCATGGGGGACTTAAAACCCTCATTTAATAGTCTTGGGGGACTCAAAACCTAAATCATAAAGACCAAACCAGATATTAAAACATTAAAGACCAAAGAAATAAACTAAAATTCTGGGGTAACTGTTCTACAGAGCAGCCAGCTCATCAGTTACCAAAAGTAGATGGGTAGAGGAGGAGGAAGAGATCCTAAAGAAGATGAATAAAATATTACTTTCAAAATGTTTTACAGATAAGTATTAAATTGAAATAAAGTTTGTAAATATTTTTTTTATTATATTGGCTTCCAATTTTAAATTCAGTTACTATTTCACATGTACTCATACAAAAACTTGTGAAAGTGATTTATATAAGCATTAAAAATTTAAATAGGAAAATTTGCATATTAATTTCCATAACAACCTTTCAAGTTATACACCTTAAGGACTATTTTTGTTTTTATTTAAATATAAATATTTCTTTTAATTGAGGAACTGAATATTTTATTTTCAATAGCCTGTATGTCTTATATTTTAGGTAAAATAAAAAAAATTATACAAAATTTAGTTTTACAAAGAGTTAATTGATTTGAAGTGAGAAGTGACTATATTCTATTTAAAATTTGAAAATAGGAATGGCATTAGTTATTTCAATTCCTATAGTTATTAATATTTGTGATGAAAAAATTTTGCTAAATTTATCTATTGTTGCAATTATATGGTAAAAGATATCATTATTGTAAATTAAATTTACTTTCATAATTTTATGGTTTATCTTTTGGATGCAAAGTAATGCTTAGGTATGTTAAGGGATAATTTTCATCCTCCAAATTGATAATCATATTGGATATTCAAAAGCTTATGTTGGATCAATATGTGCTCAATGTGTGCTCAATGAAGGATAAAATCATGGTTATAGTTGATCAACTTATGCATAACTTGAGATCAATTGAGGTTCATTTTTGGACCTATCTGAGAATAAATGTAAATCTAACTCTAATTTACTTATGTTTATAAAGTATTCATAAACCTAGCATAATGAAGGGACACTCTAAAGTTCAGGAGAGGGAATTGCTAGCAGTTCACCCCTAGATTTCCCATGGTGATATATTATCAGACATACCAAGTTAATAGCCTTTAATAAATCCTGGTCTAAACATGAAATAAATTAAGTGAAATTTAGAAAGAAGGCTCAACTTTAAAGGTCAATATCTCAACAACCACTGAACCAGATTCAAATACATTTATGGGAAATGAACAATAGGCTTCAGAAGAATCTTCAGCTAAAAGAACATAAGATTTGAATAAACCTAACCCTAATTTTGACTCTGATTTTCAAAATTGTACAAAAATTTGAAAATTGAAGATGAAAATTCCAACAAGATGGAGATATAAGCCCAGGTAATCATCATATAAGAGTTTCAGAAGCCTTGTTCTCTAATTATGCAATGATAAGCTTCAGGAGAATCTTCAGTTGAAGGAAATGTGATTTAAATAAACCTAACCTTAATTTAAAACATAAAAATATGAAATAAAAAAAATTAAATTGGGAAAAAAAGGCTCAAATTTAAAGGTCAATATTGCAGCAACCACTGAACCAAATTCTTATCTGTTTGTGGAAAATAAAAGGTAGCCTTCAGGAGAATCTTCAGTAAAAAGAACATTAGATTCAAATAAACCTAACCCTAATTCTGAGTCTGATTTTCAAAATTTTAAAAAAACTTGAAAATTGGTCATGGAGATGAGGACAAGAAGAGTTTAATAAGTCCACCGTTATCCAGATAAGAGTCATGCATATATTTAAGTATGAAATTTTCAAAGAAGGAAAGAGATATCATTTAGCTATAAAAAAGGAGATGAAACTTACCTTGATTGAAAAGTAGGAAAAATAGAGCAAGAAAGAATGATGTTGGAACTTGGGGAAATCAAATATGGAGTAAGTGAAATGCATAAAGAATGTGCAATGTATGTCTTTTAATGAAATGGAACCAGAAAAAAGTGAAATAGGGGAAAGGGGGTATAATGACCATGCCAAGGAGGAATTATGAGTAGGGTGATGGAGCTAAAAAAAAAAAAGAAAGAAAAGAGGGAGAGAAAAAAATGTTAATTTTACAATAAAAATCAAAAATAACCACTTACAAAAAAAATTTAGATACAAAAAAGAAAGAAAAAACAGAAAAACAACAAAAAAAATATAATTATCAATCAAAAAATCAAAAAAATGAATAAAATGACTTACCTGGAGAGTTGAGATGAGAAAATAAATGAAACCAAATTGTTTGAGGGATATTGGAGGAGAAGAGGAAAAGGATATGAGGGATGAATAAAAAATAAACAGTGAAAAATTATGCAATTGCAGATAATATGTGATTTCATGTTGAGCTGATGAATGAAAACAAATGAGACATCCAAAAAAGAGACATTCAGTTTAAATTCAAAATAAAAATGAATATGCAAAAAACAAAAACACCAAACCAAGTAAATAAAGCACAGAAGTTGAACATTTGGAGAGTGTGAAAAAAAAAATTAAAAGGGAAGTGTTTCAAAATGTTGGAGGGTGTTTGGCATAATGACAGAGCATATTCTGGTGGAAAGAATGTTTTTTGATTCAAGGGAGGGGAGATCTGGTGAAGGTCTGGGATCCTCTTCTTCATAAAGATCATTGAAAAGACATACACCACACAATATGGGGGGGACTTGCTAGCAAGTCCGCAACCTTGGACCCACACTCACCACAGATTGAACACACATTGAGCTATTGATAAAGGAACCATACAATCAGGGATGAAAACCACTCAGCAGAACAGTTTTAGGTGGATGTTCAAGTAGAGTTCAGTATGGGTTCAGTATGAGTTCAGTCAGAGTTCCATCTGGGTTCCATCTGAGTTCAGGTTGAGGACTTGCTAGCAAGTCCACCCCCTATATTGTGTAGTGATATAAGCTAAAGTGTCTTTCAACCCAGAGTCAGAGTCAGAGTCAGGAGCTAAAACTAAAGTGATGGCATTCATAACTGTGTAAAGTTTCTTCCTAGTAGAGAGGCGCTTCAATTTTGTCAGAAGAAAAGGTTGTTGGTAGAAGGTTCAGGTGATGAGTGGGAAGTGGGAATTTTCAACCAAATGAGCAGATGGGGTGTGTAGATAGAAAAAAATGTTATGTGTTTGCCACAAAAATTAAGTATCATAGAGTGAAAAGACACATAAAGATGAGAAAAAATGTTATGTGTTTGCCACCAAAATTAAGTATCATAGAGTTATGAGATGCATAAGGATGGAATCCGCAATTATATGTCATGTGACTTGCTTACAAATCAATCATGGATGTGATGAGTTTGGGATCAGGAATTAGGAACGGAAATTTGGGTATAAGAGGTGGGATAATGTAATATTGTGGATTCCTTATTCACTAGCCCCAGGGCTAGTGGATAAGAATTTTCTCCAATTAATAATGTCTGATCCCAGGAAAAAAAATTCCTGATCCCTAATTGCAGATCCCTGAACATTGATACCCCCTAATTTTGTCAATAGATTTATTAGCTTTAACACATTCTATCATAAAAACTTTCTTTCTGGAATAATTTTCAAGTTTATACTTAAGTTTCATCTGATCCAATAGGAAATTTCAATCAAGATTTTTCTCCTCTTTCTTTGATTTTTCATTACTTAGAGTAAGCTCAAATTTCCTCTCTTCCAATTCTTTTTCCCTATCATCCCTCCATGAAGAGAGCTCATATTTCCTCTCCTCCAAGTCTTGTGCCCTATCATCCCTCCATAAAGAGAGATCATGTTTTTTCTTTTGAAAGTTAATAGTCTCTCATGCAACTTTGAATTCACCAAGAGTGTTTAGAAATCTTAACCAAAAATAAAACCAAAGCTGACTAAATTGTATAGAGGTATCATATCACTTACCAGAATCATGTTTCACTAATCTTTTATAGAAGAAACAGGTGTTTGAGAAGTACTATCTCTTTTTTGCTTCCTTTGACTGCTGAAATTTAGAGTATTTGAAGATCTTGGATTTTTGTTAGAGTAATTTCATATATTTTTGTCATCATTATCATTATTTCTAGATTCAGAGTTACTTCATTTTGGCTTCTGTTGTGGTGATCCAAACCTGGGTAGGGCTTTGGAGTGCATAGTTGGGGGGTATTTGGTATGTAGGGTGTTATTGGGGTTATGGTGTTATTAGTGGATTTTTTTCATTTTTAGGTGATAGTAAGTAGTGTTTATGGAGGCTTAAGCTAGGATCACCTATTATGTCTCAGCTTAATGTCCTTTCTTTTCTCTTCATTTTGGTATCCCTTATGGGTGGTTACCTTGTTTTATAGGGTAGTTATGGTGTTGTTATTGGTATTTATCGGAACTTTATTGCTTAGTGGTGCTTATTTAGGCTTAAGCTAGGGTCACTTATTATGTCTCAGCTTATTGTCCTTTATTTTCTCTTCATTTTGGTATGTCTTATGTGTGTTTATCTTGTTTATTAGTGAATTTATGGGTTTTTATGGGTTGTATGGGTGTTTTAGGGCCTAGAAGCGGCCCGCCTGCCTCAAAGTGGGGTGCCCACCTGGGCACTGGGGAAGTGCTAAAATGCACTTTTATGCATGAAAAAATCTGGGAAAGCTGGATTTTGGGCAGGGAATCGGTCAGGGTGGTCTGTGCACTGTCGGTGTGATGTGTGTGTGGGAAGATTTTTAGGGAATCATCTGATCTCTTTACTCATCACCTCTCTGTTCCTCACTGTCTCATTGGCTTGTGTTTTGTTGGAATATATTACTGTTCATTTCAACTCTTTCTGGTAGTCTTTCTGGGACTATTATCTTCACTTTTAAAGAGGTCAAGAGTGTTTAATTATAGGGTCTAGCAAACAGATCTCCAATTTGCTGCAACAGGTAAATCTTGCTTGTTTTTCTAAAGGGACTGGGGTTATTCTTTCTGGTTTTCCTCCAAATCCCTTGGTCAAGGCCTATAGCTAGAACTATAGGATTTTCTACATTTCTGGCTCCCAACGTGGGGTCAAATCTGTTGGCTTTTTGGAATCTCTGTTGATCTAGGCTTCTCTCTTTGGTGGATCTCCTTTTGTGGATTTTGAATTTGGTGCTATATCTCTTTGTGGTTGGTCTAGGGGTCTTCTTTTCTGTTGGATTTGGTCCCTCCTAGGTCTCTAAGGCTATTGGGGGGGAATTTGGCTATCTTTGGTGGAGATTGGAGGCTGTAACTTGGATTTGCTAGGATGCTTAGGATTCAGTCATGGGATGGTTCAAGGTTTTTGGGGGAGGATGCAAAGGGGTTTTTGTCTAGGTTTGAGGTTGCTGCTGAGATTGATGGGGCCTCACTGTTGGACATGGTTAGGCAAGTAATCTTTTTCATTGGTAATAGGGAGGCGGAGAAGGAAGTTTCTGTTATGGCAGGATATATGAGTCAGGACTGGGGGAAGTTGAAGTTTGAAATGGTTAAAAGGTGGCCTACTAATTTCTCAATGGTGGATCTTCATGGGATTTCTAGGAAGTGGGAATTGAAAGGTGGTGTAACTTCTCTTTCTCAGTTTGGGGAATTTATGGAGGAGTTTGGGGAGGCTCTGAAATATCTGGTATATAATGATATATTACCACATGAAGATGGGGCCAAGTATGTATTTTGGAGTGCCATGGGTAGGAATGTAAAGGTGGAGGTTATGGAGATTATTTTCAAGGCTGACTTGATGAAGACTCTTCCAAATGGGGAAAATAGGATCCCTGCTATGGCTGTTGTAAAGGAGGTTATTTTGGGATATTTGGATGGTATGAAGGATAGAGATGTGGAATCTGGAGAGAAAATCCTGTTGGATGGAGAGGTTCAGGAGACTGTGGTGGAAAATTCAGTTTCTGGGGAGGTGTTGTAGCCATCAATTTTGAAAGATGGGGACTCTGATGATGTTTTTGAAACTGATTTTCCGTTTCCAAAGGATTCCATGTGATCTCAGGAATGTGCTTCACTGGATGTTTTGGAAATGTACACACTGGAGGATCAGTGCATTTCCTTAAGGTTGGGTGAATTATGTGGGAAGGGGGACTTGTCTGGTCATGAAGAAGGATTTTGGGATATTGAGAAGGAATCTGTGGTGGATGAATGGTTGTTGAGGGATAATAATTTTTCTTTCTCAAATTTGGATAATTGCTTATTGGAGGAGGATGTATTGGTACAATTTTTGGATGGACAGAAAGATTCTGTCTTGGATCTTTTTCTCATAGAGGAAGATTATTTTAAGGTGGTTCCCTCAAGATCAGAAGGTCTCTGCTTGAAGGAGGATTTTTATTTTGATGTTATGGATGTTATTCTGGAGGAATTTGCAGATTCTAAGCAAGATTGCTGTAGGGAAGAGGAAAATTGTTATGTTTTGGATGTCACTGGTATGGAGGTTGATTTTAAAGATGTGGTGGAGGTTCCAGATGTTTCACAGGGTGAAGAACTTATTAATTCTGGTGATGTGAACAATGGTAGACTCAGTGTATGGAGGAGGATGGAAGATTTGTTTGGAGGTCTGATGTTGGGATATCAGAATTGGAAGAGGGGCTTAGGGGGTTCAGGCCCTAGGGGAAAACTTATTGGTTTCAACCTTTGGATTTCAAGAACCTGATTCCTCCGAAATGAGGATAAACTACTTTATTTGTTTTGGTTTTGCTTAATTTAGCCTCTATGTATTTGGTCAGCATTTTTTTGTTTTGTCCAATTCTTATCAGTCTCTCTGTTTAAAGTCTCTATATAAAAAAAATCTTATTAAAATGAAGATGGAAGAATAGATAAATTCAAGTGAAGATGGGTATTTTATTTAAAAGAAAATGAAGATAAAAATGATGATCATTGGTTTTATCTAACCTCCAGCATGAGGTTAAACTGCAAAATTTTATTTCTAAATTGGATTTTTTTTTGCTTTCAAGAATTTTAATGGTTTTTTAATGGTTTTGGTTTTTTATGGGAGAAGATTTGTGTTGGAAAATCCTTTTTGTTAGAAGGTACCCAGGGGTGGGGCTTCTAGATTTTATTTTGTCAAGTGTGGGGGTAACTGATGGGCTGGCTTCTCTAACAACAGTTACCCCAGATTGTCTGTTTCCAACCCCTTCTCTTAATTTGGTTGAACCCTAGTATTGGTTTTTCTTCACAGGTTTTAGTCCTCTATAACTTTAAACTGGAAATCTTTTGGTCTTCAAGTGCCGGACTTTTCACTCTTATTAGTTTTGGTTTAATGTGTTGGATTTTGTGTTTTAGTTAGAAGGTACCCAGGGGGGGCTTCTAGATTTTATTTTGGCAAGTGTGGGGGTAACTGATGAGCTGGCTGCTCTGTAGAACAGTTACCCAAGAATGTCTGTTTCAAGCATTTGGTTTTTTCTAGTTTAATTCTAGTGTTGTTTTTTTGTGATCCAGGTTTTTAGTCCTCTATTACTTTAAACTGGATTGCCTTGGATGTCTTTTGGTGCTTTTGGATTGGTGGTGGATCACTGGTAGTCTCCCAGCATTTTTACTTATTGGAGGGAGCCCACCCAGTGATCTTTTCTGTAGACCTGGAGCTGGCTTTGCTATGTGGTTTTAGGGTGTTGGCTAGGAAAGTGGTGGATTCAAGATTATTTTCTTTTTTTCTCTTTTTTTCTTTTAATTTTTTTATGGAGGCTATGTTTGTTCAAAGGCTCAAGATAGGGCTCTGGAAATGTTTTTTGTAGATGAGGAGGAGTCAAAATAAAAAAATAAAAAAATTTTTTAGGTGTGACCACATCAAGGTGCACTTGGATTTGGGTAAGGCATCAGGGGATCAGCTCATCCATTGGCTGGGGGATACCATTTTATTTTGTTTTATTTGTTAAAGGAGGTTAAATGTTTTGGCTTTGATGGGTTTTGGTTTGGGGATTTATGGGATATATCTTTAAGATTTTTTTCTGGAATGTCCTTCAAGACTTTAAACTGATCTTTTATTTTTGGGCTATATCTTCAAGATTTTTTTCTGGAAGGTCCTTCAAGACTTTAAACTGATCTTTTAATTTTGGGCTCAAGATTTTTTGATGGAAAGTCCCACAAGACTATAAACTGAGGAATGGGAAGCAGTGTGAGGTGGAAGTTTAAAGGCAGAAGGATCCAAGGGGGAATTTCTGAATTCTGTAAAGGCAAGTCTGGGGGTGATTGATGGGCTGGAAGTTCTACATACAGTTTCCCCAGAAAGTTAGTTACTTCTCTAAATCCTTTTCTGGTTGATCTCTGGTTCTGTGTTCTGTGATTTAGGTTTTTGCAGTCCCCCAAGACTATAAACTGAGGATTTTTGAAGTCCCCCAAGACTATAAACTGAGGGCTGTTAGTACCCCAAGATTTTAAACTGAGGGCTGTTAGTTCCCCAAGACCTTAAACTGAGGGTTGTGAGTCCCCCAAGACTATAAAATGAGGAAATTTTTATGCTGGTAGAAGGTTATAGTCAGGAAGACTTGTCAACTGGATATCACTTTTCATTGCTAGAGGCTTGTACAGCCAGAGTTGGAATTCAGGAACAGAAGAAAGAGATTTTTTTCACAGGGATAGATTGAATTTAAAGGCATGGTGCAAGAGAAGTTTTAAAGAAGAAGCTTGGATTGCTGGTTAAAAAGTTCACTTAGGATGGAATAGGATCTGGTGGAAGGGAGAAATGGGCTGTTTTTAAAGATTCTGGAGAGGTTTTCAAACATGTTTGTTGGTGAAGTAAGAATGGGTAAATTCTTGATTGGAGGGAGGATGTGGTGATCCAAACCTGGGTAGGGCTTTGGAGTGCATATTTGAGGGTACTTGGTATGTAGGGTGTTATTAGTGGATTTTTTTCATTTTTAGGTGATAGTTAGTAGTGTTTATGGAGGCTTAAGCTAGGGTCACTTATTATGTCTCAGCTTCATGTCCTTTCTTTTCTCTTCATTTTGGTATCTCTTATGGGTGGTTACCTTGTTTTATAGGGTAGTTATGGTGTTGTTATTGGTATTTATCGGAACTTTATTGCTTAGTGGTACTTATGTAGGCTTAAGCTATGGTCACTTATTATGTCTAAGCTTATTGTCCTTTATTTTTACTTCATTTTTGGTATGTCTTATGTGTGTTTATCTTGTTTATTAGTGAAGTTATGAGTTTTTAGGGTTTTTTAGGGTTTTTATGGGTTGTATGGGTGTTTTAGGGCCTAGAAGTGGCCTGCCTGCCTCAAAGCGGGGGGATCTCCTGGGCACTGGGGAAGCACTAAAATTCACTTTTATGCATGAAAAAGGCTGTGAAAGCTGGATTTTGGGCGGGGAATTGGTCAGGGTGGTCTAGGCACTGGCTGTATGATGTGTGTGTGGGAAGATTTTTAGGGAATCATCATATCTCTTTACTTATCACCTCTCTGTTCCTCACTTTCTTATTTGGCTTGTGTTTTGTTGGAATATATTAATGTTCATTTCAACTCTTTCTGGTAGTCTGTCTGGGACTATTATCTTCACTTTTAAAGAGGTCAAGAGTGTTTAATTAGAGGGTCTGTCAACTACCCACAAGTCTCTGTGGAGGATGACCAGTTCACGCCTTGAGAAGAGTGAAGAAAATAAGTTCAGAAGAAGTATATATATTTATATATTGCTAGATCCAAAAGTCTCTGTATAATCTGGCCTTCCCGTGTAATTAATTGGTGAGCAGTAAGAAGATGACAATTAATACTACAGTCTCTGTGGTATCAATTTTCTCAAGAAGCTCACTAATATATGGCTTTTGTGGGGCTGCAGTCAGGGCAAATGTGAGCTGCAAAGACTACTAGGAACAGTTAGAAAGGACTAACAACTGTTCTTCTCACTGGAACAGGTTGATATGATGAGAATCAGTGAGGATTTGCTGAGGGGTGCAAATTTTTCTGCACCACACAACAAAAGGAACACTACGCAATAAGTCTCAACACTAAGTATAAATATTAGAACTATCACAATGCTACTAATAACTAGCACTTAATTTAATAAGGGTGTTAAAAGAAGTATAACAGAATAATCTAATAACTATATAGAGTGTTATAAAAGACTATAATATTGTAATGTATTTTATTGATGTTAAAAAATTGTGATACTAAAAAATAGTTAAGTAGAACAATTAAACACTTATAGAGAGTGAGAACTTGACCCAATAACACTATAATAATTATTTATAAGAGGCAAAATGACAAATAAAAGTTCAAACAATATAACTTACTTTATATCCAAGCGGTAAGGCTATTTTCTACTTCAGTTATTTTGGCAAGTGGTAACTTAACAAATATTTATAAGAGGTTTAAAAGATACTTTTTACTCAACAGAAAAAAGCTCTATATATAGTAAAATTCACCTTTTCCTGCCCCACAGCACATTAGAGGCCTCCGACCCTTGACTCTACTATCTGGCTTTCAGACCCTCCCTCTATGCAGTGTACCATCATTTCCTCAAGCTGTGGTAACTGCATATTCCTCAGTCTTACTCAGGATGAGTTGAGTCAAGAGCCCTTTTGGCCTCCCACACCATGTTCTTACAACTTTTCTCAAGCCTGAGACAAACACTGAGTTGAAAAAGAGAGAAAATGAGATAAATGGAAGTGAAACAATAATAAATGTTGAGAAACCAAGATTTAAGATAAGATAAAGTGAACATAGCCTCAGATAAATGACTGATAAGAAAAAGAGATGTAAATAGATTTTTCTAGACAGTTGTTTTTGTAAAAAGAAGGCTCAGAAGCGCCATAAAAAACATAGTAATAATGAGGTATTAAATATTTTTAAGCTATATTTTTATTTTAATGTGACTGATAAGGGATCACAGCTTTTTTTATAGATATAGTTTGACAGGGAAAGAAATAAAAGGAAATAAAATAAAAGGAATAAAATATATAAAAGGAGTATAAGATCAAAGGAGTGGATAAAACTGAAAAAAAGTTGTTTTACTAAATATAAGATAAATAATCAAATATATCCAAAAAAAAGGTCCTGTATAAGCGCCATGAGGGGTCCATTGGTGGTCCAGGAATGAAATTAAGAGTTCCAAGTAAGATTTTCCTGAATCCTGTGATGCCCTGTTGTTGACTAGGGATTGATATCCAGCCTGGTTTGGCACTCCATGGGGTTGAGTTGTCAAAGGATATTTTGTGGATATAATTATTTTAACTATTTTTGTTTTTATTTTATATAATAATAATTTTTTATTATTTTAAATACTGTATCAAGATTTTTCTGTTATTTTATTTGTCAAGTTATTTTTGATAATAACTTATAATATTGTTAGTGGGTAGTCCAGTGGAATCTGCCAGCTGACAGGGTCTAGCAAACAGATCTCCAATTTGCTGAAACAGGTAAATCTCACTTTTTTTTCTAAAGGGACTAAGGTTATTCTTTCTGGTTTTTCTCTAACTCCCTTGGTCAATGCCTATAGCTAGCACTATAGGATTGTCTACACTTTTTTTCTTTTTGGCTTTTTTAGAGATAATAAAAGAGAAGGAAATGAAAAAATTGACTAGATACAAGAAAAAAACTCACTGGAGTTGGATTGGGTTGGATTATATCACCATAATGATCTATAGAAAATATATCTTGATTTGTTGAATTAATAAGAGGGGAGTCTTTAGTGGGGGAAGAGAATTCAAAAAGTTTTCTCTCAATATCATGTTTGGAGATAGAATCTTCTCCATCCAACATGTTTGCAGGATTACCATCAGCTTGCTCTCCAAATATATAATCCATCTCTTTACAGTAATGACATAAAGAATCAAGTTTATTATCTATGTATTTAATGCCTTTACTGATATCAATGTCATTAGTACTAAAGCAAGTGGAGTATGAAAGAGTCATATCCTTCTTTTATTTGGCTCAATAGTGCTTGAATTTTTCAGAAATCTGTTTTGGGAAAAGATAAATTCTTCCATTTGTAATATTTCTTAATTTGTTTGCCATTAGAAGATAATCATTAAATTCTGATGTGGGAGAGCATCTTACTTTAGTTGCATTCTCAGTACTAAAACAAGAATCATAAATTGTTTTAGTTTTTAGAAAGTTGATAAGTAAGAGTTTATCATCTTTTTTAGTTGAATGGTCTTTGATCTCTTAGCTGAGCAGTTAAAAGTGGGAGTAGTTAAATTTGAAGAAAAAGTGGGAGATGGCTGCCTTTGAGAAGATATGTGAGGCCAAGGCATCTTAAGATATTTGATGATGAAAAAGAGTAGAAATGATCAGATGAGATGGGGAGGGATCTGAATGGATGGAGGAAATAGACAGGAGGAGAGTGAATAGCAAGGTAGGGAGGCTGGAACATCCAGAAAGTTGTCCAATATCTGGTTATGAAAAATAGAGGATAAAAATTTCAGAGAAGAGGTGAAGGTTGACATATAAAATGTCCAATAACCCAATTATTTTCAAAAATAATTTGGAAGACAATTGGGCTATAAAAATATTTATCAGAAATTAATTAAGTTGTGGGTCTGCTAACATTGATACCTCATAATAGGGGGCATCAAATTTAGAAATCTTCCTCTCTAAAATACCCCTTTTTTCCCCCACAATCAACTATGTTGTTTTTTAAAATATGCCACATTTTGTCCCAAAAACACCATTTTACTGAGAATTAATTCCAATTTGTTGGCTTTATTTTTATTTTGTGTAATACCTTTTAAATAATTACAAATTTCTAGCTTTGATACCCCCTAATCATATTTAATATCACTATGCTCTTACTTATTTATTTTGAGTATTAATATTCTTTATCACTTTCATCATTTATATGCATTAGGGGGTGTCGGTTCTGACAAATCTGAACTTAACTTAAGTGTGTATTTTAAAGCAAATCAGCACTTAAATTTTTCAAAAAAGTCACTTATTGCAAAAATGGGTGTCAGTTATGACTTCAAATCAGCTCTTTTTTCACGATTTTTTTTTTCACAACCACATTTGGGCCACCTCATCCCTTCCTTGCCCACCCTATCCCTTTCACATGAGACACACAGACCTCCTTCCCCTCATCAATCCTTTGCACACACCCCTCACTGAGATTTGAAACATTTTATTGTGACATTTTAACCAGGCATGTTTTTTTCCTTCTTTTTTTATATTTTCAACCTTTTAACCTTTTTTCTTGTAACATACCAGCTTCATAATTCCTACCAGAAAATCAAACACTCAAAAAGCAACTCAAAAAAATGCTACATCACAAAGGTCCTCCTGTAATGCAAGCCCCTCACCAGAGAAATCAAAGTCTGGACAGCTAAAAAAGGAAGATTATCTCATCATCATCAACTTCATCAAAATTAAATCAAATTATGATGCATGTTTTGGATGTGAGAAGTCCACCCAAATTGGATGTCCACCTTCATCAAAGGTCTATGGCTTCTTGTTAATGCAAAATGAATTAAAACAGAAAACAAAAGGGAGAATTGACATCAATCCTAAGCAAATGAAGGAGAGGCTCAAAAGTTATCAATCCAAATATAAAAAGGCTCACTTTGCCTTGACTTCCACTGGTTTTGGTATTGATGATAATGATTTGGAGATCTTAATTACTACTGTTTCCAAAAATCTCAATGTCATGTGTCTTTTCTATGAGGAAATGGATAATCTTTTTGGTCCCAAGTTGATTTCAACCCTTGGTTTATAAATGATACTACTAAGAATATTCCCTCTGGATCTCAACAAGCTAATAATCTTCCCAAAACACCTGAAACTCATGGACATCAATCCCCTCCAGCTTCTAGCCATAGTTCACCTGAAGATGATCCTGACTTTCAAGTGGAACAATTATTTTGGAGTAGATCTGAGTCCTCAGAGCCCCAAAATTTAAATGTATTTTTACTTTCTCCTTTTTCTTCAATTCTTAGCTAAATTTCTCATTCTTTTTTTTCTATTCTCCTCCTACTCAAACTCAAATTTCTAAAAATAATAACTATTCCATAAATGACAATCCTGCTTTACAAGCTGCTTTAGATGAACTTCCTGGACCCTCTGGCTCAAACTCCAAACTAAATAATCAGGCTTCAACTTCAATGAACATGAGCCATCTTTTAAAATGTGGTAATACTTCAACCACCTCTTTATCCTCCCTTGATGATTATTTTGAGAAAAAAGATATAAGTAATATTCAGTCACTGTATATCTTCTTCAATAACATATTAATTTTTTTCTATTCAATTTTCTCAGCAAAATCCTCTATTTCAAAAAATGCCCTTGACTTTGAGAAGATAAAGTTTGATCATATGCTAATGAAAGATGAACAGTCCTTAGATTTAGAGGAAAAATTTTTTTAGCTTCAATCAAATTTTGAAAAGTCAAATTTGAGGCAGAGGAGATGGAAAGAGCTCACCTTTACTTGGAGAAAACAAAAAAGCGTTGTGGTCTTCCAACATTGGCAGGGGCCTTTATTGTGTGATTTGGCGTTGTTTGTGCATGTCTTAATTGACATCTGTTGAGGAATTAGGTATTTTTCTGGTTTTATTCCATGGATATTGGGTCTGCGGGTATGTGGGTACTACCATTGGATAGCCCCGGTTTTTCTCTGTATTTCATGTCTTCAAGACATTTTTCATATTCTAGGTTTTAAGGGGTCATTTCCTCATTTTTCATTTAAAAAGATAGCTGGTTAATTTTGTTTTTCATGTTTTACAGGCTAACCTTAAGTCTTAGGGTTAAGTACTTAGTACCATTGGATAGGGCTAATTTAGCTCAATATTTCATGTCTCAATGTTGTTATAGTGAAATTCCGTGTTTTAAAGGTTTTAGTAGTTGTAGCTAATTTTTCTAAGTAGATTTGGTGTTTTTATTTGGTTTTCTGGCTTCAGGGAGGCCGGGCCGCTTCAGGCGGCGCCTCCGACGTCGGGCGGCCCGTCCGCCTCTGTTTTAGAAGGTTGGGGAGCGCTTCTGGAGGGTTTTTATTCAATTTGGCGGGTACAGGCACCAAATTGGTGGGTGTGCATGGGCTCTTAGATAGTGGTCTGTGTGTACATAGTGAAGAAGACAGTTTGGGGAAACCTTAATTATCATACAACCATCCAGAGGTGATATCATTGTTCCTCACTCAGTTTTCACTGTTTTATGGCCACAATTGGCTGTATTTGTTGCAAGGTTAGTTCTTCATTTAACTCAACTTTGGCAACTGTTTTCTCTGTTATAGTCTTGCAAGCTATAGAAAGTATTATTGCTGTCTCTGGTGTGGATTTTCAGCCTACATCAAGTATCTTTGCTTTCTCTGGTGTGGACATTGGTCTACATTTCAGCTCTTTGGTTTGGGAGTCTGTCTGGGGACTACTTTCTTGGCTCATCAAGCAGTCTAGTGTATTGGGAAAGGGGCTTTTGGTAAACAGGAACCAATTTACTGTAGCAGGTAAATCTCACTTATCTTTCTAAAGGGACAGGGGATTTTCTTTCTGGTTTTTCTCCAACTCCCTTGGTCAAGGCCTATAGCAAGCACTATAGGATTGTCTACATTTCTGGCGCCCAACTTGGGGTAGAACTTGCTAGTTCTTTGGAATCTCTGTTTTCTTTGGTTGGCTCTTTTTGGTTTTTTTGGACTGGGAGAATGGCTTCTGGTTCTCCTATTCCTGTGGTGACTGTCAGTGGGGGGGATGGTCCTCCTGCTGTGATGGTTAAGGAGTGGGTTAGGATTAAAACTTGGGATGGTACCAAGTTTAATGGGGAAGATGTGAAGTGGTTTCTGGAGAAGTATGAAACTGCTGCTGGTGTGGATGGTGCTTCTTACCTGGACATGGTGAAGCAGATTATTTTCTTCATTGGTGATCAGGCAGTGGAGAAGGAGGCTGTGGCCATGCCTGGCTACAAGAAGAGGGATTGGAAATTGTTGTGTTGGGAGATGGTGGATAGATGGGGTGTCAGGTTCACTATGGTGGATCTGAACAAGGTTGTCAGTGAATGGCAATCTTATGGTGGTGTTGGTAGCTTTCATAGTTACAGGAAGTCTCTGCTACAGTTTGATCCTGTGGTGGAATATTTGGTGGAAGTGGAGGAGCTGGCACATGAAAATGCTGCCAAGGATGTTTTTTGGTCTTCCCTGGCTAGAGATGTCAGGATGTATGTGTTGAAGGAGTTGTCAATAAAGGAAATGATGAAGACTCTTTCTAATGGGGACCAGAAGTTGCCTGCCTTGGATAAGGTGAAGGAGGCTGTTGAGGCCCATTTGAAGTTATTGGCTGTGGACACCTATCAGGAAGGGTGTGCCAAGTATGTCAGCAAAGTCAGTGAGGCTTTGGCTGAAGAGGAGGTTAGAGTGAAGAAGGAGGAGAAGAGTATGGTGCAGGTTCCCAAACAGGAGAGAGGCCCAGTGGTGGAGCAGTTGGCTGATCTTACAAATCAGCTGCATATTTTTGTTCAGGAGGCTAAGAAGGTCAATAAAGCACCTTCTCAGCCTAGATATTTTGATAGGAGGGCTGGTAGGAGTGATCCTTGGGTCTGCTCTTATTGCAGCAGGAGGGGGCACAGGTCCAATGATTGTTGGGCATTCAACAGGGATGTGTCTGAAGGAAAGGTGGAGTTTGATGGCAGGGTTTTCAAGTTCCCTGATAGTTCATTTGTGAAGCCCAGTGAGGGGCAGGCTCCTGTTGATTTGGTCAGGAGAAGGGGTGGTCTCAATCAAAGGAGGCCAAGGTTTGAGGAGATTCCTGATCAAGGGAAGTCTTCTGGTAAGGAGGATGAGGATTTCAAGGGAAAGGGGAAGGAGGCCAATAAGGTCTCTTTTTCTACTTCCTTTGGTGGTTTAGAGTTGTATTCTTGTGGTGGAAAGTTAAGTGGTGAATGCTTGGCTGGTGTTTATGATGTGGAAGCCGGAAAGGTGGGGAGGCCTAAGAGTAGTTCTCAGGCACAACCAAAGCCTAAGGCTTCAAAGGTGGATCCTAAGCTGAGTGCAGCTAGGAAGAAGTACAGAAAAGAGGAGCTGTACAAGATGCAGAAGGGTATGGCAGACATGGGCCCCCCTAGTTTTGGTGCATTGTACATGAATGGTGAGCCAATGCCAATGGAGGTGTATTCCAACTCTGAGGAGTATGTCCCTTTGGCTTCATTGCCAAAGCCTGCTGGAGTTAGAGGTTCAGGTGAGGGATCTGGTTTGGTTCCTGTTGATGGTAAATCTGTTGGTGGTGCTGGTCCTCAAGAATATTCTAGGACCAAGGTGGTGAAGCCAAGGGCTCACTTTGAGAGGCCAGTAGTTTCTGGTCAATCCAATGTTATGGACTCTGTTCTGGAAAGGATGAATCAGGGTCAGGTTTCACTTTCTTATGGGGAATTGTATGCTATCAGTCCAGGGTTGGCTGATAGACAGAAATAGTTGTTGACCAGGAGAAGAGTTTCTTCTGGGGAGGTGGAATACATCTGTGATTCTGCAGAAAAGTTTGGTGAGGGGTTGGAAACTCATTTTTCTGCTCCTCTGGGTTATGTAAATGTCACTCTGAATGGCAGGGAGGCAAGGGCATTGGTGGATTCAGGCTCTCAGATAAACCTGATTTCTTTGTTTGAGGCAACTCATTTGGGCCTCCCCATCAAAACTGGTATTGGTGGGAATTTGAGAGGGATCGGTGGACATGTCACTGAATTGGTTGGAACTTCTGAGTTTGTGAAGTTAGATGTTGGAGGAGCCTCAGGGAAGGTTCATTTTTACATTGCTAAAGGTAATGTAAAAGCTGTTTTGGGTGGGCCATACTTGATGAATTTTCAGGAAAGAATTGGTTATCAATTTGATTTGGGAATCAGCTTGGAGTTGACTGGTGAAGACGAAAGGAGGCTTCACATGAGGTTATCATCCCCTGGAGAGGATGGTTGGGAGACCAAGCCTGGTTTATCTTCAATGTGCCAGTTCATGGATTGTTGCAGGAGAAGGAAAGAAGTTGGTGCTGCCTCTGGTTTTCTGGAGTGTGGCTCAGGCTCTATTGAGAGTCTGTCTTTTTTAGAGTAATAAGGGCTGATCACCCTAGTTCTACAACCTCTCCCAAAGATGAGGAAATCCCAGGTTGTAGTAGGTCAGCTCCCTTGGAGATATACCAAGTGGATTTTCAAACTTCTCTTTTTAATTTTTCTCTTCTCTGCAAGTATTCTTCAATTTTTTTATCAAGTCTCTGTTCTCTCTCAAGATTCTCAATTATTTTTAATTCAAGCTCAAGGAAGAAGATTGGTTATATATCTTTATTGAAAGATATGCGGAAATGTTTTGGAGTGGTAAGATTGGGGTCTAAAAGTAAGTCCTCCCAATTGTGCACCGCTAGGGTTTCTTCTACACCTTTCAAAAACATTACCCGGGCCACACCTGTGAGAATTGGGGAAAACCCTGGTTAATTTTGTAGGTCAGAAGAAAACTCAAGAAAAAAAGAAAAAAAATTTCAAGATAATTCAAGAAAATCAAGAAAAAAATCTGAAGATAATGAAGAAAGAAGATTCAAAATATTTTTGTGAAGATCATCAAGATCAATTTTTGGGCCTCCAGCATGAGGTTAAACTGCAGAAAATTATGAAGAAAGAGGATCGTCAAGATCTATTTTTGGGCCTCCAGCATGAGGATTAACTTCACAATTTTAAAAGAGTTGATTCTGAAGATGAATCAAGATTTCAAGATTTGGAAGACGGAAGTGAAGATGAAGATTTGGTATTGCAGAAAAGTTTTGGAGTGGTGAGATTGGGGTCTAAAAGTAAGTCCTCCCAATTGTGCACTGCTAGGGTTTCTTCTACACCTTTCAAAAACATTACCTCGGCCACACATGTGAGCAATGGGGAAACCCTTGGTTTTTGTTCCAGGTCTGGTGGTGAAGATTTCCTGAAGATCCCTCAAGTTGAAGGTGGAGCAGCAAAGTATAAGAAGGTAGCACAGAAGATTAGGCTTGTGGGTTTGAATCTGCCCTTGAAGAGACCTCCTTTATCAAGAGATCCGTACTGTACTCCTTTGTTGAAGAATCCTCCAGAATTTGTAGAGATGGCTAGGGTGACTGTGGAAAGGTTGAAGGTTGTTAATTTTGGTCCTGATGAGTGGTTGTCTGAAGAAGAAAAGAAGTTGTTGTTGCACATTATTGTGCTAAGGGAAACAGCTGTGGCTTTTGTTGAGGAGGAAAGGGTTGTGTTGAAGCACTCTTATGTGGAACCTTACTTGATTCCTGTGGTTTGTCATGAACCTTGGCAAATCAAACCTATTCCGATTCCGGCTGCTATCAGAGAGGATTTTGTGGAGATTGTTAGGGAAAGAGTCAGGACTGGGTTATACAAACAATCGACTTCCAGTTACTCAAGTCCGGTTTTCTGTGTAAAGAAGCAGAATGGAAAGTTGATGGTGGTTCATGATCTTAGAGCCTTGAATAGAGTCACTATCAAGGAGGCTGGTATGCCACCAAGTGCAGAGGATTTTGTTGAAGCTTTTGCTGGGTGGGTGTGTTATGGTTTGGGTGATATTATGGGTGGTTATGATGAGAGGGAACTTCATACGGATTCAAGACCTCTCACAACTTTTGAGACTCCTTTGGGAAGATTTCAGCACACTAGGTTGCCTCAAGGAGCAACTAATTCAGTGGCAGTATATCAAGCACAGATGGCTTGGATTTTGCAGGATGAGGTTCCTACTCATGCTGGTATTTTTATTGATGATGGTGGAATTAAAGGACCATCCACTGATTATGATAATGAGGTGTTAGCGGAGAACCCTGGCATAAGGAGGTTTGCTTGGGAATATGCAATAACTCTAGAGAGAGTGTTGTTTAGGATTGAAGAGGCTGGTTTGACCATTTCGGGGTCTAAATTCTGTTGTTGTATTCCTGCTTTGGAAATTCTGGGTCATGTGGTATGTAAAGAGTGAAGGATTATGGCAAAGAAGAAGATTAATAAAATTCAGTCATGGCCGAGGCCTAAAAATACTACTGAAGTCAGGGGATTTTTGGGTGTGTGTGTATATTTCAGGATTTTTATTAAGGATTTTTCTTTGTTGGCTTCACCTTTAAGGAGGTTGACCAGGAAAGATGCAGATTGGGAATGGACTGAAGGGTGTGAAGAGGCTTTTCAAAAGTTAAAAAGGGTTTTTGGGGAAGATATTGTTCTTCATAAGTTGGATTATGGAGTTGGTGCTGGAAAAATTTATCTGGCAGTGGACTCAATCTATATTGCTGCTGGTGCTGTTTTGTCTCAGGATGATAAGACTGGGAGAGTCAGGCCAGTAAGATATGAGTCTGTGGTGTTTAATGAGGTGGAATCTAGGTATTCTCAACCTAAATTGAAATTGTGTGGTGTAGCAAAAATTTTAAAGAAGCTACAGACTGTTTTGTGGGGGCAGCATTTTGAGCTGCAGGTGGATGCAAAATCTTTAGCTCAGATGATCAATACACCTAGTCTTCCAAATGCTCCAATGACTAGGTGGGTGGCATTTATTCAATATTTTTCTTTTGACCTGGTACACAAGCCAGGTAAAACTTTTACAATGCCTGATGGATTATCAAGGAGCCACCTACAGATGAAGAATCTGAGGCTGAAGAGTTTGATGAAGATGTTCCAGTGGTTAGGGCCAGCACTGAGGGTGCTGAAGATTTTTCTGACCTCCCCCAAGAGGCTAAACTGGCTGGATCTGATCTTGATTCTGGTGATTGGGATGTTTTTGTTGATGAAGATGGAGTTGTTGTTTGGGACAGCTCAAAATTGAAAAAGGGTGTTTTTGTTAGTGAACTGGATTCTCACAAGGTTCAGTGGAAAGAGAAGGACGTGCTAAAATTTAAGGATTGGTGTCCTGGTTGGGCTGGTCAATTGGCTCATGTTCACACTGGTGATTTTGATGACAGAGTTGTACCCTTGGATTTTGAAGATGAGACCTGGGGTCAGTATGGGTTTTATTTTATTGTGGTGGAATATCTGTTGACCTTGAAGAGGCCAGATAGTTGTGATGATGATACTTGGTTGGCAATTAAGAAGAAGAGTCCTGGATTTTATGTGTCAGGAAGAAGGTTGATGAGGAGAAGGCATCCTAATCCTCAAGTTGTGGTGACTCAGAAGAAGGGTCAAGAACTTGTGTTGAAGTCTTTGCATGAAGACCTTGGTCATAGAGGCTTTGGGGAGACTTATAGAAGAGTAGCTGACAGATTTTGGTGGCCAGGTATGAATTTGGCTGTGCAGGGTTGGGTTCAATCTTGTGAAGAATGTCAAAGAAGAAGTCACTTGAAACCTAAAGAGGTCAGCCATGCTACTGGTGAAACAACTGTTTTTGGAAGAGTCAGTCTAGATGCTGTCCATATTAAAGAGGGCAGGTATAAATACTTAATTGCTGCCAGGGATGATTTGTCTGGTTGGGTTGAGGCAGTGCCTCTGGTTAATTTGACTGCCAAGAATGTGGCAGAGTTTTTGAAGAAGGAGTGGATTTATAGGTATGGGTTGATGAAGTTGATGACTGTTGATGGCGGACCAGAGCCGAATTTAAAGAAGCTGTGGCTAGTGTTGGTTCTAAAGTTAGAGTGTCTACACCTTATTATCCTGAAGCTGAAGGCATGGTTGAAAGAGGCCATTAAGTTATCAAGAATGCTTTGGTAAAGATGTGTGGGGACAGTGCTGAAAAGTGGAGGCATTATTTACCCTTGGTGTTATTTGCTGATAGGGTCACTGTGAAGAGGAAAACTGGCTATTCTCCTTACAAGTTAATGTTTGGTCAGAAAGCTGTTCTACCAGTGGACTTGGAAGCTGTCTCTTATCTTGGAATTGATTGGGATGATGTGCACTCAACGGAAGAATTGCTCTGTGCCAGGATGCAACAGTTGTAATGTAGAGAGGAATGTCAAGAGAAGGCATACTCTAGAATGATGAAGATTAGGAATCAATCAGTCAGGTACTGGGACAAGAAGTTGGCTCATAGACTCAGGAATCCCTTGAAACCTGGTTGTTTGGTTTTGGTGTATAATAGAAGTTTGGAGAGTCATTGGGGCAAAATGTTTGCTGACAGATGGAATGGACCTTACAGAGTCAGATCTCAGGCGTCTGGAGGTTCTTATGTTTTGGAGGAGTTGGATGGTACATTCTTGAAAAAGAGATTGGCTTCAGACCAGGTGAAGAGGCTCTATCTCAGAGGCACTAGGCCTGAAGAAGATTGACTCCACAATGAGGATAAACTACGGACCATTCTTTAATTTTGGTTTTTTTGTGGTGATGCTATGCATCTGTTTGTTGGAAACTTTTGTTAGAGTGTGCCCATGGGCGGGGCCTCTAGATTTTGCCTTGGAAAGTGTGGGGGTGACTGATGGGCTGGCTGCTCTATCAACAGGTACCCCAGATTGTCTGTTTCCAACCCTTTCTCTTAATTTTGTTGAACCCTAGTATTGGGTTTTTTTCACAGGTTTTAGTCCTCTATGACTTTAAACTGGAAATTCTTTTGGTCTTCAAGTGCCGGACTCTTCACTGTTATTGGTTATGGTTTATTGTGTTGGATGTTGTGTTTTGTTGGTTAGAAGGCACCCAGGGGGGCTTCTAGATTTTATTTTGGCAAGTGTGGGGGTAACTGATGAGCTGGCTGCTCTGTAGAACAGCTACCTCAGAATGTCAGTCTCAAGTCTTTTGTTTGTTCCAGTTAAATTCTAGTTCTGTTGTTTATTATTCAGGTTTCAAGTCTACTATGACTTTAAACTGGTTTAGGACTGGCTTCTTTATCTTTGATTCTTTTGGATTGGCGGTGGATCACTGGTGGTCTCCCATAATTTTTACTTATTAGAGGGAGCCCACTCAGTGATCATTTCTATGGACCAGACTTTCTCTTATTAGACCATCTATGGAGCTGGACTGTCTTTGATTTTGTAGTTATGTTTTTGCTAGATAGTAGTTTCAGATTATTTTCTCTTTTCTCTTTTTTTCTTTTAATTTTTTTATGGGGGTTGTTAAAATTATAAAATCAAAAATATAGGGTGTTACCACATCAGGGTCACCTGGATGTGGGAAAGCATTGGTGGGGAAAGGCTCATCAATTGGGCGGGCAATGCTATTTTATCATTTTAGTTTATTTTATTTTTATTTTCATTAATTTCATTTTTTATTTTTTTATTCTCATTATTACCCTTAATTTATGTTTCTTATTTCAAATTATTTAAATTTTTTTAAGGTGTATCCACATCAAGGTGAACTTGGATGTGGGCAAGGTATCAGGGGATCAGCTCATCAATTGGCTGGGGGATACCATTTGTATTATTTTTTTATCTTTTTATCTTTTATTTTATTTCATTTATTTTTAGTTTATTTTATTTATCAATTTTTAATTTTAGTAAATTAGTAGATTATAAAAAAAAATTAAATAATTAGAATTTATAGTTATTAATTGTTTTTTATTATTTATTTATTATTATGTTTCTAATCTTTTTGCAAGAGCTCATTGTTTGGATGATGAAGCTTCTGGAGGCTGGTCCGGATTATGATGTCGTTTTTGTTTTTTGTTAGGGTTGTGGGAAGCACTGTGTTCTTTGAAGTGCATCCTGCTGGAGAGATTATATGGATTTTAATGGGCAAGAATTGGATTAGAGGGAAGTTCAGAGGAGGAAGAAGAAGAGGCAGGAATGGAGTGCTGGAAGGTGTTCTTAATGATCCTAGACATCTTCCAGTGGTCGTCCAACAGGCTCTTTCTCAGGGATTTTTCAAAGTCATTCAAAGGTCCATGGAGGGCAAAGGCTTTTAGCATGTTTGAACACATGGTGCTGAGGTGTTGTTTCATGTCTCCATAATCCAGGGTCAAAGAAGTTTCTAGAGGTTGGCCAACTCCAATAGTAGATTCAGGAGGAGGGGTGCCAACTAGACAAGAAGAATTGGATCAGTAATTATTTTTTTTGTTGAAGAAATTGGATGAATTAATGTGGTACTTACAGATTGGAACCTCATCAAATTTGTAAGCAGCCGGAATGTGGACTTCTGAAGATTTTGGAATGGTCATAGTAGGTGGATCAATCAGGGAAAGATATGGATTCTGTTGGTCTTCCTCTGAAAGGTTTTGAGAAGGTGAACTAGGAGACTGATTTTCCTGGGGCCTAGTTGGAGCAGCAGGTCTGTTGTTGCTGTTGTTAATATTTCTGCTTGATTCAGTTGGATGAGGTGCTGGTGATGGTGTACCAGGGTTGTTATATGATGGAGCAGGAGAGGGTGATTTGGAAGCAGATTGATCTCTTCTGGATGGAGCTTTTGAGGGAATGGAACTGGAAGAAGAATAGTTGGCTGACAGATGAGAGGTGTAGTTTCGTTGTCTTAACTGGGGACAAAGTTGTTGCTTTGTTGCAGTGTTGGGTGCTCTGGTTTCTTCCTGGGGTCCTCTGGCAGGTCTCCTAGAATTTTGGGAAAATTAGGAGTTTTTGGACCTTGGAAGGGCTGGATGCATTGCTCTGGGAGCAGTGGGAGGTAATTGCGTGGAGTTGTTTTCGTTGATTGGTTGAATATGGCTGTTTTCTGGTTGTTTTTGGAGGTTTTGAGCCTGATTTTCACTTTCTAGTGAGGTGGGCGGGCCGCCTGGACACGGTCTAGATGCCTAGGAGCTGATTTTGAAGATTTTGGAGCTAATTTAGCAGAGATAAAAGCTGTTTCTTGGGAAGCTAAGGCTGGTCTTTTGGGAAGAGTTCTGGAAGCTGAGCTCCTGGATCTTCTGGATGGTGCTGAGGATAAAGAGGAAGAGGATGGTCCAAGCTCTGGGGATCTGGTAGGGGATCTGGAGAGGTATTTATGAGAAGGTGAAGGAGGAGGAATAGGGTAGTTGGCATCTCTGTCACATTTCTTCTTTTTGGAGTAGCAAGAATCACGAGCCCTGTTGTAGAATTTGGCTTCAGGAGTTGGAAGAGTGAATGTGCAAGGTCTTCACATGTGGATGCACTGTTTTCAGGAATAGTCCTTGGGAGCAGTGAAGCAGGGAAGAGTAGAGGGGTCAACATCAGGGGATCCAGCCATGATCTGTGCTGAGAAAAGATGATGGAAAGAGATAAGAAGGAGATTTTTGTCAGTGATGGGTAGAAGATGAAGTGAAGGTGGAAGTTCAGCAGGTTGGCTGTAGGTGTATTCTGTATGAAATTGGCTGCGTTTATTTTATGCAAAATTCCATCAGTCCATCAAGACTTTAAACTGAAAATTCTGTTAGTCCTCCAAGACTTTAAACTGGCTGGTTTCAAGACTTTATCAAGATTTGTCAGTATAGTCTAGTATATAAGTATGATATAATAGTGTTATTTTATGGTCCTACTACTTATTAATAAATGATTTAGTGATTAAACCTCAGGGGAAGACTAATAGAATAGTTATACTCAAATAAAACTCACAATACTTGGATTTAAATGCGTGCTAGTGGTGGAAAATAGAAGAATAAAATATAGTTATAGCTTTTATAAAGATAATATCAATTTATAAGGGCTTTATAATATATTTCTGAATACTAATAATTGTATTGTAGTGTTTGTTTGAAGTGTAGTAATTGAATGATGATAATAAACCGTCAAAATCCCTCCTTACTTATACCCAAATCCACTGGAGTGCACAGACCTTCAATCCAGATGATGTCACTGCTATCCCCGGCAATTACAGCACTGTGAGGGCTCATCACCTCCCCATGGCGTCCACTTCAAGCATTTTCAACACCCAGACCTCCAGTAAGGACCCTCCATCACTATTAATAATAACACAGAGTCATACCATAAATAGAAAACCCAGATAAAAGCGGATACCATAAAGAAACAGGTAAAATAAATAATCAAAAAGAGATTTAATGAAACTAAAAGCATATAAAGGAAACAAATAAAATGTCCAAGCCCCCAATAACATCCCCAAGCATCCACATTAACCCAGAAACATCCTTCCAACCTATAAATCCGTGAATAACCATCCAAGGAAGTAATTTGAGTTGTCCAAACTGGGTGTATGCGTCTGATATAGGTGTCTATGCTTCTGTAGGCGTTGTGAGTCCACTGATTTCGTCCATATGACCTAAAATAAGCAGAAAAACAAGGTTTATAGGCTATTAAGGGGCTAAAACCCACTTATATACCTAAATATACATAATATACTGCATATTTCACTGAATATGAGATTTATGTATACATATAAGCTTATGTATGTCAATAATTACTTCATATCACTTAAGATAAGTATATTATGACTCCATTACCACCTTAATAAGTATTATTAGGCCATGGATAAGCTATTTAAACTATTATAAATTATATAATAGAATAATAATTATATATATATATAATAAAATAATATATATTATTATTTTAACCTTATTTTTAAGATATAAGCTTAATCTACTTAAGGTTATCTTATTTTAAGCATAAGAAATACTCAGTCCTAAGGATATTTAGGCTGACACTCCCTCACCCCAAAAAAAACAAAAAAAAATGTTAAGACATTTTAATTAAAACTAAGGAGTGAAAAAATAAAATAAAAATAATTTTTATAATACATATACTGAATGAACAGTATTATTTAGATTTAAATTTTTTCAAGAGATTTTTAAGATCAGAGATTTCATTTTCTGGAATCCACTGGTCATATTCACTTGATTTATTTTTAAATCTTAATAGATACTCAACTCCCTTTTCTTTAGTATGGTGTCTCTTTTTAAGTATCTTTTCAATTTCTGCCTTTTCCACTATTTCTTCAGGTTGCTGTTTATGCCTTCCTGATCTTCTTGGAAATAGAGAAGTATCATTAGAATGTTATGGTTTTATAAGAGAGATAGGAAATACTGGATGTTTTCTATCATATGGTGCATATAGAATAACCTCAACAGCATGGTTACCAACCATCTTTTTAACTACAGCTGGTCCAATGAATGGATCCTTCAATTTAACATTACCATTTAAATTGAAATGTAGCGTTGAAATAAGGACTTCATCACCCTCTTTGAACATTTGTTCTTTATGGGCTTTATCCCATCTTTTCTTTTCATACTCAAAAGCCTTATTTATACATTCTTGAGCATGTTTTCTGCATAATTCCTGCATCTGAAGAAAAGATTTAGTACCTGGATGAATATCCAATCTAGGTAACTTATTAAGAGTTTTAGCAGGGGTATTAGGTACATAACCCAACCATAACTCAAATGGCTTTTTGCCAGTGACAGAATGTACTGTACTATTATATGCAAATTCTAAACCTGGGATAAGGGTTACCCAATCATGCATGAATTTGTCATTGTCTTTAAAATTAAGACCAAAAGCACAGTATCTTCTTATCATATCTTCTAAGGTTTGTATCATTCTCTCTGCTAGCCCATCAGTTTGTGGATGGTGTGCTGTAGAAAGGTTTAATTGACACCCTGAAACATCCATAAGTGACGTCCAGAACTCAGAAGTAAATTTAGGATCTCTGTCAGAAACTATTGCTTTGGGGAAACCTGCTGTATTTAACATTTGTGTCCACCATAAAAAAGCTAAGTCCTTTGCAGAAACCTCTTTGTGGGTAGGAATAAATTTACACATCTTTGTAAATCTATCTACAATTACCCAGAAGGAGTTATAACTCTTATGCCCAGCTATTGGCAAACCTGTTACAAAGTCCATGTTAAAGATTTCCCATGGAGCTTTTGGTTGCTCAATTTGTTGTAATAAACCAGCTCTTTTTCCTGTTAATCTTTTAGATTTTTGGCAAGAATCACATGTTTCAACATATTTCTGAACATCCTCAGACATGTTAATCCACCAAGCTGTGTTTTTTATTCTGGTTAATGTTTTATGGTAGTCAAAATGACCTGCTAATATATCATCATGACATATACTTAACATTAACTTCTTCATTGAAGGGGGAATTACAATTACATTACTTAATTTTTTCCTGTAATATATAAAACCATCCTCAATGGAAAATTTTCCTTTTTCTAATGCCTCTTTATACTTAATTGGTAATGTTTTTATTAAAACATTCATTGAAGCATTAGATGGATCATTTAATATTGTAGTTAATTTACTTAAGTCAGGATCTGAATTATAACTATCAAGAATTTATTGCATAAATTCATCCTCAAGATCTACAATATAAATTCCATAAATGTTAATAATCTCTGATTCAGGAACATAAGCAGGATTATCATCATTATTAGGCAGAGGTACTCTAGATAACAGATCTACATTAGAGTGCAAGGTTCCTGCCCTATGTGTAATAGTCATCCGTCCTCTGTATTCTTGTACAGCTAATTGCCATCTAAACATGTGTCTATTAGGAGTTTTCATGTTTAAGAGTGACTTAACTGCACTACAGTCAGTTATTAACTCAAATTTTTGGTCTTCAAGGTAATAATGTAGCTTTTCAAGAGCCCATACTACTGCCAAACATTCAAGTTGAGTAGCACCATATTTCAATTCACCACTTCTCAGAGTATGTGAAATATAGCAGATTACTACTTCTGACATTTTACCTTCAATAAGTTGTTTTTGATGCAAAGCAGCACCCAGTCCAATAAAACTTGCATCTGTATATAACACAAAAGGTAATTGGAAATCTGGTAATCCCAAGATAGGAGCTGTCATTAAACATTCTTTCAACTTATTAAAAGCTTGTTGTCTTTCATTATTCCAAATGAAAGCTTCTGATTTCTTTATCAGTGTGGTCAGTGGTGCAGCAATTGATTGGTAGTTTTTTATATATTGTCTATAATAACCACACATTCCAAGAAAAGATTGTACATCCTTCACATTTTGAGGAATGCCAATATTCTTTATTGCAGCCACTTTATTTTGGTCTACACATATTTGTAAGCCAAATACAATATGACCAAGCACTTTTAAAGATTCAAACCCAAATTTACATTTTTTCAATGCAAGGGTCATTTTTATTTCATCCATTTTCTGAAATACTTTCCTTAAATGGATTAAGTGTTCATCAAAAGTTTTAGAGAACACTATGATGTCATCAATGTATACCATTAACCATCCCTCAATCATTTAATTATGGAATGTTATATCCATTAATTTCTGAAATACTGATGGAGCATTTATTGGTCCAAATGGCATTCTGACATACTTATAAATTCCCATGTGTGTTGGTATCAACAAAAAGTTCTGTGAATTCTTTTCAACAGGAATTTGATGGTACCCTTTATTTCCATCTAGGCAACTTATATATTTAGCACCTTTAAGGGTAGCATGTATAGAGGCAATCCTTGGCAAGGGATAAATATCATCTACTGTAAATGTATTTAATGCTCTATAATCACCGCACAGTCTTGCTTTATCTTTTTCATAAGAAATCAGCACTGGTGATATTACACAATATTTTGGTGTAGTTTCAACCTTCTCAAGAATGTTCATTTTTAATAACATCTTAATATTATCCTCTATGTATTTCCTCTTCATTGGTGAAGCAGGGTATGGTTTCTTTTTAAGACTAGCAGGAATATTATCCATATCACAGGTTAAACTAATTTTCATTTCATGATCTTTTACAAGGCCAAGTTCATTTGTACCATGTGCAAAATCCATTGGAAAAGCTTTAATTAATTCCAAAATATTATCTTTCTCAGTTTCACTTATCTGAGTGCCAAATGATGCTTTTGAAATTTCTGTTTCCATAAGTTCCATCTCATTGGATTCTCTTCCTTTAGACGGGGAATTTGTTACTGACTCAATGTGTAAGACTGTGTTAAAAGAATTTATTTTAAATTTCCTTTTACCATTCATGCCAATTGTAAAATTGTTATTAGCAGGGTCTAATTTTACACCAAATTTAGTCAGAATATCATTTCCAATGATAAAACAGTTACTACAATTAGTATTATCCATTACTACAAAGTCACAAGTTACCCTTACATAACCATGTTGGTGTTTAAAGAAAACAGCAGCTTTGTATTTACCAATGGGGTGTAGTACTGATCCAAAACCTCTCCAATTTTTATTTTGAAGTGGTTCAAGCTTAAACTTATATTCACTATCAATTTTCTGTAATGTATTAGTGGAAACAACTGAACCAGCAGCTCCTGTGTCCAATACCATATTAACATTTTCACCAGAAATGATAGCTGGAACCGTGATAGGTGTCATTCTAAAGTTATCAGCTTGTATATCCTTAATGATTTCAGCATCCTCAAAATTCATTAAAGATTCATTTGAGTCCATATTTAATATTGGATTTTCAAAGATGGACAAATCATCTTCCAACATACAGACTTCATTTTCATCACTATATGAGATATTGCTGTCATAATCACTTGATTCTTTACTTTTTTCAGTTTCAGTTTCAGATTCACGTTGATTTTCAACAATATTTATGTTTTTCTCACATTTGTGACCTTTGACCCAAGGTTTGTTACACTTATAACAAGTATTTGTTTCATACTTTTTAGGTACTACAGGTGCAGTAGGTTTTTTCTGCTTCTCCTGAAGTGTTTTTGAATTCTGAGTTTTTACAGGTTCAACATTTTGCTTATAAGTGGAATACCTTGATTCATACTTATGGTTTAATAATATTTCATTGCAAATATTAATAAAGTCAGAATACTCAGTAACATTTAATGTTCTAGCTACAACAATGTCTCTGACAGATATAGGTAATTTGTATATTATCTTATCTTTCCATAAGTTAAAATCCATATGAGGCTCAATGGCTTTTAATATTTTGTTTAAATTCATTAAAAATACCATAGGTTTTTCACCATTCAACGGATTATACCTAGTCTTCTCATAAAGTCTCTGCTGAGTAAGCCTGAATTTAGAACCTCCAAATTGTTTTTCAATAATTTGTTTCCATTCAGCCCAAGAGTAGTCTCTACCCTCACTTAAGACAGCTTCAAACCATAATAAAGCAACATCCTTAAATAAAGAAATTAATTTTGATGTTATCTCTTCATCTGGTAACTTATATGAGAATTTCAAGTTGTCAATTCTTTGAATAAAATGTTGCCAATCAGAGCTGGCTTCCCCATCATAAGTTGGGTACTGATCTATCTTAGGCCAGTTTTTCTGATTGGATTTTATCTCACTAATCTTAGGTAAATTCAACAACTCATTCACTTTTGATAAATGGTCTTGTATTTCTTCCTGCACGGATTTGTGACTTACATTTTCAGATTTGACACCACCACCAGTGGTTTTAATTGTGGTGGTACAGGGAAGGAATGAGATTCACTTTTGCCAATGAAAGGATTATTTTTATATTGATTATACTTATGATTATCCTGGTTCATTAGTAGATTGGAAGTTTCAATCTCAACTTTAGTTAATCTTTGTAGCAACTCAGAGACACTTTGATTTGTCTGGGCAAAAGATAACTTTGTTCTTGATTCAGTCTTTAATAAATGTGTTTCATATAATTTTTCTAACTCACAAAATTTGTTTGAAAGGTCATTATATTTATTACTCAATGAATCATATTTAAGAGTTAGAGACAAATGTTCATTCTCTAATTCTTTATTACGTGTTGCAAATTGAGAAATGTTCAATGTCAAGGATGAAATTGTATCACTAGTGAGCTTAACTGTCTGTTCCTCACAATCAGTCATTCTATTCCACAATGCTGAAACAATTCTATGGACAGTTGGATTATTGTTAAAATATTCCATGTCCTCCTTTTCAATTCTCTCACTCTCCTGTGAACTCTCATCTCACTAGTAGGTGGTTGCAACTGAGGATTAACTGTATTATCATTGTAAATAGTACTGTTATTGTGGACAAAAGACAAGTCAGGTGTATCTACTCTAAAACCTAAATTTCTTAAATCCTCCTCTATTTTTTGTACATATTTAACATCAATAGAATTACCTATATTGTAATTAGCAGTATTATGTCCAATCAGAGAGGGTAATTTACTTACCAAGGGATGGTTTCCAGTCCTGATTTTTGGCGCTTTTTTCCCTTGTAAGGGTGAGCTGAGGAAGTCAGATGAGGGGGTGGATCCCTGTTGCAACTGTGGCTTGTCCACTGTTGGTGAAACCAGTCCCATTTCCATTTTTCTACCAGGATTTTCTCCTGGGAGTGAGTGGACCCTCCTTGGGTAGGGGGTTTCTGATTTGATTTACTGGGCTGGCCTCCCTTTAATTCTGCCATTGCCTGATTCATCTGCTGAAAACCTACCTTGCAATTGTTTTGCAACTGCTCTACTTCTTTGAACATGAGAGATTTTGATTCCTCCAACTTCAGAACCTGTTTGGCCAGGTGGGACAGTTGATCCTGAAGAGGAGGAAACGTCTTTTTTATAGTTATCTTTTTTAAGAGGGTGTCCTTTTCCTCTATACTCATGCTTTCTGGCTGGGGGTACTGTTGTCCCTCCATGGTGATGTCCTGGAAAGTTTTTGTTAGCTTTAGACCTGGTATTATAAGCAGGCTGTTCACTTACACTGTCCTGGGGAGCACTCATATTGCTCAGAATAACAATATTTTACGTCTACAAAAGGAAAAAACTCTATGGAATTAGTAGACAAATAATATTAGCAAATATATTACTAATAAAAAAGCAATGGAGCTTACCCTGAATTTATATCTTTATTTATTTAAATAAAATGTAAGAAAAATTCAAAAAAATCTGTTAAAAATATAATAATAAGTTTAACTAGACCTCTATAAGGGTGAATAATTAGCTTACCAAGCTTTAGCCAAATACCAATTTAATTGGGTGTTATATTGGTGTCCAAATACCAAGTGAAATTGGGTTTATATTGGGTACAGTTACTACTGTAAATATCTAATTTTTATGATAAAAAATTAGTACAATTATTATAAGGGTTCTTTTCCGCAATCAATGAGTTATGATGACCCACTAATATGCAGCAGACCCAAATATTTGGTTAATTTTGAGCTGTACTAAGGTAAAAATCATGTCCCAAGGCTTATACTAAATAATAAGTAAAATATAAGGAAAGACCCCCAATTTTCAGTATAGTCTAGTATATAAGTATGATATAATAGTGTTATTTTATGGTCCTACTGCTTATTAATAAATGATTTAGTGATTAAACCTCAGGGGAAGACTAATAGAATAGTTATACTCAAATAAAACTCACAATACTTGGATTTAAATGTGTGCTAGTGGTGGAAAATAGAAGAATAAAATATAGTTATAGCTTTTATAAAGATAATACCAATTTATAAGGGCTTTATAATATATTTCTGAATACTAATAATTGTATTGTAGTGTTTGTTTGAAGTTTAGTAATTGAATGATGATAATAAACCGTCAAAATCCCTCCTTACTTATACCCAAATCCACTGGAGTGCACAGACCTTCAATCCAGATGATCTCACTGCTATCCCCGGCAATTACAGCACTGTGAGGGCTCATCACCTCCCCATGGCGTCCACTTCAAGCAGTTTCAACACCCAGACCTCCAGTAAGGACCCTCCATCACTATTAATAATAACACAGAGTCATACCATAAATAGAAAACCCAGATAAAAGTGGATACCATAAAGAAACAGGTAAAATAAATAATCAAAAAGAGATTTAATGAAAATAAAAGCATATAAAGGAAACAAATAAAATGTCCAAGCCCCCAATAACATCCCCAAGCATCCACATTAACCCAGAAACATCCTTCCAACCCATAAATCCATGAATAACCATCCAAGGAAGTAATTTGAGTTGTCCAAACTGGGTGTATGCACCTGATATAGGTGTCTATGCTTCTGTAGGCGTTGTGAGTCCACTGATTTCGTCCATATGACCTAATATAAGCAAAAAAACAAGGGTTATAGGCTATTAAGGGGCTAAAACCCACTTATATACCTAAATATACATAATATACTGCATATTTCACTGAATATGAGATTTATGTATACATATAAGCTTATGTATGTCAATAATTACTTCATATCACTTAAGATAAGTATATTATGACTCCATTACCACCTTAATAAGTATTATTAGGCCATGGATAAGCTATTTAAACTATTATAAATTATATAATAGAATAATAATTATATATATATATAATAAAATAATATATATTATTATTTTAACCTTATTTTTAAGATATAAGCTTAATCTACTTAAGGTTATCTTATTTTAAGCATAAGAAATACTCAGTCCTAAGGATATTTAGGCTGACAAGATTAGTCCGTCAAGACTTTAAACTGAACACTGTTTTGAAAGATTGGCAGAGGGTATCCACAGGGGGAGCCTCCAAATTCAGCAAAGGCAAGTTTAGGGGTAATTGATGGGCTGGCAGCTCTATTCACAATTGCCCCAGAATGTTAGTTTTTTTCTCTGTGTCTTAATGTGGTTGATCTCTGGTTCTTGGTTTATGATTTAGGTTTTTGAGTCCCCCAAGACTTTAAACTGAGGGTTTTTGAGTCCCCCAAGACTTAAAACTGAGGGTTGTTTTGTGGTTACATCTTATAGAGGGTGTGGTCAATTTTTCTTTTCTGAATCAAACTCAAGTACTAGTGGAATTACAGAGAGAATCAAGAGATGAAATGAAGTGTTCAGAATTAGCCTTGAACTGGTGAATGAGGTGTCTTCTGTTCTCAATGTCCTGTGGATCTCTAGCAGGAGTGGATCGGAAGTAGTTTAGCAGAAGGTGTTTCTGTTCAGATGTGTGTTGTTGGAACTTGGCCTTAATTGCGGGCAAGTGGTTTGGTGTTGGTGGTTCAATGGATCCTACATTGTAAACATCACTATCAGAAGATGGAGGAACTGAGAAGTCATCGGTTTTATAAAGTGGAAAGAAGGAATAGAAGTTTTTACCATCAGATGGACCAGGGATGGTGGAACTTGTTATTTTAGTGGTTTTGGCACTCTTCTGGGAAGGGTGTAGCTTTTTGATTAATCTGGGTATCAGGATGGATGGCCAGGATCTTTTGGTGCTGGTAGAAGATGGACCAGGTTGAGGTGGAGGTGAAGCTGTTGCAGAAGATAATGGACCAGGTCTGTAGCAAGACTTCTTTCTAGATTGGTAGACATTGCAGGACATTCTGTATGGATGGACAGGAGGTGTGATGGTGCAGATTAAATTATTGTCAATGCAGTATTGGCAAGGACCCATTTCAGAGGCAGATTTGGGAAGAAGGTTGAACATGGTGGTTTGATGAAGAAAGAATGTGGACATTCTTAATTGGAGGGAGGATGTGGTCTTCCAACATTAGAAGGGGCCTTTGTTGTGTGATTTGGTGTTGTTTGTGCATGTCTTAATTGACATCTGTTGAGGAATTAGTTATTATTCTGGTTATATTCCATGGATATTGGGTCTGCGGGTATGTGGGTACTACCATTGGATAGCCCCGGTTTTTCTCTGTATTTCATGTCTTCAAGACATTTTTCATATTCTAGGTTTTAAGGGGTCATTTCCTCATTTTTCATTTAAAAAGATAGCTGTTTAATTTTGTTTTTCGTGTTTTACGGGCTAACCTTAAGTCTTAGGGTTAAGTACTTAGTACCATTGGATAGGGCTAATTTAGCTCAATATTTCATTTCTCAATGTTGTTATAGTGAAATTCTGTATTTTAAAGGTTTTAGTAGTTGTAGCTAATTTTTCTAAGTAGATTTGGTGTTTTTATTTGGTTTTCTGGCTTCAGGGAGGCCGGGCTGCTTCAGGCGGCGCCTCCAACGTCGGGGGGCCCACTTGCCTCTGTTTTAGAAGGTTGGGGAGCGCTTCTGGAGGGTTTTTATTCAATTTGGTGGGTACAGGCGCCAAATTGGTGGGTGTGCATGGGCTCTTAGATAGTGGTCTGTGTGTACATAGTGAAGAAGACAGTTTGGGGAAACCTTAATTATCATACAACCATCCAGAGGTGATATCATTGTTCCTCACTCAGTTTTCACTGTTTTCTGGCCACAATTGGCTGTGTTTGTTGCAAGGTTAGTTCTTCATTTAACTCAACTTTGGCAACTGTTTTCTCTGTTATAGTCTTGCAAGCTATAGCAAGTATTATTGCTGTCTCTGGTGTGGATTTGCAGCCTACATCAAGTATCTTTGCTTTCTCTGGTGTGGACATTGGTCTACATTTCAGTTATTTGGTTTGGTAGTCTGTCTGGGGACTACTTTCTTGGATCATCAAGCAGTCAAGTGTATTGGAAAAGGGGCTTTTGGTAAACAGGAACCAATTTACTGTAGCAGGTGAATCTCACTTATCTTTCTAAAGGGACAGGAGATTTTCTCTCTGGTTTTTATCCAACTCCCTTGGTCAAGGCCTATAGCAAGCACTATAGGATTTTCTACAGTGTGAATTCCAAAGAGAAGTTGCCAGTTGTGAATTGGTAAAATAAGAAATTTTTTAAAAAAAAGAATTCATACAAAATGTATAAAAAATGGCCAATCATATGAGGACATTCAAAAATTACTTGACTTTTTTAATGGATTAATTTTTTTTGGTTAACCACCACACAATATGTGGGGCAGACTTGCTAGCAAGTCCACTACCTTGGACCCAAACTCACCACAGATTGAATACACATTGAGCTATTGACAAAGGAACCATAAAATCAGGGATGAAAACTACTCAGCAGAACAGTTTTAGGTGGGTCTTCAAGTAGAGTTCAGTATGGGTTTAATATGAGTTCAGTCTGAGTTCTATCTGAGTTCAGTTTGGGGACTTTCTAGCAAGTCCACCCCCTATATTGCATATTGAATGGTTGGAAAATGACTCTGATAGTTTCTTTTAATTTTTTAAAAAATAGTTATATCATGAGATTATTATAACACCATTTTTCCTTACTGGACTCTAAAATATTGCACTTTTGGAATTACAGATGGTAAAATAATACTGACACTTGAGCAAAAAGCCTCATAACCAACATAATTTTATCATATCACCACAAATTTACATTTCTAAATAGAGCTAAGTCATCAAAATTCTATTTCTGTTTGAAAAAGTTGGAAATACCCTCCCCTGAATTTTATTGAAGCAAGGGGTGGGTATCACAAAATTTTTCTAAGTCATCAATTTTCCATGTCAGATTTGCAAATTTGGAAATACCCTCCCCTGCATTTTATTGGAGTAAGGGGTGAAAATCACCAAAAATTAATATAATTCCATAAATTAATAAATAAAAAAATAAGATAAATCAAATTTAAAAGTTTTTAAGTAATGTTAATTCCTCCTGACAAAATGTGAACCAAGTCTAGAAACTAAGTTTGGGAATTTCTACAGGTATAGGAGAGATGAATCCCCTGAAAAAATTTAATGTTATCATGATTGCCATTTATACAACACAAGGTCTTTGGCTCATTACTTTAGTTTAGTAAATTGAAATATCAGATTTATATATTAAAAATTTATGAAAGAATAAATAATATTCAATAACTTTAAAAATCCCCATATTTTTTTATCTACCTAAAGGTTTTTATATTTATTAATTTTACTTTCTTTTTTAACCTTGTTTATTTGTTGGACTAAATTTTGACTGATCTGATAAGAGAATCAAAAAAAAGTGAAGGGTAAGACATATGAAAATGGTAAGAAAAAGAAAAAAAAACACCTTGATGTAAGGGCAGAATAATAAGTAAAGAGAAAGGTATTTTCAGGAATCTGGAAGGATAAAGGCATGATGTAAACATTATTTGATGCATTATGAAATAAATAAATGTGAATTTGGGAAAAAAGGCTCAACTTTAAAGGTCAATATCTCAGAAACCACTGAACCAAATTCAAATTGGTTTGCTGGAAATGATAGATAGGCTTCAGAAGTATCTTCAGCTAAAAGAAAAGTTGATTCAAATAAACCTACCCTTAATTCTGACTCTTATTTTCAAAATTGCACAAAAACTTGAAACATAGTAATGGAAATGAAAACAAGAGGAGTTTGATAATTCCAGTGTTATCCAGATATAAGTCATACATGTATTTAAGTATGAAATTTTCATAGAAGGAAAGAGATATCATATAGACATAGAAATAAGGAGATGAAACTTACCTTGATTGAAAAATAGGAAAAATAGAGTGAGAAATATTGATGTTGGAATTTGGGGGAAATTGAATATGGAGTAAGTGAAATGCATAAAAATGTGCAATGTATGTGTTTTAATGACATGGAACCAAAAAAGTGAAATAGGGGAATAGGGGAATAATGAACAAGCCAAGGAAGGTTGAAGAGTAGGGTGTTGAAGCTAAAAAAAAGAAAGAAAAGAGGGAGAGAGAAAAAAGGTTAATTTCACCATTAAAATCAAAAATAGGCACTTAAAAAAATGAGATACAAAAAAGAAAAAAAACAGAAAAAAAACAAAAAAATCATAATTAGAAAACAAAAAATCAACAAAATGAATAAAATGACTTACCTGGAGAGATGAGATGAGAAAATAAATGAAACCAAATTGTTTGAGGAATTTTTGAGGAGAGGAGGAAAAGGATATGAGGGATGAATAAAAAAAATAAACAGTGAGAACTTATGCAATTGCAGAAAATATGTGATTTAATGTTGAGCTGGTGAATGAAAACAAATGGGACATCTAAAAATATGACATTCACTGTAAATTCAAAATAAAAATGAATATGCAAAAAACAAAAACACCAAACCAAGTGAATAAAACACACAAGTTGAAAATTTGGAGAGTATGAAAGAAAAAAAATTATATGAGTTGTGTTTAAAAATGTTGGAGGGTGATTGGCATATTGACAGAGCATATGCTGGTAAAAAGAATGTTTTGTGATTCCAGGGAGGCAAGAGCTGGCGCAGGTTTGGGATCCTCTTTTTCATAAAGATAATTGAAAAGACATATAAGCTAAAGTGTCTTTCAACAATGTGTCAGAATCAGAGTCATCAGCTAATGCTAAAGTGATAGAATTCATAGCTGAGTCAATTTACTTCCTAATAAAGAGATGCTTCATTATTGTTGGTAGAAAGGTTGTAAGTAGAAGGTTTAGTTGATGAGTAGGAAGTGGGAATTTTCTACCAAATGAGCAGATGGGATGTGTATATAAAAAAAATGTTATGTGTTTGCCACCAGAATTATGTATCATAGATTGAAGAGAGACATAAGGATGGTATCTGAAATTATATGTCATGTGAATTTCTGACAAATTAATAATGGATGTGATGAGTTTGTGATAAGGGATTAGGAGTGGAAATTAGGGTATAAGAGGTGGGATAATGCATTATCATGCAATTGTTATCCACTAGTCCTGGGGCTAGTGGATAAGAATCTTCCAAAATTAGTGATGTCTGATCCTGGAAGAAAAATTCCTGATCCCTAATTTCAGATCCCTTAAAATTGATACCCCCTATTAAATGAAGGAACCAAAATTTATTGAATGAAAAATAGCTCTAATCAAGGAAAGTTCAAGTACAACCTTGAAGAAAACTGGACATTAGAATTTTAATAAATTAATTTAGGAATAATGAGGTAAGGAAGATCCTTGTTTAAACTAATGAATCCTAGATCAAAGTAGGTTTCAAATGAAATGTGACAGTAATATCACAGCAAATTAAAGTGAAATTTCAAAAAAAAATCTCAACTTTAAAGTTAAATATATCAGCAGCCACTGAACTAAAGTCAAACCTGTTTGATGGAAATAAAATTCTGGCTTCTTGAGAGCTCTTTGAAGAAACCTAACCCTAATTCAGAGTTTTTTTTCAAGTTAAATTTAAATAATCAAATTTATATTAAAAATAAAGAAAATTGAATCAATAAGTCCACTATTTTCCAGATAATAGAGGGTATCAAAGTTAAAAATATTCCATTCCAAAGTACCTCTTTTTTTGACCAAATCAATCATGATTATTTTATTAAAATATGCCATAATGTGCTTTCAAAAAAGCACTTTATTGAGAAAAAATGTCAAGTTTTTAGCTTTCTTTTTGTGATGTGAAATACCTTTTAAATAATTACACATTTCTAACTTTTATACTCCCTAATAGTTCTACATATATTTAAGTATTAATTCTTGGTTAAAAAATTGTGATATCTGATAGGCATTAAAAATAAAAAGGAGATGATACCTACCTTGATGGAAGGGTAGTAAAAATAGATTGAGAAAAGAGGAATTCACAATTTAGGATAAATTTAATATGGAGCAATCGAAATGCTTAAATAATGTGCTATGAATGCACATCAATCAGATAGAGAAAAGAAAAGTGAACTAGTGCAAAAAATAATGCTTAATTTTAAATTTCCATATCTCAGCAACCACAAGATGCAGTGAAGAATACAAAATTTAGCTGGAAAAAGTTGATGATTCAAAAAATGAATAAGAATGAAATTTATGTGATGAGAAAGATATAAATTTTAGTCAGAAATGTTGATTAAGAAAAATTCTAAGAATTCCTGAGTGCATGTAAAAGGACGGTTAAGGATGAAGGGATAAGACACTACGCAATATAGGGGGTGGACTTGCTAGCAAGTCCTCAACCTGAACTCAGATGGAACTCAGATGGAACTCAGACTGAACTCAGACTGAACCCATACTGAACTCTACTTGAACACCCACCTAAAACTGTTCTGCTGAGTGGTGTTCATCCCTGATTGTATGGTTCCTTTATCAATAGCTTAATGTGTGTTCAATCTATGGTGAGTTTGGGTCCAAGGTTGCGGACTTGCTAGCAAGTCCGCCCCCCATATTGTGTGGTGAGATGTGCAATTGAACAGGGAGACATGTGTTCTGGTGGGCTGAAATTTTGTTGAAAAAATTGTGCAAAAGTAGCAAGTATTTGACTTCATGTTTGAGATTTTAGGTAGAAACTCAGCTGTGTTTCATGACTTGTTTTTGTGAGATTTTACAAATTAGATCTGCTAGGTATTGTTAGAGACCCTCTATTTTTATAATATCTTGAATAAATAAAATAATAGAAAGGATAAGAATAATAATTAGAAAAAAATTGGAATAATAATAAGAAAATAAAAATAATAATAATAATAATAATAAAACAATAAGAATAATAATAAAATCAATATAAAAGAAAACGAGTTGAATAATAATAGTATTTATTATTATAGTAATACAAATGAAATTAATACCTTTTTCATAGATTAAAACTTATTTCTTTTTACTCCCATTGTAATTTTTATTATTTTTTTCATTAGTATTTTTTCTTTTTAAAACCAACTTGATGGTGATAAATTATATTATCATTATCATTATTATTATTTACTGTAAAAAGAAGTTGGCACCTCCAATTAGATCTTGGCTAAAATTTATTTCTAGGAAGTACTTTCTGGAAAGTGCATTTTTTTTCTTGATATATGTTTCAAAATTCATTAATTTTTTTCCTTTTTTCATCAATATTTCTCTATCTAAAATTCATTTTTCATGTGTTGCAACATTATGGAGAGACTTTATTACAAGTCATAAGCAAAATGTGAGCATTAAGATTAATAATTAATTTTTTATCAACTTCTCAAAAACTCCATTCATTAAAGATAATGTGCAATAAATGCTGATTTAATTATGTGGTACCAAAGCTATAAATCTTTCATATTAGAATACCACTTTTTGCCACCAAATCAACCATGATTAATTTTTCATATATTGCATATTTTGCCTCAAAAACACATTTTTACTTAGAAATAATGTTCACTCTGTAGCTTCATTCTTGTGTTATTAAATACCTTTTAAATAATTTAAAATTTCAAAATTTGATACCCCCTATTAGGGGGTGTCAGTTCTTGAAAGTCCACAATTACAAATCCACACTTAAACTTGACCAAATCTGCACTTATTTAAGTATGGATTTCCAAAACACACTTGCCCCAACACTAATCAATTTAAAAATTAAATAAGTCACTTATTTCACTCAAATATGCACTTTCTCAACCAAAAGTGCTGATTTCACCATAACATCTCATTTCACTGTATTTGTCAGCATAATCCCATTCATACACAGCACTCTGCAGAATAACACTTTATAACTTAAAAAATTGTACATAATTTACATTTTTATACCATATAAGATCCATGCCTTCCTCACTCTCAAATCATGATAAGCTACATCAAGCAATAACTTTCACAGCTCTTGATCTCCTCTTGGACTCTGATTGTGATTCTGACTCTCATCTTGAAGAAGATTTTCCTTATTTATAAAAAGTGGCCAGGAAATTTTACCTTCTTCCAAGAAAGGCTCAAGTACTTTATACCCCCAGGTACACCATCAAATCACCTCTTAACCTATCTGTACCCAGCTCTAAAAAGTTTTTCAGGACTTCTCAAGAATGTTTCCTTAGAATGGTTATTTTTATTTGCATATTGACTTTGATATTTAATTTTCTGTTATAGTCTCTTTATTTCAAGTCTCTTTGTTTTCCTTCATCAACTGAACCTGAAATCACATATTTTCTGCAATTGCATAATTTTTCAGTCATTCTTTTTTTATTTCATCACTCATATCCATTTCCTCCTCTACTCTTACATCCCTCAAACAATTTTAAGTCAATTTTTTTCTCAACTCATCTCTCCAGGTAAGTCATTTTTTTCATTTTTACTTATATATTTTCTAATTAATTTTTTTTTGTTTTTTTTTTCTTTTTTTTATCTAAATTTTTTTAGTAAGTGTTTATTTTTTGATTTTATGGGTAAAATTAACCTTTTTTTAGCTCCATCATCCTAATTTTCATCCATACTTGGCATGGTCATTATTACCCCTTTCCCCTATAGCACTTTTTTTTGTTTCCATGTCATTGAAACACATACATTGCACATTCTTAAAGCATTTTACTTTCTCCATATTCAATTTCCCCAAACTCTAACTTCACCCTTTCTCACTCTATTTTTCCTTCCTTTCAATCAAGGTAAGTTTCATCTCCTATTTTTCATGTCTATATGATATCTCTTTCTTTCTATGAAAATATCATACTAAAATATATGTTGGACTCATCTCTGGATAAAAGTAGACTTATTTGACTCCTCATGTTGTAATTTTCATTATCACTTTTAAGCTTTTTGTATAATTTTGAAAATCAGACCTGGAATTAGGGTTAGGTTTAGTAGAATCTAACATCCTTTTAACTGAAGATTCTTCTGAAGACTATCTTTCATTTCTCACAAACAGATTTTAATTTGGTTCAGTGGTTGCTGAGATATTGACCTTTAAAGTTGAGTCTTTTTTTCCCAATTTGACTTTTTTTCTTTCATGTTTTTATATAAAAAATTAATGATGAGATAATCTTCCTTTTTTAGCTGTCCAGACTTTAATCTCTTAGGTGAGGGGCTTGCATTATGGGAAGACTTTTGTGATGAAGCTTTTTTTGAGTTGCCTTTTGAGTGTTGGATTTTCTGGGAGGCATTATGAAACTGTTATGTTACAAGAAAAGAGATTAAGAGGTTGAAAACATAAAAAAAAGAAGGAAAAAAACATTCTTTGTTAAAATTTCACTTTAAAATGTTTCAAATCTCAGTGAGGTGTGTGCCAAGGATTGATGAGAAGATTAAGGTCTGGGTGTCACATGTGACAGGGACAGGGTGGGAAAGGAAGTAATGATGTGGATAACATGTGGTTGTGAAAAAAACAATTGGGAAAAAAGTGCTGATTTGAAGTCATAACTGACACCCATTTTTGACATAAGTGACTTTTTTTCAAAATTTAAGTTCTGATTTGGTTTGAAATCTGCACTTAAGTTAAATGCTTATTTTCCAGGACTTACACCCCCTATTATATATAAATCAGATAACTACTAGTTGAAGTTTTCTCTTGTTTTATAATTATACTCTAATTGGTTGAGATTATAGTGACATTGTGGTTTATATTTCAAACAATTTTTTGAGTTTAAACTATATTTATAATTCATTATAAAAATATGTGATCCATAATTTTCCCAAGTTTGGGAGTGGTATTAAATCTATAAAGAATGAGAGCTATGGATAATACTTCACAGCAGAAAAATATTACACACAGGTTACTTCACATGGAAGAACTATGGTACCTGAAAAACAAATTTACTACAAGTCCAACTTTTTCCTCCCCTGTGGTTGTCATTAGTATTTTACCATTGAGTAATGTGAAAGGTGAGGTTGATGTGAAGTTTCAGGTAATGTATTCTTGTCAAACTCTTTTTTTATATTACTCTTATAAAACTGATTCAAGTTCATTAAAATTTCATTAAATGGTCAATAGAGACCTTGATATTTATATTAAAAATAAAAGTAAAAAAATATTCAGTAGTTTTTTCATTTATTTAAAATTTGTCAGTCCTCATGTTTCTGGAGGGAGAGGTAAGGAGTAGAGATATATATGATTAGTATTAGTAAATTTCCAGAGAAAACCAGAAGTCAATAACAAAAAGAAAGAGAGAAAAATCACATAAATTGATAAAGAAAAAAAGAAAAAAAATTGAGTTAAATGGAAGGGGGTTACTATATGCAAATTCATTGTGTGGTTTTAGCAACATTCTTTAATGTCTCACATTATGGAATCTGATTTCAAAGATAGGTAAGCTGATTATATAAACATTCTATGTGTATTTTGATAGTTATTTAATTTCTTGTTTTTTAGTCAGAGTTTTTATTTTGAAGAAAATGAATTTTATTGAGACAATGGTGGTTTTAAGAAAGAAAAGTGAGCTAGATGTATGCATATTGTGTTTTTTGTGAGAAATACAAATTTTAAGTGGTGACAATAATATTTTTATGTGAAATGTTTCTGTTGATGTTGAGCAGTAAAGGACAGGACTAATACTGATAATACTTCCATGAATTCTAGTAAAATGCATTGCACCTGATCCTGTAATAAAATTTTTATTTCTATTAGTTGCCACAGATAAGGGTATTTGGAAAGGTAAAATTTGGAAGCTCACTATAAGTTCCTTGCCTTTAGTCAGATAATGTGTTGAACTGGAATCTAGAAGTGCAGTTACAAAAGTTCTTGGTGATTTTGCTGATAATCTCCCGGCTATCACAGATACTCCCATGGTTTTTTCATCTATTTCTTCTAAAATTTGGGCTTGTTTGTGGTTGGCTTGTTATCAGCACCACTGAAGGTAATCATGCAAAAAATATAATGTAGATATGTTGGATAAAAAGTATCTGTTCCCCTAATATGAGGGTTCATTGTTTGTGCAGAAGTTGGAAGTCATTGATAGTGAGGCTAGTGCCAGATAAAAGGCTTAACAAGACTGATTTTCAAGAAGTGAAGAGATATTCTTTGTCAAAAATGATGAAAAATATTTGGTGGACAATGAAAATTGGCTTGAAGATGATCAGTGGATTTTAAATTCCATCACAATTGTGTTCATGCTTCCAAAGCTTTCAGATTCTCTTCTGATGGAGTAGGCACTTTTGCAGGTGTTTCATTTTTCTCATTAGATACCTTTGCAGAAGGTAATTCAATACATTTTTTTCCTTGGTATAAGAGTCTTCTTGGCTTTTTTTGACAATCCCAAACAATGGACAGGACTTCTTGAAGCTCCTGATATGATGAATATTTACCAGATACTTTAAAACACAGTTTCTTATCTCTGATATTTTTATTATAGAGGAGAATATCACTCCTCATAGGATTCTGAAAGAGGGTGAAAAGAAGGGTATCTTTATTAATTTCAGGACCATGTTTTTTGAATTTCTAAACACATTCTTTGAATAATGATAGCAGAAAAATTGTGTTGTTGAAGTCCTAGAGGCTAAGGTTTCCACTTTTATCACAGGCATTCAGTTGTTAAAACTTTGATGGGATGTTGAGGCATGAGCCAAGTTCCTGGTAGAGTGCAGAGATGGGCCATATTCCTTTCATCTGGCATGTTCAACCAGACTAACAACAGAAAGTTGCTAGAAGCTATGGTCATAATAGCTTATAATAAAATAACAATAATTACAAAAAATTAATATATTATTAAAAAATAATAAAAAGCTATATTTAACTATAAAAATTGAAATAAATAAATATTTTTTTACTTCAATCCATGAAGATACTAATGGATATATTCTGTTTATAAGGTGATATGTCTAAAAATGATAAACACTTGAATTATATTTAAAGTGATAATTGTGAGCTGATTAAGAACTTATTGATAAGGTCTTACAAATGGGACTCAAATTTTTCAACAAATTCCCCTGGGATGCACAAGGAAGAATGAAGAGTCACTATTCTCACTTGGGTGGAAAACCTCACTTGACATAGGATCATGCCAAAAGACAAATTTATATCTTCCTTTCAATAATGGACCTTATCTATTCATTCTTGGGCCACTTTAAAACCTAATAGGACACTTCAGATATCAATGGATTTCTTCTCTTTATTCATATTATTTTTCTATTGTTTTTCTGCTATCTTTTATCTTTTAAATTATATCTTAAAAAAGGCTGTTTGTCTTATCTAGTTGTTTTACATATAACTATAGCAACTATCTATCCATCACCTGATAAGAGCTGTGTTTCTAATGGTGCTTTAAAATATATTTATTTGTTGTCTAGCTATAAATTAAATATACATATGATTTCCCACATCTATCTACCTTTTACTCCAGATAAGATTAATTAAAATCTTATTCTTTCTTCTTTTAAGTTCTTTAACTCATTTGCATTCCTTTCCTGAAGTTTACTATAATTTTTCTCCTCTCTATTTACTTCTAATTTCTTCTATCTAGATCTGGTTTCAGTTCATATCATCTCAGATCTTATTTTCTCAGCCTTATTAGATATGTTGTGTGTATCTCATGAGAATGTTGTAAGCACATTGTGTGGGAGGTTAATAGACCTTTGTACTTGACTCATCCTGAGTAATACTGGGGAATATTCAGTTACATAAGTCTTGAGACACCTTTTGTTACACAGAATTCAATCTAGAGGGGATCTGAAAGCCAGATAATAGGGTCTTTGGCTCTAGAGATCTCTAATGCATCATGGGGCATGGGAAGGAGGATTTTACTATATGTAGGGCTTCTTTCCTGTCTTTAAGAATCATCTTTTATTTACCATTATAATGTTTTAAGTATTTAATATCTTTTAAATACCTGCAGTAATAAATGTGCCACCTCTTGGATATAAAGTGAGTTATCTTATCCAAACTTTTTATTTAAATAATTGTCTGATATAAGATATTATTTTTGGGAGTGTTGGGTTGAGTCCATCACATTCTTAAGTTTTTAATTATTGTTGTAGTCTGTACATTAGATTACTGCTACAATAATTGTGATTTGAAAATACTTTACACAGGGGGAAAAATCCCTGAACTAGTTGTCTAGTTCAGTTTTTGGTTGCAGGGTATGACTCTGTGCCTGATTTGTGGAGTGACCCTGTTTGACCTCACCTTATTTTTTTTTTTTGCTTTTCTGTCATTGGCATCACCTTGGCTCATGTCCTCTCACATTCATGGATTTATCCAAAAATTCTATTTGCACCTTCTCCTCCCTTATCTTACAAGCATACCCACACATCACCACCTTAGCCCTCTTCCAAAGGCAAAAAACAAGGTGGGCTCAAAAAGTGACATTCAGTGGTATGTCACAAAAATGCGCCCAGGAATGGAATAGGGTCACAAAACTGAACTAGACATCTAGTTCACCATTTTCCTCCCTGTTTTATATATATTATATACTGCTTTAGTGATACATTCATTTGTATACATTATTGGTATATCTTTATATATACAATTATACTGGTTCTGAAAGTAAACAAATTGCTTTCTAATTAGTTCCCAGTGCAGCTTATTTACCTGTAGTGATGCCCTCGAATTGTAACCCTTCATCGGTTCTTGTAATTTGAGGAAGGCCATCCATAGCCACTTTTCGTGGGGCTGACAATGTCTATCAGTTGTGATTTAATTTCTGGAGATGTGGAGTTCATGAAAACCGCTTGTGCAAATTTTTTTCTTAGAAGGTATTGGTGTCGGCTACCAGGTGTAGAAGATACAGACTGTCATTGAAATATTCATCCAGTGTAACTTTCATATTCCAGTACCATGCATTTAAGTTTGAGCCATCCATCTTCAAGATGTTTTTCGAAGTTTTTAGGTCTTGCTTCACGTTGGCTATTGTTTGTGAGGTGTGTCAAGGTTCTTCTCAGTCCCGCGAGCCACTAAGTTTATGCCTTAAGGGTAGATGTGTAGTGGCAGCAGATGAAGAAGTGGGTGGAGGGTTGGAATTTCGAGGTTGAAATCTTAAGGAGTTGTCCATACCAGGTGGTCAAGGGGGTTGAATGTGAGGTGTTTGTTTAAGTCATTTTTGAATTAGATGAGAAAAGAGAAAAAAAAAGGTTTTTGGAGGCAGTTGCACCTCTGCATGAACACTTCAAGATCTGGCCAAGATCTTGACCTAATCACCTATTGTAGACAAAGTGAAAGAAACAGATAAACTGATAGAGAGAAGTAGAGATAGTGAAGAAAAAAAAGCAGAAGAGTGAAGAAGGAAGAAAAAAAAAATGGTTGATGAGACCTGATAATTATTGGTTTAAATGAAGAGACAGACAAAAAGGAAAAAAAGGCACTTAAAGGCCCATGGTCTTTTTGGACTAGATGTGGGTTTATTTAGATCGTGTTTTTATTAATTATATTCCCAATGACTCATTTTGCTAAAGTATACTGTGAGTATATACAGTGGCCGGACAGAAATTTTCACCCGGTGCATGCATAATCCAGGTTATCGGCCTTTTTCTTCTTCTTCCTAACACCACCACCATTGCTACTCACGCCTCAAGATCATACTAATTTTATGAGTTACCTTTCACATTTTGGTAATTTGTCCTTTCTTTCTCTTTTCTTGCCAAACTGACTCATTAATCTCTTATCCAATATTTACCTTTTTTTCCGCTTTTCACTCAAACTACGACAGGGTCCTCAGCTCGCAAACGACATCTCATCCATGAAATGAAGATCACAATAGTTAAACCATCGACATACTATTCCAATTAAAACACAATCTGTGCTCCTGGCACAATCCAATCACATTATTCAAGCCTTGTTGCAAACACATGAAAACCCCTCAAAAATATAGTTTTGTAATTTTATCACCCAATGACAGTTCCTGCTATGTTTAATGCCTTTAAATAGGCTTGGAATGGATTTTCCGACCATATTTCGAAAAACTTGATTGCATCTTTGCTTTCAAAGGTGCAAGTTGCCAGGGAAGCAAACAGTAAAGCTACATCTTGCTGATGCTTTTTTTGCTCAATTTTGTCCACTTTTCACCAATCTTTTTTGCTCAATGCTCATACCAACCCCATCCCTTTCATTAAGGAAAAGGATAGACTTGTCAACTTGCTCGTTGTCGATTTCAAGAATGATGTTTTTTCAAAAAATGTAATCTTTCTACGAATTGGTGTCCGGCTTAGTTTATTTTGTGACAGTCCTATTCTACATGGTCGTATGAGTTAGAAATGTACAAGCTCATGTCTGTAGAGTGAATATTAAGGGATTTATGAGGAAAAAAAAACAGGTGGAAATTATTGTCCGGCCACTGTACATGACTTAGGGTTGCTGCGGCACAGGTAAGTTTGACCTGGCAGCAATAAGATATCTATGAAAATGAAATTTAATTCAATCAAATTGAGGTGAAGTATAATTGAATCAAACAATGCAATCAATCATATGAAGTCCAAGGAAGAAAAAAAAAACAATAAAAAAAAGGAATTGACAAGATGGTTACGTTAGAGGCCAGGATTGATTACGCAAGGGTGGAATATTTAGAATATATTTTTTGAACTTTAGGATTATATATAGATTGATCTATGAGAGTGGTTGTTAGCAAGTTGGCTTAATTTTGTTGCATTTATTTTTGGCCACGCAGGGCACCAACCTGCGTAATTTTGTAATTGGCTGTGATTCATGGTACTATATAAACGAGACAAATATGCATTAATGTTGAAAAATAAGGTGACACAGTAGCGAGATGAAATATATTTATATTTAACAATAACATTAAAGTTAAAGTGTTAATTGCTGATTTCAAGATTTTGAGAGTGCCTCCCATTACGTGCCCCACCTTTATTTTTAACTTTGTTTTTCGGTGCTTTTTTTTTGCATATGAAACTGTTGGGGAATTGCTTTTTCTCTTTGTCATTTGTATAATCTCACCCGTCAAGGGACATGAAGGAAGTATTTATTAGACTAGTTACAACTAGTTAAAGTGAGAAAAGGAAAATATATAAAAAATGAAACTAAATGTGATGGACAATGTCTACGACATGGAAATCAGATTAGCACTACAGTAAGTGAGCAACGTGACTCGTGATTTTAAAAAACAACTTAATTGAGTTAATCAAACTCAATCGAACCCAGGAAACCAGGTGGATACGAAACCTAAGTTGTCTTTTTGCTGGAGGAGGGAGGGCGGTGGGTGAGGTTTTTGGTAGTCTAGACAAAGGATGTGTGAGGACAATGATTCTTTCATCCGCTCTTTGATTAGCAGATAGAGCAATTAATTAACTGAATGAACAGCTAATTAATTAATAGAATAGACAAAGATAGTATGGGTGCAAAGACCAATCAACTAAAGCACATAATACAGTAAACAAGACAAGCAAATAGAAGATACAACATGTGTGAGTGTTGGATAAAGCAGAACAGAGAAAGAAAATACAGATTGACGTGGATAGATATTGATATTAATTAGGTGTTGAAATAGACTGCGAGAGAAGAGTGAAAATGTGCAGGGATGTGTGAATGAGGTGTGAGAGTGTGAGATTGGCGGTGAGAGGAATGATTGCTGCTGAAGGGATGGAGATGGAGAGGAGCCCACTGGCGGTTGGTGGCAGATCGTGCATGAAGGAGTATGTGCGTTGAGAGATGAGTGTTTGATCGAGAGCAGAGCATTAATGGGTGAATGGGTGAATGGATGTAGCCGGAAACTAGCGTGAACACTGGCGACAATACTAATGAGAATACTCATCGCAATGCCAGCCTTGACACAGATCTAAGCTCAAAGAGGCAAATCTTTTACATTGGTTGGACGGGCGTCCTTTCCCACCCAGCAACCGGCCAGTATTTGTGCCTCCGTCGCTCATTTGATTCCCTCGTTTCCGTCTATTTTTTTTTTTTCATTCTTTCTCACTCGTAGTCTGCTATTATCTGGTTAAAACTCTCTCTTACTAGACCTCTTTCTTTTCTTTGTCCTTCGGCTCCTATCTATTTTTCTTTTGGTTTCGTTTCCTTCCTTCGTCTCCCTCTTACCTCCACTTATATCTATTCTTATCTTGTCCTCTTCACTCTCTTCTTTTGTGTTTGATCTATCCCACTCTCTCTTCACACACATATCCTATGACTGGCTTAGCTGCCTGGCTGTCTGTCTGGCTTTCGGCCGTGGGCGTGCTTCACACCGCTGCTCAGATCACCCAAGACACTGGTGGTGATATTCCCCTTGCCTCAAAACACTTCACATGGCCGGCATTGCCCTATCAAGCTGATACTGGAAATGGACCCCGTGGTCAACAGCAAGGTTTGTAACCATCATGCTTCTTACTGTTTCAAATGTTAGCGAGAGATTGACTTTATAAACCTTGTCGATGAATGGTTCCTTTTTTGCTCTCTCCCCTCTCGCTTAACCTAGGTTACAACCTCTGTAATGCAACGACTACCGGTAATTCGTCAATGTGTCAAACGGCTTTTATTAACTCATTGGATGATAAGTTTTTGTCTCTTGTTCTTTTGTTTGGCCTCTATAACTTATTTTTATTCTTGATGGTCATTACAGTTCTGCTTATGGGGAAGCCCTAAACCTAACAAGGCAGTAGCCGAAGTAGAAGAGTCGATGGTTGCTTTTTGCACAAAGAAGAAGTTTGGTGGTCGCATGATTCCTGCTGGGGCACTTCAAGGTGTTCAGATGTGCGTTTTTTCGCTTAATTGGTTTTAAAGTGGCATTATTTTCTCACTAGCCAGAGTTATTGTTATTGTTATAGGATTCGAACCCCTGATTACATTCAAGTTGTCGGCATGATTGACCAGACTAAACTCAACCTTCCTGCAGATGACTCTGGAGGTGAAGAAGATCCTCATGGTGCGGATTCTCGAGGAAACCCCCTGGGCTCACTTCTCTACTCTAGCGCCTTTAATAAGCCCGGCGGTCCTGAGTATACGCAGGTCATTGAATGGTCCTATTTTGTTGGAGGTGGTATTTTCTGTTTCAAGGCTTGTGACCCTGCTGGTCCTAATGCCGCCTCTTTGTGCCAACGTGAGTCTTGTGCTATTTTAAAAACTCAAATTACTAAAGACTGAACATCTTATCAACTTAAAATGCGCAGACATCTACGACCGTGTGGGATGCGTTTATAACGCACCTTCTAATTATTCTGCTATTAATGGAACTTTCCAGTTTTGTAAAGGTGATAATCAACTACCTGTTGGTGTGTACGTTGAGAATGGTGTTACGAAAACATGGAATCAACCTCCCGAAGCATTAGGACCAATCAAGTATGATATTTACCTTGGGCTTGTTTTCATATTGCTTGATAATAATGGATGCGGTTTTTATTTTTTATAGGACTGTCGGTTACACTCCAATTGTTCCTAAGAGTTCAGATTGTGCTACCTTTACCTCGGATGCGCTTTACGCTGATCTTCCAACACCCGTTGGTGCTGTTGCCACGGCTACATCTACAGGAAAACCGGGGAACAACCAAACCGGTACTTACAGTAATAACGGTGTTCCCGTTCCCACTCAGGAACCTAAAAAGTCGAATGCAGTTGAAGGCCTTTATGTTGCTGCTCCCATTACTGGATTGGGCATTTTGGTCGGATTAGGTTCATTTTTATTTGGTGTTGTTGGGACGCTATAACGATAACCTTAGGCTAATAACCAAATCATATTAGCTATCCTTTCGGTTCTCATGTATTTTATATTACTATCAACGCAATTTATGAATTTATTACTTTTTCTAATTAGATGTTTCCTCTATTCAATTAGCATATTTAGCATCTCTTTTTATTCTACACAGCAATTTATTCTTGCCAGTTCTCACGATAAATTGATTAATATTTTGCAGACATTTTTAGCATCAATAGTTCCTTTTATTCTAATATTGATTGGCAATTTAGTATTTATTTGACACCTTGCATCTGATAGAAGTTGGGAAAGATGTGGCAGAGCCACTACTGTTCTATTGATTTATCTATTAAGCAAGGTAATTAAAAGAATATAAATATATGTTTTCTTTTGTAGAGCAACTTTTTTTTGATAATAATTGCTGACTAATGAACTTTTTGTTAATAAGTCTTGTTGATGATATGCAAGATGTTTGCAATAAAAATGTAGAGCAAATGTAAGGAAGCTTGTCTTTTTTTTCTAAATAGGGGGTATCAAAGTTGCCAAATCCCACACAAAACCCCACTCCTTGTAGGATTTCGGGACTATTTAAGATTTATACCCTGACACAACCCTACATTTTTATCATCATCATGCGATTCGTTCATTCAGCTTTAGACTGTTTCTTGCCACTTGGTAATGTAAATGAGAAATTCTTTGGGCCTGACTTATACATCAGTTCAATGCCACTTGGCAAATTATCATTTCCCTTATATCTTGAATTCATGGAATTGATATGTAACAGCGCATGTTGGTTTAATTAGGTTGTAGACCTTATCACTGGTTTCATTTTTCTTTATCCTAAAATCATTTATATAGAAAGGAATAATGATTTTTATTTCAGCTCCAAAAGTAATAAGCTGATAGAAGATTAGTGTTGAATTGGAGAAAAGAGGTTGCTCAGTATGGTGAAAAGGGTGGTGCGATGGGGAGTAATGGTTAGAAATACCACAAAATAGAAATTGTACGACGTTCACCAGGTCAACTTTGATATGTGTGATGCAAAATACCACAGTTTTTTTTAAATTCCTTGTTGGATTTTGGGTAAAAAAACATTTCTTGGAAATCTGATATTAGAATTTTGGAAAAAGTTTTTAACTTTGATGATACCTACCCACCCACTAAGTTAGAAAAAAAAAAAAAAAAAAAAAAAAAAAAAAAAAAGAATATAAAAAAGGAAAAAAAAAAAAAAAAAGGCTTCCTTCCTTGCATTTGCTCTACATTTTCATTGTAAACATATGATTAGTAACAAATATTTGAGCTGAGAGCCTTACTTTGGAACTCAGCCAAGATTTACCTGAGAATTCCTTAAGTTCAATTTTGAGGTGCTCTTTTATTTTCAATTCAAATTGATTAATTGATTATTAAACTTAATATGAAAGAGATGTTTTAAGTTATTGGTTCATATATATATCATAACATTAAATTTTAAAGCTGATAGTGATTATAAAATTTGACCTAAACAGGGAATTGTGACAATGATTATAATGAGGAGTCTTTCCATTCAAAACAAAATCTACTCTCACTTTTTAAATATTTTTAATTTATGTCTCATTCTCAATGATGAACTATAGTTCATTTAGTTGATAATTGAAAAAATTAAAAGAACCCTCATTGAATGCCTCACATTTTGAGCTGAGCCACTATCCAGTGGGAAAGTGTCAGCCAGGCTACTAGACTTAACCGGTAAAATAATTGATTATTTTACTGAGTTGAAGCCACACCCCTTCTTCTTACTAATAATTAATTATCTACTTAAGTATTACTTACAATTAATTAGTTAAGTACAATAAGTAGTATAATTAATTAGTGTAAATAAAATGTCCCCTACAATTTTACTCCCTAACACCGTGCTCAATAGTATAAGTCAATGGGAATAAAATTTAATAATAAAATTATAATAAAAAAACTTTAAAACAATTATATTACCTCAGTGAGAGATCTGGAATTCTGTGAAAGTAATATAATTAATTAATTATTGTGTAATTAATTGTGACAGTCCAAGGAACTCAAACTTTATTGCTAATAAATTTGATGCCCTTGTTGACGTACCAGTTTATTTATTTCTTATGTCATATATGTACTCCTTTTAGTCATTCTTTCTCTCACATTCTTACAGTATATGGTGTAAATTCCGTATATTTTATTCCCTCATGTTTTGCCTATAAAAGGCCTCTTACTTTGTGCTTTTCAGAACATTCATTCATCAATTACTTATTACTACAATTACAATACAATACTTATTTCTATATTTTATAAGCTTAGTATTTACAACAGCATAATTCTAATCTATAAATTATACTAATATTTAAAACCTACCTCTTATAGTTGAGCAAATAAATCAATTTGATTAAGAAAATATGTACTTTACTTTGAGAGTTCATTAAATCCCCAATTTTCCTTGTATAAACCTTGAATAAACTTCTAGACCCAAAAGGACCCCTTGACAGAAAGTATTTTTATGCAGCCTTTATGAGCTAGATAACAAAAGTAACAACTGTTGCAGTACGGTAACTTGCAACATATTTTAACCACCACATAATTTTTTTCTGCTGCCATTTTTCTTTCCTCAATACCACCACTTATCTCAAAGATACCTCTGGCTTCTCAAGTTGTTCTTGTAACTCATAGTTAATTAAATTTTCATTTTCATTCTGCAATGTCCACTTTGAATACTAGAAAGAAACACCTAAACTGATGAAATGAAGGGTATTATTTTTGGCATGTGGATTGGGGGCTGCAAAAAGTCTCTAATTTCTTGTCATCTCTCCATCCCATGCTCCACAGTTTATTCAGGCCAGTTTACCATCAAGACTGCACCTTGTAGTGGATCCCCACACAAGATGGATTCCCATGATCTAAGTTTACTGCAAGTCCCTCATACCCTTTTTGGAAACAAACAACCCACATCATGAGGTTGTCCTTATGGAGGACAATGCTCCTTCTATTCACACATCTAAAAAATATCAAGCATATTGTGAATTGGTGGACCTGAGGAAAATGAAGTGGCCAGCCCAATCACCTGATTTGAGTCCAATCAAATATCTATGAAAATTAATGAAGACAAATATTCATTAGGTGTACAACCCCCCCAAAAAAAGATATTACAAAAGTGTTACATTTAGCTTGGGAGGACCCTTCAGCCAACATGTTAGATAATTTGATCAAGTCTATGCCACAAGGATGTAAGAAGTAGTAGATGCCTCTGGGGGGCCTACTCTTTGGTGAACAAGGCAAGTAATTTATTGAAAAGATGATTACATATATAGAGTCTACAGATCCTGTTTAGAAATGATACATGTTTGCAATAAAATCTTAGTGGTAGTTAAAGAGAAACAAGAAAAAAAATACAAAAATCATGGGGTGTCAAAAATATGTTTCTTCCCACTGTATATTTAAGCAGATATTTAAATTTGTGATTTAAAATAAAATTGTATTTTAACAGTGTTTTATTTTTCAGTTGTATATGTTTCCCATGCTTTATTTAACTGAGGAGGTACAGAATTGATTAGGATGCAATTTCAAGTATTGATCTTCAGAGTGGCAAAAATTTTGAGCTTTATGTACCATAAGAGAATACCTGATACATTATTTCACCAGATAATAAAAGGGTGGCACCTACTAGTGGGTACCTTCCCTCTATCAAGCTACCATAGTTTAGTCAGGGGTAGGCACCTGCTAGTGGCTGCCAGATTTTTTCTCTGGTGTTTGTTTTTAATTTTTGATTATCTCTAAAAAAATTTCACTTTTAATTTTGCCTCCAAGATTATTGAAAGTATCAATAACTTTATTTCCTAAAATGGCTTCTTAATGAGCATAGAAACAATGAAATGAATTTATTGATTTTGTCAATTTTTTTTAGATAAAAAATATAGACAATATTTAAATAAGAGTAAATTCTGAAGTTTGATTTCAAAATATGTTTATTATATTTAAATAGTTTTAATTCCTTCTATATATTCCGAAATACCAGCTTTGTATACCAGAAAAAAAAGCTGGAACCTGATAGAAGGTGCCAAAATCTTCAAATGTGATAAGGGAGTGATCATAAATGAGAAAAATTATTGAAACCAAATGTAAAATAACTTTTCTTATTAGCCTTTTAATAATTCATCTCATGCCCTTTTCTGCCTTCTATTTCTTAAAGCTCAAAACTATGAATTTCATCTATAATTTTTCATCTTGTGTTATTGAAATGTAGATGCAAATAAATCAAACCCTGGTAGTTTTAAAACTGGGAAAATTATGGATGCTGTAGATTTTTCTGCAGCCAGAATCCAAGGCAGATGAAGAAATTTGTGAATCTCTTGTCTCTTAAGTTAAATAGTAAGAGATTAACTTGTTTCAGCTGAATGGAGACTTGCCACAGGTCATGTGACATGTATTTTAATCCAAAGATCATCAAGAAAACAAATGAGGTGTTTCTTGAATCAATCTTCTTCACTCACACTGCTGAGATTTTTAATCTTTTTTTTTACTATTGGTTGTACTAAGAATTTTCATTAATGTTTTTAATTATAACTATTTTGTTCTATCTTCATTAAATGAATTCTTGTTCTTTTAGCTAAGATATCTACTTGCATCTTCATTATAAGTAGCTCTTTAAATGATTTTTTTCACTACTATTTAGTCTAATTTGATTCCATTTTAACTCTAAGTCTGAGCACTAAAATGATTTGGCTATATAAAGCTTTTGTGTATTCACACATTGAGTTTTTTAGTTTTCTCAGTAAATTCTTTTAAACTCTTTTATCTTAGTATTCTTATATACTATTTGAAACTATTTTAGATCCACATATTATCTTTGATAAATACCTTACTAACACCAGAAAAAAAAATGTGGGCATCTGATCAAAGGTGCCAATCCTTATCTTTGATTTAATTCATTTATAGTTCAGCTGTAATTCTTCTGGAAAAATCATGCACTGAAAACTGAGAATTATAGCTCCTGTGGCCTCAAATCTTATTTAATCTGGTGTCATAAATGGATTGAGGGATTGGCACCTGCTAGCAGGTTCCAGGTATTCTTTGGTGGCACAGGGGGAAAAATCCCTGAAATAGATGTCTAGTTCAGTTTTTTGGTAGCAGGGTATGACTCTTGGTCTGATTTGTGGAGTTACCCTGTTTGACCCCACCTTATTTGTTTGCTTTTCTGACATTAGCATCTCCTTGGCTCATGTCCTCTCATCTTCATGGATTCAACCAAAAATTCTATTTGCACCTCCTCCTCCCTTCTCTTACAAGCATAACCACACCACACCACCTTAATCCTCTTCCAAAGGCAAAAAATAAGGTGGGCTCAAAAAGTGACATTCAATGGGTTTTCACAAAAATCCACCTAGGAATAGAATAGGGTCACAAATCTGAACTAGAAATCTAGTTCACCATTTTTTTCCCCTGTGTGGTGTAATTTTTTTAAGTCTTTTTAAAATTTATGCTTTTATTGAAAACCTACTACTTGGCCTTGAATTTATCTTAAATCTTATTTATATTCTTCAAGGCCATTGTAAACCTCAAACATTTTCATTGAGGTTGTTTTATAAACCTTATTTTTCATCCTTGAAGATTTCTCAGACCATAATTGATAGCCTCACTAATATCTATAACCTTATTAAGATTACATAATGATCCTCTGAGAATTATTTAACCTCATAGAACTTAATTTAGCTCCCTTATAGCCCATATAAAATCTTCAAAACTATCATGAAGCTTATTAAGAAAAGTTCAAGTATTTTCCCTCAAACCCCATGCAAATATTTTTTTATTCTTCAAATAATTTTAAATTAAAATAATTTTCTTTTGAGGCTCTTCCTATTTTTCATGAATTATAAGTCTTAATCCTTAAGCTTTAAAAATTTCTCTTATTACCTTTGATTCACTCAATATACTAATGGGTACACCATCAATTGAAAAGATCCAAGATTGAAAAAAGAGATACTTAAGAGAATGAGGTACATAAAGAAAAAAAATATTTGGTATATTTTTTAAGCTACACAAAAGCTTGAAGTTCTCACTGAAATGCACTAGATAGAGGCTGAGGTAGAGTCTATTAAAGCTGCCTCTCAAGGTTGACTGCCATAAACACAGACCAGAAAGTTGAGTGAAATCAAAGAAAATAAGATTTTTTTTTTACTGAATAAAGATAACCCTTGAAATTCTTTATATATTGATACTATTTATAGGTGTGAAGCTACAGACAATCAAAAATCTCCAAGAAAAAATAAAATATGGTCTACTCTTAGCTCTATGCAGAGTCCTTCTTCTCCCACTGTATCAAACAAGCATTTGATCATGTAATGTTTGTGTTTTGGGTGTCACTTTCCTACATATAAAACACAACATAGGCTTCTGAAGTACATCATATTTTTATAGGAACTTGTGTTTTATAATGAAATGTGACCTGAAGGCTCACAAAATTTCATATTTTACTGTGGAATATTGATACCCAAAATGAAAATGTGACATGATCTTCCCCATTTCAGATTTTCCATGCAGGTAAATATGCTTTCACATTTACATTTCAGATGTAAACGTCATACATATTGAATGTTTCTTGAGGCTTAGTATTAAAATGTGAAAATTTTGTGCTTGTTGATTCCCATTTTATAGCTGAATATACATTTTCCTTGTTTCATATTTCAGCCCTGGGTTCCCATTCCACTTCTTCATCTATATATTGTTGAAAGAAGCTCAAGAAATTCACAATATATACTAAAAATTTCATTAATAGATATTAGAAGCACATTAGTAGGTTAAAGATAGATAGGTAAAGACCCAGGTTATTTTCCAAACACAAATTTTTTTCCTATGAATTAAGTCTTGGTACCCATACAGAAAAAGAAAATACACAAGAAAACTAAATAACATGAAATAATTTGTAACTATTTGGAATAGAATAACTTCAAAAGAACAATCATTACCCCACAATAAAAAGTGCCCACTTTTCAAGAGTTTCTGAGGTGTGATTAAATAGGCTTAAAGAATTTCTCCCCAATTTCTTCTATAGTTTCTATTCCGCAAACCATTTGGAACACCACAACTATTTCTATAAATATTTCCATTTGGCTCTTAAACTCTACTTTATGCCTCTCTCACTCTTTTAAATCTCCCAATGTTCAAATTTTGGATAGAGTCTATACTATTTACATTTAGCACTCTTTCAGATCTAAAGCAAGTCTATTCCAATATCTCAAACTTTTAAAAGTGAAAAATTTGGATGGCATCCATATTACAAACTTTGGCTTAAAATTTTGGTATAAGAAGTGAGAAAAACTGTAAAAAACATCCTTAGAATATGAAACTTCCCAATTTGAACTACAGTCCCTGGAAATAATCTCTAACAATTTTTACATATTTTATTAAACTAAAAATACTGCTTAAATGACAGTAGTGCCATTGGAAAGAGAAGGTGAAATAATTCCATATTCAAAAAAAAATAAATGATCAATAAATATTTAATTTTGATAAAATAAAATGAAATTTTCATGAGATATTTTTTTACTTTTAGTTAATTTAAAGTGGAGTAACCTATTAACATAAGAAAAAAGCCCAGAAAAATTTGACCTAAAAGATTTTTTTTGATTATTTCCCTCCTGAATATGAATATATTTCACCTTCTTCTTTATTCAATGGTTCTAGTCAAATTTTGTTACCATCATAAGTTTTGAAGCTCAAACTTCTAATTTTTTGTGAAATTTAATGCCATCAAAAATGCTCATTAGTAGGTGTCAAAAATTACCATATACACCATTCAAGCACATCCCAAGAAAGGTACCAAGTAAGTCATTTAATTTAAAATTAAATATATGAATAGCAGGTGTAATTCAACAGACTTTTTATCCCTTAACACAGTGTCTTTTGTGTACATCCATACCTTTCAAGCACTTCATTGCCTTAACATTATTAGTCAGCATTAGGTACACACATGCCCGTACCTTAATTTTTTTTCTTCACCTAATTCTTAGGGCAACTTTTAAAAATGCACAGTACATTTTTCATCGAATCTTAAGTGATACCTATCATAATACTCCAGCCCTTAATTCCTCCCATCCTTATTTTTTTCCCCAAACACTAACATGAGTCCTTCACTTCATCAAAAGCTTCATACAACCTCTAATTCTGTGGCCCTTGATATTATGATTGAGTCTGATACAGATTATGATGCAGAATTAGATTTGGTTCATATGAGTAACCTGTTAGAGAGCCACTACATTACTTCCCAAACAACTTTATTCAAATTTTACCACAATATCCACTTCATAAACTTTCTGAAATTCCTGAACCTAGCTTTTGACAAATTTTCTGAACTACTTATCATAGTTTTAAATGGCTACATAGTTTTTTCCATTATCATTTCATTTCCCTCTAAAACTCTAATTTCTCACAATGGGAGCCTGAAATATAAATCTCTGTGGAAATTTTCTAATTTTTTTAAATGAGAATGGTGCTTCCATAACTTGTCTTGAGAGCCTCTTCAGCTAAAGTCATGGAAAAGTAAATCTATAAACAAAGAACAACATCATAGCCATGAATTTGCTTCAATCACTATTCCTCACATGACCCATTAAGGAGTTTATACTGGAAAAAACTCTCAGGTCATTCAAAATGAAGGATTCCATGGTTTTATTGATTTTGTTGATGGAACAACTATCCCTTTGAGCCAAAATCCTGAAAAGAGTGGAGATAATTAATTTTTTTGTAAAAATATTTCATTTCTTACCTATATCTAACATGTTTTTACATCTATTACTAATCCTTTCTTGCTTTTTCTTTGGTTAGGTATTCTGATGCTCTCCAATTGGCTTGTAATTAAAATATAAAGTTAATTGCCTTTCATGCTGGACTTCCTTGTTCTTTCCATGACTCTTCAGTTTTTCAATAATTGATTATTTTTCAAAAACCTCATAATTTGATGAAAATAAATATCTTCTTGCTAACTCTTCTTAATATAGTAGTAAATATGTGTTCCCAGAATTTTGTGGGGCTGGTCATGAAAATAGTGAAAAATTACAAATCAACACTCATTTTTCCAAATCTCAAGTAAGGATTGAGAATGAAATTGTAATTTTGAAAGGTTGATTTTCTTCACTGAGGGAAATGAAGATTCCTTTACATAATAAGAAATAAATGAAAGTTACCATGTGTGGTTGAGTAATTTCTTTTAAATCTGTTCATATTTTTATTTTGACATGTTCTTTAAACTATCCATGTTTTAATTTTTACATGTATATGCATTTAAAAAATAATTTTTAACAAAATAACCAAAAAATATATATAAAATGGTTATTTTCTCCCCTGAAACTTACTGTGGGAGGGGTCAGGATTACCAATTTTTATTTTATTTTGTAAATTAATAAGTAAACTAGTCAAAAAAGATAAAAAACCTACTTAAAGAAATGAGATTCAGAATACTACCTTCCAATGAGTTATAATGTTACTAAAGTCAAAGAGAACCTTTGACATGCATTTTTATTATGAACTAACTCAAAAAATTAAATATTTGAATGACTTCCTTTACACAGCAGAAAAGCCCAATTACCCATTACTTAAAGTCAAAAATTATTTTTAATGACTGTTTAATTAAAAATTTATAGAATAAAAATGAAACTTTGTAAAATACTTTATTTACCATAATTATCCTCCACCACCTAAAGCTTTAGTTTTCTTTGAAACCTCATGCCTCACTTTACTGACCCAATTAGAAAAAACTCACAATAAATTTTCTTTAAACATTTAGGAAACATCCTGTGGGTGTTCTGAAGCAATTTTTTTAAAAAAAAGGAAAAAAAAAGTCAGTAAATTACTCAGAAATGTACTGGGAACATTTCCAAAGAAAAATAACTAAAAAAAACCTTGCTAAAAATGCTTTTAAACAGTCAGGAAATGTCCTGTGATGGTTTCCAAAGCAATTCAGAAAAAAAAGTTAGTGAACAACTAAAAAATGTGCTGGGAAAATTTCTGAGTTGTTTCCAAAGCAAAATAACAAAAAAAAATACAAAAAATGCTTGGAAATAGTTAAGAAACATCCTGCAACTGTTTCTGAAGAAATTTTGAAAAAAATGAAAAAATAAAAAAAATAGTTAGTAAAATACTTGGAAATGTGCTGAGAAATGTGCTGAGAACATTTCCAAGCCATTTCTGAAGTAAAATAACAAAAAAAACTCACCAAAAATTCTTGGAAAAAGTCAAAGAACATCCTGTGACTGTTTCCAAAGCAATTCAGAAAAAAAATAAAAGTTAGTAACCAACTTGGAAATGTTCTGGTAATATTTCTGAGCCATTTCCAAAGCAAAATAGCAAATAATAAGGGGTATCAAAGTTAGTAATAATTTATTTCAAAATACCTCTTTCTTACATCAAATCAACTATGATTACTTTTTAATATATGGCACATTGTAGCCCCAAAACACCTTTTTACTGAGAATTAATGTCAAGTTTGTGCCTTTCTTTTTATTTTGTGAAATATCTTTTATACAGTTACAAATTTCTAACTTTGATACCCCCTAATAATAAAAATATAAATGACTCACAAAAAATGCTTTGAAGAAGTCAGGAAACATCCTGAAACTTTTTTCAAAAAAAATTGGAAAAATAATTAGTAAAAAGAAAAAAAACATAAGGTAATACTAGCCTGGGATAAGGGTTAGAGAAGCCTAAAATCAAAGAAGAAGAAAAAAGGAAGAAACAAACAAATAAAATAAAAAGTTAGAAAGAATGGAAAAAAATAGAATAAAGATTGAGGTTCAATAAATTAAAAGATGAGAAGGATTTTAAATGTATGAAAATGGTAAGAAAGGGCAAAATAATAAGCAAAGAAAAGATAGTTGTGGGAATCTGGAAAGAGAAATGGATGATGAAAGTTTTATTATATGCATTTCACAGGGGGAAAAAAGGTGAGAGCTAGATGTCACATTCAGTTTTGTGACTTTATTCCATACATGGGCACATTTTTGGGAAAAAAAATGGAATGTCACTTTTTGGGCCAAGGAAATGAATCTAGGAGTAGCCATTCCTGAGTCCTTTTTTTTGTTCAATTTTTTAATCTACCTTTCTCACATCTTTTTTACTTATATTTTATTATCATCTCTCTGGTTTTCCACTTCCAAACCTCATACTATCCTCCTCCTTCACTTCACTGCTCATGAACATTTTATTCCAATATTTTTTACTCATTTCATATGTATTTTCTTTGGTATATTCTTCTAGTACTTAAATTTTCTTATTTTTTCTTAGTAAATGTGGTTTTTCAGTTTTACCTTCTCATGATATATTCCCCTTCCAAACATCTCATTTTTGTGCATAATAATACACTCTCACAAATTTATTTTCCTTTCTTTCTTGCACATTTTTTCCCCTTTCATTCTTTTCCCTCCTCCACTCATTACCACACATGCACCTTCCCTCTCATATCTCTTTAATCTTTTCCCCTTTCTCATCCCCTTGCTCCCCTCCTTTCACCTATCCTCACCATTCTTTTTCTTTCATCTCCTCTCTCTCCCCTCTTAATTCTTACTCTTTCATAACTCTCAATTAAATATCCTTGCCCTTCCATACCTCTCCCCCTTAAATCCTCTTTCTTTCATCCCCCTCCCCTCCTAATCCTCTTGCTTCCATCCTCCTTCCCTCCCAATCTTCCCACTTCCATTCCAATCCCATCCCCACCCTTTCACTTCCCATCTCTCCCCTTCTCTCCCCATATTCTTTCTTTGCTTTCCTCCTCATCTCCTCCCTAAGGGAGGGGGAGGGAAGAGATTGGGAAGGGAAGGGGGAGGGAAGAGGATGGGAAGGGGAGGGGAGGGAAAGGAGTGGTTAGGGAGAGAAGCAAGAGGATGGGAAGAAGAGGGGGAGAAGAGGGGAAGGAAGCAAGAGGATGGGAATGGGAGTGAGAGGGGAGGGAGAGGGAGAGGGTAGGGAGATGGGAGGGAGGCAAGAAGATGGGAAGAGAGAGGGAGGAGAGGGAGACAAGAGGATAGGAAGGGGAGGGGGAGGATAGTAAATCCAGAGGATGAGGAGGGGAGGGAATAAAGAAGATAGGTGGAGAAGGGATGGAAAGGGTAGAGAGGGAAATGGAAGAGTATATAGAAGAAACTAAGAATATGCACCATCACTAAAAGTATGATGGCGTACTGAGGGGGAAAAAAGTATATAAAAAGTGAGCAATAACTTTAAATGTGAAAATTGAAAAAGGAAATTACCACTGAAGTATTAGATCTAGTGGATGAGTGGGAAAGGGTAAGATGGTATGAGAGAGGTGAGTATGGGGTGAGAAAAATGGATAGCAAAATTGGTAAAAAAAACAAATAGTGAGCTCTAGCAGGGCTATTCTGGAAAACAGACCCGAAGTGTACCCTGAAACCAAAAACTGAACTAGCAGTGTATTTAAAGGTTTTTTCCACATTTAATGAAATGAATTATGGAAGTGTTTCAAGGGAATGAGGTGAGGCATTTTCCTACCAGGAAACTTGTATTGAGAGGATGTTTGTATTGGTGGGCTGAATTATGGTTGTGGAAATGGTGCAAGAGTAAAAAGTATTTGATCTCATGTTTGACATGTCTAACCCCAAGTCAGCTATTTATGATGGCATCTTGAAAGTTAATTTTGAAACTGAATTCCACCAGGTGTATATGGTAATGCTTTATACCTCCTATTAGATTGTCTAAAACATGGCAAATCATCCACTAAAAAATCCCTTTTTTTTAGTCAAAAGAATAACAAAAAAAATTCTATTAGGGTGTGTCAGCTCTCAAAATTTTTCACATTAATCTAAGTGTGGATTTCCAAAACACAGTAGCCCCAGCACTGGTGTATTTAAAAAGTGAAATATTTCACTCAAATTCACAATTTCTCAACCAAAAGTGCTGGCTTCACCATAAATTCCTATTTCACTGATCTTTCAGAATCATCCCACTTATATGCAGCACTCTTCCGCTTAATGCTTCATAACTCAATAAATTGTAAAACATTTTTATTTTCATATAATATAAGAGTAATGCCATCCTCACTCTCAAATTTTAATAAAATACATAAAGCAATGAATTTTATAGCTCTTCATCTTCTCTTAGATTCTAATTCTGATCTTGAAGAATATTTTGTTGTTTAATCAAAAATGGCCAGGAAATTTTATCTTCCTCCCAGAAAGCCCCAGGTATTTTATACCTCCAAGTACACCATGCAAAGACTCCTAAAATTATCTGCACCCAATTTTAAACAGCTATTCAAGACCTCCCAGGAGTATTTCCTTAAATTGGTTAAACTCATTCAAGATCACCATGTGTTTCATAACAAATCTCAAAAACAAAAAAATGTTCCTTCAATTCAATTGGCTATCAGAATATGGCTTTTTGGGGTTCAATGGTAATAGAGATGCCTTGAAACATTTGAAAAATGTCTTCTCATTAGGGTATGGCTCAACTAAAAGCTATACAAAATGATGCATCACTGCTATCATCTCCTTAATATCTCAACTTTTCCCCTGTAAAACAAAAGAAGAGCAACTTGAAACATCTCAGGTTATGCAAGAAGAGGGTTTCCCACAATTGATAGTCAGAGAGCTGTTCAAGGTGGAAACAATTACTTTAACTGAATAAGTTGGTACCATTTTTTTTCTTGTCTTAATAGTGTGAATTCTTTTTTTCACAAAACATTTTTTATGCACAAGAATGTTTTATTACTTTTTCATGTTACTGGGTAAAAAAGTTTAATTGAGTACCATGAAAACATGTTACATTGTTTAATTTGTGTTTGTAATCTAAAATTCATCCATGTAACTGCATAAATTTATATATGTCTAATGTAAAATTTATATTCCTTTCAATTTTAAAATTCTAAAATAAAATATACTGCTTTCTTTCTAAGTTTTTTTCTTAAATTATCAAGTCAAAAAATGGTAATACCTCCCCCTAAATTTTTTCCTATTAGGGGATCCAGATTTCCAAATTTTTGTTTCAAGTCACAAATAAACAATAAACAAGTAATTCAGAGCAAGACACAAAAATCTTCAAGAAAATAAATTGAATGAAGCATCTCACAAATTAATTTAGACATTACACCACAGAAGAACACCCCATTGGTCTAAAACCTCAAGTAAGTGAAGTGGATAAATGACCTGCATATGTTAAATTATGACATTGAAAGATAAAAATGGCATCCTTTCTTAGACCCTGTACTTTTCATGTCTACCTAGTATTTTATAGGTAATAGAAACTTCTTTTATTACCTTGCCTACCCTATCAATTAAGTCTTGGTTGATTTGAAAAGAACACTCAAACTGAGTAAGGTTATTGCATGTTTCCAAATAATGGGTTGCTCTTGTTTTTTGATGGTTGTCTCTTGAAGAATTTCAGACTGTTTCAATGATTCTATTCCCTAAACCAAGAAGCGAGTGAAGATATAGAAGATAATGATAAAGAACTGTATCCATCTTTTCAATTTGAGTCAAAATGATTCTATAATGCCATCAAAATATTCAAAAAACACTGTGAAATAATGCCTTAAAATATATGTCTCTAAAAATTGAAAAAACACCACCAATATATCCCACTAAGTGACAGAAAAAAACACCACCAAAATATGTAAAAAATTCTTCCAAAAACACCAAAAAGTCTTCTAAAAAATAGCAAGAAACACCACTAAAGAACAGTAAGAGACACTGCCAAAACACACCAAAAATGCAGCTAAAAAAGAAAAAAACACATCTAAACAATAGTAAAAAGTTCTTTCAGAACACTTTAAAAAGGCACTAAATAGGGGGTGTCAGTTCTGGCAAATCCGCACTTAAATTTTGCAAAAAAGTCACTTATTTCAAAAAAGGGTGTCAGTTATGACCTCAAATCAGCACTTTTTTCCCGTTTTTTTTCACAACCACATTTTGGCCACAAAACATCCCTTCCTTTCTTACCCCATCCCTGTCACATGTGACACACTGACCTTCCTCGCTACCTACCCATCAATCCTCGGCACACACCCCTTCCTGACATTTTCAATATTTTGACCAGGAATGTTTACATTCTTTTTTACTTATTTCTTCTACTTCTTAATCTTTTTTCTATGGGTGGCAGTTCTGACCTCAAATCAGCACTTTTTTCGTGATTTTTTTTTTCAAAACCACATGTTGGCCACATCATCCCTTTCTTTCCCATACCATTTTTTACTCTCCAAATGTCCTCTTTGTGTACTTCATTCACTTGGGTTGGTATTTTGGTTTGTTGCATATTCATTTTTTTTGAAATTTACGGTGAAATTTTTTTTTTGGATGGCTCATTGGTTTTCTTTCACCAGCTCAACATGAAATTGCATATTTTCTGAAATCGCATATTTTGTCAGTGATTTTTTTTTTCATTCATCCCTCATATCCTTTTCCTATTCTCCTCCAACATCCCTCAAACAATTTGGTTTCATTCATTTTGTCATCTCATCTCTCCAGGTAAGTCACTTTATTCTTTTTTATTTATTTTTTGATTACTAATTATAATTTTTTTTGTTTTTTTCTGTTTATTTTATTTTTTTTATCTAAATTTTTTTTGTAAGTGGTTATTTTGGATTTCAATGGTATAATTAAGCTTTTTTTTCTCTCCCTCTTTACTTTCTTTTTTAGCTCCATCACCCTACTCTTCATCCCTCCTTGGCATGGTCATTATCCCCACTTTCCCTTATTTCACTTTTTTTTGGCTCCATTTCATTGAAACACATACATTGCACATTCTTTATGCATTTCACTTACTCCATATTCAATTTCCCCACAATTCCAACATCAATCTTTCTCACTCTATTTTTCCTACTTTTCAATCAAGGTAAGTTTCATCTCCTTTTTTTCATGCCTATATGATATCTCATTCCTTTTATGAAAAGTTCATACTTAAATATATGTATGACTCTTATCTGGATAACAGTGAACTTATAAAACTCCTTTTGATCTCATCTTCATTACCACTTTTCAAGTTTTTGTAAAATTTTGAAAATCAGACTCGGAATTAGGGTTAGGTTTATTCAAATCTAATGTTCTTTTTACTGAAGATTCTCCTGAAGGCCACCTTTCATTTCCCACAAACAGATTTGAATTTGATTCAGTGGTTACTGAGATATTGACCGTTAAAGTTGAGCCTTTTTTTTCCCAATTTAAATTTTTATTTCATTTTTTTATAAAACAAATTAGGGTTAGGTTTATTTAAATCACATGTCCTTTAACTGAAGATTCTACTAAAGCATATCTTTCATTTCCCACAAACAGGTTTGAATTAGGTTCAGTGGTTGCTGAGATTTTGACCTTTGAAGTTGAGCCTTTTTTCCAAATTTCACTTGTCTTATTTCACATTTTTATATTGCATATTTAGAGGATAAGGATTCTGAAACTCTTATATGATTATTATCTAGGCATTTCAATTATATAGGCATATATTCGTTGGTCAAGAATATCACTAAAGCTCAAAAAGATGAAGATTTTCGCTTATGGGACACTCTACCTTCCTTTAACTCTTTTCTTGCTCTTTGACTCAAAAAGCACTGTAATAAAGCATTTGAAAAAAATCATGAACTTGCAACCAAAGTTGGAATACCGAATTGGTGTGACTCCAAATGGGAAGATATCAGCCACGAATATCTTTTATTTTCTAATGTTATTATCACTCATTCTGGATTTCACAATAAAATTCACACCAATACCAAGGACACCAATTTTCTTACTTTTGGTATATTCTCATATATCAAACCGATTACTGGCCAACCAATACCATCTCCAGCTAAAATCAAATGACATGGTTTATATTTTCCAGACCACCGGTGCATCATTGATTTTGGTTTGGGAAATGGTATCATCAAAACTATTTGGAATTCTTCTAAGGATAATCATCAAACGACCAAAGCTCCTCCTGGTTTGGAATCCTGTCAAGATTTAACACATTTTGGTTGCTCATTTCAAATCAGTCATAAGTTGATTCAAAGAATCAATAAGGTAATGAAAGAAGTTAAAGTTAATCGATTTAAAAAAACTTTATTTAGATCCAAAAAGTATGGGGATTAGAGTTGTCATCAAAAATTTTATATTTTTTCATAAATTTTTAATAAATATTTTTTATGTATCAATTTCCTCAACTAAAGTAATGCGCCCAAGACCTTGTGTTGTATAAATGGTAATCATGATAACATTTATTTGTTTCATGGGGCTCCTCTAGCCTATACCTGTGGAAAGTCCCAAACTTTTGTTTCTAGATTTGATCTGCATTTTGGCTTGAGGGATTGTCATTACTTTAAACTAGGGAAAGTGATATATATTAGATCTTTATTTAATAATTTACGTAATTATATTAAATTTAGATGACTTCCACCACTTACTTCAATAAAATGCAGGGGGGGGTATTGCCAAATTTTTAAATCTGACATGTGAAATTGATGACTTAGAAAAATTTTGGTGATATCCACCCCTTGCTTCAATAAAATGCAGGGGAGAGTATTTCCAATTTTTTAAAACAGATATAGAATTTTTTTGACTTGTAAATATTTTGGTGAAAATTTTTGATGAGAATGTGAAAGTAATTGTTTCCACCTTGAGCAGGTTTCTGGCTCAAAGGAATAGCAGTACCATCAACAAAACCAATACATCCTGGGAAGCCCTCTGCTTGCATAACCTGAGATGATTCAAGTCGCTCTTCTTTTGTTGGCCAGGTGAGAAGTTGAGATTACAAGGAGTTGATGGCAGTGATACATTGTTTGGTATAAGTGTTAACTGAACCATACCCTAAATCAAAGACATTTTCTAAACATTTCAAAGCGGCTCCATTACCATTTGAACCCAAATGACATAGTGTGATGGCCAATTGAATTGAAGGATGTTGTTGTTCTTTTTGAGAATTATTGTGAAATATGGGATGATCCTGAATAAGCTCAAGAAATTTAAGGAAACATTCCTGAGAAGTCCTGAACAGCTGTCTAAAACTGGGTGTAGATAGTTTAAGAAGTGTTTGGATGGTGTACTTGGAGGTATGAGGTACTTGAGGCTTTCTGGGAAGAAGGTAACTTTTCGTGGCCATTTTTGATAAAAAGACAAAATCTTCTTCTAGATCAGAATCAGAATCGCAATCAGAGTCCAAGAGCAGTTCAAGAGCCATGAAAGTCATTGCTTTATGTAATTTATCACGATTTGAAAGTGAGGAAGGCATAACTCTTATATGATATGAAATGAAGATGTAAGTGATGTATGATGTTTTGAGTTATGAAGTGTTATGCTGCGGAGTGCTGCGTATGAATGGGATGATGCTGACAAATCAGTGAAATGGGACTTGATGGTGAAATCAGCACTTTTGGTTGAGAAAGTGCGGATTTGAGTGAAATAAGTGACTTATTTCATTTTGAAATCCACCAGTATTGGGGCTAGTGCGTTTTGGAAATCCGCACTTATTTAAGTGCGGATTTGCCAGAACTGACACCCCCTAATGATAGCAAAAAACACCACCAAAACAGGCCAAAAATGCAGCTAAAAGATAGTGAAAATAAAAAGTTGTGAATCTCAGTTAGGGGTGTGTGCCTAGGATTGATGGGTAGGGAGTGAGGTCAATTTGTCACATGTTACAGGGATGGGGTGAGCAAGGAAAGGGTGTTGTGGCCAACATGTGGTTGTGAAAAAAAAAATTGTGCAGAAAGTGCTGATTTGAGGTCAGAACTGACACCCATTTTTGAACTAAGTGACGTTTTTGCAAAATTTAAGTGCTGATTTTCTTTGAAATCTGCACATAAGTTAAGTGTGATTTTTCCAGGACTGACACCTCCTATTTGTTGAGATTATCTAACTGTATATATGTTACATACTTATATTTACATACCAATATATTTTTACATATACATATATTTTCTAACCTAACCTGATGATATCGCATAGAGCATATATGGATGGGGAAGCTACTGCTCATTTTCTCATCCATTTTCTTTTCTCTTATTTATTTTAATTATTATTAACTTTATTAATTAAATCTTCTTCTTTTCTTTAAGTCATTTGTCTGCTCTTGTCCCAGTGTCTTTGCTTTCCATTGTGTCCTAAAAGTCTTACTTACCTGGTGCTAATTCTTATCAGGTAATCTTGTGCATATGCGCTGCAACAGCAATAGTTTCCTCATCTGTCTTCTTTTCTCTTATTTATTTTAATTATAATTAAATTTATTAATTAAATATTCCTCTTTTCCTTAAGTCATTTTTCTTTTCTTGTCCCAGTGTCCTTGCCATCCATTGTGTCCTAAAAGTCTTACTTACCTGGTGCTAAATTTTATCACTATTATAATTTTTTTTTACTCCTAAAAACCCTTTTTTAATCACTTAGAGTAGAGATGATTCCTATTTTTAAGGTTAAAAATGAATTAAATGTATTTCTAGATTTTCAATGTTTGAGACCCACTATTGTTTTATATTTTTGATACTATATTAGGGGGTATCAAAGTGCTCACTTCTGCCATTAGGGACCCACCCTTTTTTTACCCGGATCCAGCATTATTAATGGCAGAAGATTCTTATTCACTAGCCTGGGCTAGTACATAAGAAAATTGAAATAACTTATTTTTCTCTAATACGCCAATTTTCAGTCATAACAATGGAACACACACAAAAAATAATTGTCTAATTAAAGTCAAACTTTGATGCGTCCCACACCAAATAACCCATTTATCATCAAAAAAAATGATGGAAAATAATTGGGGTGTTTCATTTTTTATTCGCCATTAATTTAATGGCAGGTTGGAGTACCTTGATACCCCTAATACAAATTTAGAGCCTGGAATTGATCATATTGAAAAGTTTCAGGTCATTAAATTCTTGAAAGGGAAATTATGCGCGCAATCAATATGATTAAAAGATGCTTGGTATTATTTTATCTATAGAAATGACGTTTTACGCAGGAAAAGTAGTTGTATAACATGGCTCCTAATATTTGAAACAGAATTAAGTTTGTGCTGACTGGAAGTTTTAGCGCCACGTTCGAATGTTGCTACATTTGAGGGGTCAATCGAGTGTGTGGGGCACAACAAGATTATTTTTTGATATTGTGAGATTAATTAAGATTGAAAAAAAAGTCTTTATTAAAAACATGACTCGCAGAAAACTTGTTTCAGAAAACGGGCTCTTGCCAGCCCAAAGTGGCAGTATTAAAAAAAATAATGATAACACGTCTATTTAGAGGTTGCTTATTATTTTTTTTGGTACTGTTAGATAACTCTCGTAATCAGATAATTACCAGAACATACAGGCTATACTTTTGAATATCATATATCTTGCAACTAAAACATGATTGCCTGCCAATTTGTTGAACAAAAAAATCAATTAGCTTGTACGATACCTAAAGTACGTGCTTAAAATATAAGTAAAATGATCATTTGAAACCATTTTTTCTAGCGTTTAATGGTAGTGTAGTATCTGTTGACGCCTTCCTGTTAGCACGATTAATTGAGCAAGACCTAAATTGCATAACTTTAAAAAAAAATTGATATGTCGAAAGGTTTTTTTTTGTTAAAAAAAAACAACTGGAAGCTAGTAATGATTTTCCAAACTATGACGAATTAGAACTGGTTGGTACTGCATCTGTGATAACTACTTGCAAGGTGCGTATATGGGATAACACGACTAGCAATCAAGCAACAATTTTGTATTTTCGAACTCAGCTCTGCTGTTGCTCACACAACTGTGCCACTGCACCATCCAAAAATGTATGTAACTTGTAAACTGCTAAAATAAAAAATAAAATACGTTTAAATGATAACAAATATATATATATATATAAAGTCCTTTCCATCATCTTCTAATCTCTTTATACTCATGATAATATCGATTTCTGCAAGATGCTTACATTCTCAGTCCCCCCCCCCTTCCCTTCGTGACACCATATATCTAAATGTCAACATCTGCAGGCACTAGCTACAGACACGCGAGATCATTTTCAATTTTTTTTATCTTTTTTTTGTTGGATGTTTTATGCTAGGAGTCTGGTATGTATTGGAATAAAGAAAATAGTGGTGTTCATTTTGCTCCGCAAACAATTTGAATTACTAGGACTGGAAAACGAAAGGATTTCGCGTATATAGAGACGGGTTGTGAGGAATCCAAAACCCAGGTCTCGACTCAATCACCTTCTTACCCGTTCACTCAGTTATCAATACTTGAATTCATTTGTACCTATCATTCATCGGACGAAATTATAAAGATGATTTCATCCTACAAACCTGTTTTCACTGTAAGTTGAATGTTCACCATCTTTTAATCTATATCTTCATTAGATGCTCATTTTCGCGAATTTTCTTTAGATCATGATAGTTTGCTTTTCAATGATGTTGATACAATCAACCTCCCCGCATGAGCCGTTTGTTTTTCTTCATATTTCGTACTATTTATTTCAATAACACTCCCCTCACAATTTCTTACCTAATGAAGCGCCCCAGTGGTTCCTGAACCCCCAAAACATCCCAAGCCAGAAATCCCTGGTATTGGAGATAAAATGTGTGCTTTTAACTTTAATATTGTGTCCGTTATTTTACTGATTTTTTCACCATAACCTAATAGCCAACGCAGGGCTCCAGCTATTCAAGAGCCCCCTAAACATCTTAAAGCAGAAATTCCTGGTTCTGCACACAGACTGTATGCTTTTAATTGCAACTTTATACCCGTTATTTTACTAAAAATTTCATCACACACTCATAGCGAACGCAGAGCCCCAGTTGCTCAAGAACTGCCTCAATTTCCCAATCCTCAATACCCGGGTATTGTAAATAATCCGTGGGTTTTGAATTTTGAATTTATAACTTCTACTTGGCTAATGCTTTACCTACAACTTCATGAGCATACAGGCCCCCAGCTTCTCAAGGACTCCCAAAATTTCCCAAGCCTGAAAACAATGGGCTTGGACATAATCCGTAAGTCTTTAATTATAAGTTAATTACTCTAATTCACTGAGGCCTCTTCTCCAACATCTTAACCACTGTAGGCCGCCAGTTGTTCAAACTCCCCCTAATTCTCCTAAACCTGAAAACCATGGCATTGAAAATAATTTGTGAGCTTTGAATTTTAATTCAATAACTTCTGTTTCGTTAACCCTTCTGCCCTGACTTCACAGCAAGCGAAGGGCCCCAGTTGCTCAAGAACCCCAAAACCACCCTAAACCCGGAAAGCCTGATATTGAACCTAAGCCGTGAGTTTTTATTTTTTATTTTTTTTACTAGAGAACTTCAAATTGACAGAAGTTTTGCCAAAAATATAATGAAAATATAGCGCCCCAATTTTTCCAGAACCCCCAAAAAATATTCCACCTCCTAAATAGGAATTCGACAAGAAATGTATGGGCATCAGAACCACCTTTCTTCCAATTTTTTTATGGAACATATAATATAAGGATAGATTCCTGACATATTCAAAGTTTATTTTCGTGAAAAACATCTCAAAAAATTGTTAAAAAAGTTTACGGATTTTATTCTTGTGCGAGTTTGTGAATCAATCATTATCAATATGCACAGAGTTGAAAATAAATTCTAAAGAAAGTATGTTTAAATTGAAATAGTAAAGAGATTTTGAAGTCAATATATATATCTTTGGTGGCCAAGTACGCCCTGGCTCTATGTGGTAGCCTCATGAGTAAACGTAACTTTACATATGGAGGTTGGGAGAGTGTAAAATAAATATAAATAAATAAATAACCAGACGGAAGTTTAAAAATGAAGAAAAATGAGACTAAGATCAAAAAAATTAAAGTGAAGTGAGAGCCTGAAAGAGGCTAATAAGAATACGTGCGCAGTTGATAAATTACTGCTTGGTTATATTTTACAGGAATATGTTTGACGAGTATTGAAGAGCGCATTAATGGTTCATATATCATGTTTCAAATCTAAAAGAAAACTAAATTTAAAGGTTAATTTTATAAACTTTCAATGGGTTTGAAGAGAGTTTTTTTTTTTTTTTTGATCTTGAAAATTAAACTTACACCAGTCTAAATTAATAAATGTTAGTTTTTTTATTGTAAAGTAGTAAGAGATATGCTCTCATCATAATTCCTCCTTACTGCCACCATTGGAAGAATTCAAATTATCTTTATACTTGAAAGGATTTTTACCTTCTTATATTTAATTCATAGGTTTAATATTTTAACTAGTTGAAAGATGGATTAAATTTTTTTTAAATTCATTTTTGCACTAATTCAGCTCAACTGTGAAGTTAACTAGGTAGAAAAATGTCACTTTAAATCTAAATGTAAAGCACAAATTAAAAGAAAATTACTAACAAAACAGTCTGAACGTGTTATTACTATGATAAATAAGAAAAATGTGATTTAGTGAGAGTAAAAGTTGCAGAATGAGAAGAAGTGAGATGAATTACTGAAAAAAAAGTGTGGTAGGAAATGAGTTACACAAAAGGTTCAATAAAGTGTGAATCTTTCACATGATTTGCAGATTCAGTTAGTGAATTGGAATTTTACCAAAAGATTAAAACATGATGAGTGATGAATATTAGCTACTAATTTCATCAAAATATGCACATGGAAGATACACATCAGAACAAGTGTGGATTCTCTTAGTTAGTTAGAGACTTGACATGATTAGATTTCCATGTTCACTAAATCTGCATAGCATGCACTCACCCATCCAACTTATTCATTATTTTGAAAATGCCAACACACACACTCACTCACTTACACAAAAACAAAACCAAAAATCAAAAAAACCTGGTTCTATGAGACATCAAAATACTGAAACATTATTATAAACATCAATAATAATAATAGGGGGTATCAATGCTCAGGGATCCGCAATTAGGGATCAGGAATTTCTTTTCCCAGGATCAGACATTAATTGTGGAAGATTCTTATCCACTAGCCCCGGGGCTAGTAGATAAGGAATCCAAAATAATGCATCATCCTGCCTCTTATACCCCAATTTCCATTCCTAATTCCTGAGCCCAAACTCATCACATCCATGATGGATTTTTTAAAAAGTCACATGACTTATAAATGCTGATGCCATCCTTAAGTCTCTTCTCACTCTATGCTACTTAATTTTGGTGGAAAACACTTGAGTTTTTTTTCTATCTACACACCCCAACAGCACATTTGGTGGTGAATTCCCACTTCCCACTCATCACCTAAACCTTCTACAGACAACTTATACTACCAACAACAATGAAGTACCTCTCTACTAGACAGCTACTTCACTCCACTATGAATGTCATCACTTTAATTTTAGTTCTCTAATATAAATCTGACTATGATTTGGAAGATGCTTTAGCATATTTGTGTTTTCTTTCCAAAAAGCATTACCTCATTGCCAGGGGGCCAAATCTTTATCATGATCCCCAATATGATCTCTGCTCCATTCTCAACATTCCTCAACTAAACTTCACTCAACTATTTAGAACTTCTCCAAATTATTTCTTCATACTTTATCAACTCATCTCTGAATATCCTATCTTTCATAACAATTCCCAAAACAAACAGTGTAATCTTGTCATTCAACTTGCTGTCACACTATGTCGCTTTGGCTCAAATGGAAATGGTGCTTCTGTAAGACGTTTGGATAATCTATTTTACATAGGATATGGTGCGGTTATATTATACACAAAGCGCTGTATGATTTCTATCTTTTCCCTCAAGTCTCAAACATTTGCTTGGCCAACTCCAGAACAGAGACTTGAATCTTCTCAAGTAATACAAGCCAAAGGTTTCCCTGGCTGTGTAGTTTTTGTTGATGGCACAAAAATACCTTTGAGTCAAAAGCCTGCTCATGATGGGAACCATTATTTTTATCACAAAAAATGGTTTATTCAAAATCTTCTCCAATTTCTCAACATTCATGAACTAACTTTTTATCTTCCTTCTAGATACTCTATTGCCGTTCAACTTATATGTGATGTCAATAAAAAAATATTGCTTTTCACAGTGGCTTCCCTGAATCATGTCATGACTCTTCCATCTTCCAAATAATGAGGATTTTTTAAACCCCAGACTCATACTTTGACAAATCTCAGTACCTCCTTGCAGACTCAGCATATGCAAGTGGGAAGTACATTATACCTGCTTTCCATGGTGCAACCTTAGAAAATGACCCCAAAAATAAATTTAATTATCATTTTTCCCAATCAAGAGTATGGATTGAACACACTATAGGTATTTTAAAGGGTCAATTTTCTAGTCTTTGGGAGCTCAGAATCCAATTTCAAAAAAAATTGGAGATCAAAACTGTGAATCATTGGAACATGACTTGTGTTATACTCCACAGTATCCTAGCTGATTTAAAGGATGAGTGGAATGATCTTTATGAAGAAGAGGATCCTGAACCAGAACCAGCTCTCCCCTCCCTTGAATCACAAAACATTCAATCAACCAGCATAAGCTCCATTATAATGCCAATTACTCTCCAACATTTCACTTCACAACACTTTTAAAATTTTATTTTGGTGCTCTCCAAATTTCCACTTTGTGTACTTTATTCACTTAGTTTGGTATTTTTTGTTTGTTGCATATTCATTTTTTTTGAATTTACGGTGAAAATCTTTTTTTGGATGGCTCATTGGTTTTCTTTTGCCATCTCAACTTGAAATCGCATATTTTCTGAAATCACATATTTTGTCAGTGTTTTTTTTCATTCATCACTTATATCCATTTCATCCTCCCCTCAAAAATCCCTCATATATTTTTGTTGCTTCAATTTTCTCAAATCAACTCACCAGGTAAGTCATTTTTTTATTTGCTAATTTTGATTTTTTTTTTCTTTTTTTTTGTCCTGTAAGTGCTTTTTTTTGGTTTTCAAGGTTAGGCTAATTTTGTTTTTTTTTGTTTTATCTTTTTATCTTTTTTTATCTTTTTTTTCACCCTCCATCATCCCCCTTTCCCCCCTCCTTGTCTGCCTCCATACCCTCCTTTCTCCCCTTCTTGGCCACCTCAAGTCCCCCCTTTATCCCCTCCTTGTCTGCCTCCATACCCCCTTTCTCCCCTTCTTGGCCACCTCAACTCCCCCCTTTAATCCCGCCTTGGCCACCTCAACCCCCCTCTTTACCCCCTCCTTGCCTGCCTCAAAACCCCCCTTCACCCCCCTTTACCCCCTCCTTGGCCCCCTAAAGCCCCCTTTCCCCCCTCAGACCCACCTTGAACCCCCCCTCAAACCCCTCCACACCCCCCCCCCCTACACCTAACTTATTGAATCGTTACCAATTCGATAAGTTAGGTTTTGATAAGTTATAGGTTAGGGGGGGGGGTGGAGGGGTGTGGAGGGGTTTGAGGGGGGGTTTGAGGTGGGTCTTAGGGGGGAAAGGGGGGGCTTAAGGGGGTCAAGGAAGGGGTAAATGTAGGGTGAAGAGGGGGGGGGTTGAGGCAGGCAAGGAGGGAGTAAAGGGGTAGTAAAGAAGGGGTAAAGGGGGGGTAAAGGGAGGGTAAAGAAGTACTAAAGGGGGGTTTGAGGCAGGTAAGGAGGGGGTAAAGGGGGGGCTTAAGGGGTCAAGGAAGGGGTAAAGGTAGGGAGAAGGGGGGGTTGAGGCAGGCAAGGAGAGGGTAAAGAAGGGTTAAATGGGGGGTAAAGGGAGGGTAAAGGGAGGGTAAAGGGAGGGTAAAGAAGGAATAAAGGGGGGGTTTTAGGTGGGTAAGGAGGGGGTAAAGGGGGGGCTTAAGGGGGTCAAGGAAGGGGTAAAGTTAGGGTGAAGGGGGGGGGGGGGTTTGAGGCAGGCATGGAGGGGGTAAACGGGGAGTAAAGAAGGGGTAAAGGGAGGGTAAAGAAGGACTAAAGGGGGGGTTTGAGGCAGGTAAGGAGGGGGTAAAGAGGGGGCTTAAGGGGGTCAAGGAAGGGGTAAAGGTAGGGTGAAGGGGGACTAAAGGGGGGGTTCTGAGGTGGGCAAGGAGGGGTTAAAGGGGGGTTTTGAGGCAGGCAAGGAAGGGTTAAAGGGGGGACTTTTTGGGGGAATTTTTAAGTAAAAAAAAAGACTAATCTCTGTTTTTTAATTTTTTTTTACAGAATTTTTTTCTTTCCCTTAGTTTCTGGACATTTCCCCCCGTTTTCAAAATAAATCAGGTAATTTATTTCTTTTATTTGTGTTTGTTTTTTCAAACAATTAATTATTCTGAAATTTACTGATTTCAGTTTTTTTAAAATTATATTTTAATAAATTGGATTGAATGACATCAAGAGGTATTTCCAATAGCAGGTAAGTAATTTTTAATTATTTATTTTTCAATTAAATTTACTGAATTTATTTTAATTTTTTTAATCACTATTTTTTTTGGTGAATTTGTTTTACCTGGTATTTCAATTGTAATTCAGGTTTTTATTTTGAATTTTTATTTTTTTTCATAACTTATTACTGATTTTTAAAAAAAAAATTTTTTTTGGTTTTTTTTTACCAAAAAAATTTATTTTCTTATCAATTATTTTACAGATAATTCTTTATTGTTGGGGTTTTTTTTTAATATTTTTAATTTTTAATTTTTTGTTTTATAATTTTTTTTTTCCAGGAAGTTACTATGGAAAATTTAACTCGCTCTTCTTCATTATCATCAATTTCTTCTGAATCATCTTTATCCTCTCTTTCTTCCTTGGCTTCAAATCTTGAAAGCTCCAAGAATAATCATCAAATATATTCAACTTCTTCTTTATCTTTTCTTACTTCTATCTATTCAATGTTGTTCAATTCTATTCCTTCTCCCAATGAATCTGAGCTTTCCTTACCAGAAAATAAAAGGCAGAAAATCATGGAACCAGCTAAAGAATCAAGAAATTCAAAGACAAAATTTTATTAAGATAGAAAATTGATTAGGATGAAGATATTTTTCAAAACATTCTTTGGACATTTGGACAATCTCAACTTTTATAAGACTTAAGTATCAAATGTTAAGAAATTTTTTTTTACAAAAGCATCAAAAACTTTGCAGAAGGCGGTATAGATCTCATTGTTGCAGTTTTAAATAACGGATACAAACCTCAATTCATCTTAGAAGTTCATTCATTTAATGGGAAAAAGGATGAAGTTTTTTGCCAGCGTTCTGATTTAATTTCTACTCTCTATCAAATGGCTTTGGGTTGACAACCCTTATCAAATAAAAATCTGATTTCTGATGTCATGAAAGGTTTTGGTTGGCAACCAGGATATGATCAAGGAGTTTCTTTTGGTATGTAAATATTTTTTTTGTTATAAGTAATTTTTAATTTTGTCATATATTTCAGGAATTTATTCTTTATTGAAAAATTTGAAAGCGGAGCAAATGGAAGAAGATCTGAAACAATGGAATTCTTTAGGATCATTTAATATTTTCTTGGTAAGTTGATTTAAAAAATTATGTTTTTAATCTTTTCAAAAAAACTATCAACTTACTTTAGAATCTGGTTTACCAAATTGGTCTGATCCTGAATGGGAAGAAGCAATAAATGCTTATGTTTTTTGTTCTAATGTTATTATCACTTATAAAGGATTCTTAAACAATGTTCATCTAGATAAACATGATAAGAATTGTCTAACATTTTGAATTTTCTCTTATATTAATCCAGAGACTGGTGTTCCTATTCCATCACCCTCTTCTGATGAATCATAGCCTTTATTTTCCCGACCATAAATTTATTATTAATTTTGGTAGTGCCAATGGAATAGTTGAGGCTATATGGAATTCATCTCAACATCGGCATCAATCAACTAAAGCACCTCTAACTCTAGTTTCTTGTCAATAATTTATCCATTTTGGCTGTTCATTCCAAATAAATAAAGGTCTTATTAATTGTATTACACTATATAATATAGGGGGTGGACTTGCTAGCAAGTCCCCAACCTGAACTCAGACAGAACTCAGATGGAACTCAGACTGAACTCATACTGAACCCATACTGAACTTTACTTGAACACCCACCTGAAACTGTTCTGCTGAGTATTGTTCATCCCTGATTGTATGGCTCCTTTGTCAATAGCTTAATGTGTGTTCAATCTGTGGTGAATTTGAGTCCAAGGTTGCGGACTTGCTAACAAGTCTGCCCCCCATATTGTGCAGTGTAAATAATCAAAAAAAAATAGATAAAAAAATTGTTCTTAGTAGATCTGTCAAGTATTTCAACTAAAATATTATATTTTTTCTATCATTAAATATTTTCTTCCAATTTTTTTTTCTTTTTTTTTCTTTTTTATTAATTTTTTTTTTAATTTTTATCTTTTTTATTTCCCTCTTTTTCTATTTTATTTATCCCTTTTAATTTATTTTCATTTAATTTTGGATTTGTCTCTTCCAATTATTTTTTAAGGTTACATCAAGATAGATTACTCATTTTATATAATGGTGCATTGGGCCTTAGGTCATTCTACTGGCTATTATATAAAATTGGAAAAGTTGATTGGGACTGGTGAAAATAATTGGTTGTAGGAATTTTAAATTTTAAATTTTTTTCATTTAATTTTAGATTTGTCTCTTCCAATTATTTTTTAAAGTTACATCGAAATAGATTACTATTTTTATATAAAAGTGCATCTGGCCTTAGGTTGTTCTACTGGCTATTATATAAAAATAGGAAAACTTGATTGGGACTGGTGAAAATAATTTTTTGTAGAAATTTTCAATTTAAATTTTTTTTTTTCCATTTGATTTCTTTGATTCAATAAATTGCAGTGGTGGGTATTGCCAAATTATCATATCAGACTTTAAAAAAAATTGACTTGAAAATTTGATGATACCCTTTCCTTAATTCAATAAAATACAGGGGGGGATATCACCAAATTTCCATATCAGACTTTAAAAAAAATTGAAATGAAATTTTGGTGATACCCATTCCTTACTTCAATAAAATGAGGGGGGGAGTATTGCCAAAATTTCATATAAGACTTGCAAAATTCTTTACTTGAAAGAAATTTGGTGACACACACCCCTTAGTTCATTCAAATGCAGGGGTGGGATTGGGAAATTTTAACTAAAGAAGAACTTTTAACATTAAAAATTCTTGAAAATTTTATTTAAAAGACAATTTATAATATTAAAATATGAAAATTCAACTAATGATGGATAGATTAAAGAAATAAAGGAAATTAAGATAAAATTTTATGTACAACTAATTATGAACAGTTGAAGTGTGAGATAAATAAAACAACCTAGTAATCAAAAAAATTATTTAATTGTTCAACTTCCTCAACAGATTTATTAGACTTAACACATTCTATCAAGAAGTCTTTCTTTTTGGAATTTTCTTCACAATTAAGCTTATATTTCATCTGTTCCATGAGGTTTTGATGCTCAATTGTTTTCTCCTCTTTCTTTGATTTTTCAATACTTAGAGATAACTCGAATTTCTTCTCCTCCAAGTCTTGTGCCCTATCATCTTTCTGTAAAGAGAGTTCATAGTTCCTCTCCTCCAAGACTTGTGTCCTATCATCCTTCCATAAAGAGATTTGGAACTTCTTCTCTTTCAAATCATGTGCTCTTTCATCCCTCCTTGAAGAGAGCTTGTATTTTTTCTTTTCAAATTTTAGAGTCTCTTCAGCAATTTCAACTTGTTCTAGAGTGATAAGAAATATTAACATAAAGTAGAAGAAAAGAAGAGAAAATTATTAAGAGGTATGGTATCAATTACCAGCATCACATTTCTCCAAAAATTCTTCCATAGAGGAAAAAGAGGTTTCTGATGAAGTATCACTTTTTTGTCTTCTTTGGGAGTGGAAATTTAGACTAGTTGAAGCCCTTCTCTTTTTGTTGGATGTAGTTGGTACATAAATATCCTCCTCATCATTTTCACCAGCTTCAGAATCAGATGATTTTGGTTCCTGGGTTTGTTTGTCATCCTTTTTAGAAATAAGAAATGATAAGTAAATGAAAAAAATAATTGGTAAGATAGAAGAAAAAAAACATACATGAGTTAGATTGGGTTGGTTTATATCACCATAAGGATCTGTGGAAAGGATATCTAGATTTGTTGAATTTAAAACATGGGAGGCTTGAGTGGAGGAAGAGGATGGGAAAATATTTGTTTCAACATCATGTTTGGAGATGGATCTTCTCCATCCAAAATGTTTGCAGGATTAACATTGGCTAGCTCTCCAAAAATAGCATCCACCTATTTAAAGTAAGGACATAAAGAATCAAGTTTATTGTCTATGGATTTGATTCCCTTTCTGATATTGAGGTCAGTAATACCAAAACCAGTAGAAGATGAAAGAGTCTTTGCCTTCTTGTACTTGAATAGATCACTACACAATATAGGGGGTGGACTTGCTAGCAAGTCCCCAACCTGAACTCAGATGGAACTCAGACTGAACTCATATTAAACTCATACTGAAATCTACTTGAACACCCACCTAAAACTGTTCTGATGAGTGGTATTTATCCCTGATTGTATGGTTCCTTTGTCAATAGCTCAATGTGCGTTCAATCTGTGGTGAGTTTGGGTCCAAGGTTGCGGACTCGCTAGCAAGTCCGCCCCCCATATTGTGTGGTGGGTAATTCTTGAAGCATTCAGACATCTGTTTCGGTAAAAGATCTATCCTTCCCTTAGTCTTATTTCTTAATTCATTTTTCATTAGAAGATAGCCATTTATTTTTGATGCAGGGGCCATCCTACTTTAGTTGCATTCTCAGTACCAAAACAAGAATCATAATTAGTTTTTGTTTTTAGCCAGTTGATAAGAATGAGATGATCATCATTTTTTAGTTGAACGGTTTTGGATTTCTCAGCAGAGCGGGGGAAAGAGGGAGTAGTGAGATTTGAAGAACAACTGGGTGATGGCTGCCTTTGAGAAGATCTATGACAATGAGGCATGTTTAGATAATTAAAGATGAAAAGGAGCTGAAACAAGCAGATGAGAGAGTGAGATGAAAAGGAGAAGAATCAAATAAATGAAATGGGGAGAAATTCTGAGTGGATAGAATGAACAGGATGGGATGAGAATGGGAGTGCGCAGAAAGGTAGAAGGCATATCCAGAGAGTATTCAAAGACATGGTTATGAATGAAAGTAGGCCAAGATGTGGTTATGACAGAAAGTTGTCCAAGATGTGGTTATGATTAATTGAGTAGAAAAATGTTGGATAAGAGGTGAAAATTGACACGTAAAGTGTCTAATAACCCAATTGTTAGGGGGTGTCAGTTATGGCAAATCCGCACTTAACTTAAGTGCGGATTTCAAACCAAATAAGCACTTAAATTTTGCAAAAAAGTCACTTATTTCAAAAATGGGTGTCAGTTCTGACCTCAAATCAGCACTTTTTTCATGATTTTTTTTTCAAAAACACATATGTTGGCCACATCATCCCTTTCTTTTCCATACCATCCCTATCACATGTGATACACTGACCCTCCTCGCTACCTACCCATCAATCCTCGGCACACACCCCTTCCTGACATTTTCAACATTTTGACCAGGCATGTTTACATTCTTTTTTACTTATTTCTTCTACCTCTTAATCTTTTTTCTTGTTATGTGCCAGTTTCATAATGCCTCCCAGACATTCCAAATCTCAAAAGGTAACTCAAAAATCTGCTTTTAGATGAACTTTCTGAAGCCTCTTGCTCAAGCTCCAAACTAAAGCGTTGAGCCTCAACTTCAATGAACTTAAACCATCTATTAAAATGTGGTAATACTTCAACAAGCTCATTTGGCTCCCTTGAGGATTATTTTGAAAAAAAAAATATAAGTAAGATTCGTTTACTATATATCTTAATCATTAACTCATTTATTTATTTATTTCAATTTAATTTTCTCAGCAAAATCAACTATTGCAAAAAATGCCCTTGACTTTGAGAAGATGAAGTTTGATCATATGCTAAGGAAAAATCAGCAAGCCTTAGATTTGGAAGAAAAAAAATTTGAGGCAGAGCAGATGGAAAGAGTAAATGACCGTCAATTTCAAAGAGAAGACCGTCAATTTCAAAGAGAAATGGCTACTTGTGAATTGGAAAAACAAGAGAGTTTTAAAAAAAAGATTTCATTATGGAATGTGTAAAAAATGGCCAATCTTATGAGGACATTAAAGAATTACTTGAACTTTTCAATTGATAAATTGTTTTTCTAGTTAATTTAATTTTGTTTGAATTCTTTTTGGTAATATTTTCTTATATGCTGACTTATAAAAGGTCTTGAATGTAGTACGTTATTTTTGAAATTTTTTTGAAAATATCATACAATTTTCCTATCTTTACATTCAAGTCAATAAGTTTGCTTATACTTTTATTTTGTCAAAAATTTGAAAATATAATAAAAATTTTCTATCTTTACTTTCAAGTCAATAAGTTTGCTTATCTAAATACTTCTAAGTCAATAAAATTCAATATCTCTTTTGAAAATTTGGAAATACCTCCCCTTGAATTTTATTGAAACAAGGGGTGGGTACCACCAAATTTTTCTAAGTCATCAATTTCACATGTCAGATTTTAAAAATTGGAAATACCCTCCCCTGCATTTTATTGAAACAAGGGGTGGGTACCACCAAATTTTTCTAAGTCATCAATTTCACATGTCAGATTTAAAAAATTGGCAATACCCTCCCCTGCATTTTATTGAAGTAAAGGGTGAAAGTCATCAAAATTTAATATAATTACATAAAATAATTAATATATAAATAAGATATGTCAAATTTACTACTTTTAAAGTAATGACAATTTCTCATGCCAAAATTCAGATCAAGTCTAGAAACTAGGTTTGGGACTTTCCACAGGTATAGGCTAGAGGAACCCCATGAAACAAATTAATGTTATCATGATTACCTTTTATACAACACATGGTTGTTGGCCCGTTACTTTAATTTAATAAATTGAAATATCATATTTATTTATTAAAAATTTATGGAAGAATATTAAATATTTGGTGACTCTACGAATCCCCATACTTTTTAGATCTACCTAAAGAATTTTTAAATTTATTACCTTTTTCTTCTTTTTTTTAACTTTTTTATTTGTTGGATTAACTTTTGACTGATCTGGAAAGAGCAACAGAAATGCGTGAAGTCTTGACAAGATTTGAAACCTGTTTGAGCCTTTGTGGTTTGGTGATTATTGTAAGAAGAACTCCAAACTGTTTTGATGATTCCATTTCCTAATCAAAAACAATTATACATCTATGATCCGGGAAATATAATCCATGTCCTTTAATTTTTGCAGGTGACGGAATAGGTTGTCCAGTGATAGGATTAATATATGTGAAAATTCCATAAGTGAGGTAATTGGCATCATTTGAGTTGGTGTGAATTTGGTTATGAAATCCAGAATTAGTGATTATAACATTTGAAAACATTAGATAATCACTGCTAATATCTTCCCATTCAGAGTTGCACCAATTTGGTATTCCAAGTCTTGTAGAAACTTCATGATTTGTTTCAAAAGCTTTATTACAGAGTTTTTTAAGTCAAAGAGCAAGAAATGAATTAAATGAAGGTAGAGTATTTGATTTTCAAAAATCATTATCTAATTAAACTTTAGATTAAGATCTGAGTAAAGAATATATGCCTATTTGAATTAAATTCAGTAAAATGATATTAAAAAATCCAGAAAAAATTTTAAACATACCAAGAGAAAAACCTTTATCAAATCCTAGTCTCCATCCAATACCAATCATGATTCCACCCAACAAATTCTTATTCCTTAAAGGTAAGCAAACCAAAGCCATTTGATAGAGTGTTATGATGAGATCACAGAGTTGATTAAATGATTCATCTTTTAAACCATTAAAAGAATGGTTTTCATAAATAAATTGAGGTTTGAAAGTATTATTAATAACAGCTTTAACTTTATCACCTCCAGTTTCAGTTAAATAATGTATATTTTCAGGTAACGTTTTTGGATATTGTTTTTTTTCAACTTTAGTTTTATAGTACTTGATTTTTGAAAATGGCCAAATATTTGATCCAAGTGAATTTTTTTTTTTAATTTCTTTTATTTTGATACTGTTCATCTTTTGTCAATGTTTTAGATGATGATTGAAAAGAAGTTGAATTTGAAGATGATAATGAAGTTAAAGAAGATGAAAGTGAGGTAAGTGGTGAATCTGAAGTTAAAGACACATATTTTTCTACTTAAAAATTTGTTACTTTTCAAACACCCAAAATTATACATTAAAAAAAACTCACTTAATTTAAATTAAAAAAATAAAAATCCTCAAAAGACTAATAAGAATTTTTTTTATTTCACTTGAACTTGATGAATATTTTTCTCTAAAATTAAAAAAATCAAAAAAAAATCAAAAAAAAAATTCAAAAAACTGTGAAATTTTTTTTATCACTTCCCCATTCCCCAAAATTCCCCGCTCCAAACCCCTCTGCCACCTCCCCAAAACCCTTGTACAAACCCCCCCTCCAACCTATTCACATCCCCTTTTAAACCCCTCCAAACCCCCTTCCAAACCCGCCTTCAATCTGCCCCAAACCCCCTTCCAACTCCCCCTACAACTCCCCCTCCAACTCCCCCTCCAACTCCCCCTCCAACTCCCCCTCCAACTCCCCCTCCAACTCCCCCTCCAACTCCCCCTCCAACTCCCCCTCCAACTCCCCCTCCAACTCCCCCTCCAACTCCCCCTCCAAACCCCCCTTCAATCCCCCCAAACCCCCTGCAACCCTCCCCCAACCCCCCCCCCTTCAATCCACCTCTATTCCTGTCAAGGTCCACTTTTGGTCTAGAAGCTTTGGTACGGAGTTTGTATGAAGATCTGAAGGATTTATTGGACTCTTAATAATTTTAGTACGTATTTCTCAATCAAAGATGATGTTTACTCAATAATAAGAGGTAGATTTAAAATATTTATATAAGTTATAGATTAGAATTACGTCCTTGTAAATACTAAAGATAAAAAATATAAGAAATAAGTATTATATTGTAGTTGTAGTAATAAGTAAGTTTGTAAAAAGAATGATTAAAAGACAACAAAAAGAGAGGCCTTTTATAGGCAAAGGAGAGACAAAGCACGGCAATCAAATTCTAAAAACAGTAGTATGAGAGAGAGAAAAGAATAATTCAGAAGGAGTATTTCAAATAATAAAGTTATTCTAAAAAGAAGGCGTCAAAAAGATGTATTTACAGAGTATGTCAGAAATACATCAATTTATTTAATATTTACTGTAGAAGTCAATTCTAAATAAGAAATTTGAATTTTTTGTATATATTTAATATTATTTGAATATTAAAATCTTATTTTATCTTAATATCATTTTTTTAATATAAATTTTTATTTTTTCCAACCTGTCAAATGAGCACGGTGTTAGAGAAAAATATAAGGGACAATTTTATATTTTTAATTTTAATTGTTTATTTAATTTTTTAATTTTATCATTCTGTAATTAGTTAATTTATTATAACTAATTTTAATGTAACTAAATTATAATTAAATAATAATTAAAATGATAAGGTGCGGCTTCATCCAGTAAATAATTAATTATTTCACTGGGTAAGTCTAGTAGCCTGGCTGACAATTCCCCCCCTCCAAACCCCCCCTAACCCCCCCAATCCCCCCCCTCAAAACTCCCCTACCCCCCCCCCCCCTCAATGTTCCTTAATGATTTGTTAGCAAATCGTTAAGGAACATTGAGGGGGGGTAGGGGGTTTTTGAGGGGGGGATAGGAGGGGGGATAGGAGGGGGGGTTAGGAACGGATTGAAGGGGGGTTTGAGGGGGTGATTGGGAGAGTTTGGAGGGGGTTTGGAGGGGGGTTGGAGAGGAATGAGGGGAGGAAATGAGGACACCAACAAGGGGGAGAAAGGGAGAGATGAGACCAAAGATGGAGAAAAGGGAGGTTAGAGTGAGCCAAGGAGGGGGGAATAAGGCAGCCAAAGGGGGGGAAAGGGGGATGTATCCATTCTAAGGAGAGGGTAAAGGTGGGAAAAAGCCCAGGCCAAGGGGGGATAAAGAATAGAATAAATGAGAGAAAAGAGGGAGAGAGAGAGAGAGAAAAAAAAGGTTAATTTTACCTATAAATTTAAAAAAACCACTTACAAAAAAAAAAACCAAAAAAAAACCAAAAACCCAGAAAACCAAAAAACCAAAAAACCAAAAAACCAAAAAACCAAAAAAAAAAATTAGCATAAAATTAAGTAAAAAAGATAAAATGACTTACCTGGAGAGATGAGTTGAGAAAAAAGAAATATAAGTGAAATTGTTTGAGTGATGTAGGAAGAGAGGAGAAAATGGATATGAGTGAAGAAAAAAAAGAGAGTGACTGAAAAAATATGCGTTTGCTGAAAATATGTGATTTCATGTTGAGTTGATGAAAGAAAACACAGAGACATAAAAAAAATAAGACTTTAACAGCAAATTCAAAAACCAAAAAAATATGCAAAAAAATTTACCATTCTCAGTGAATAACACTTGCAAATTGATCATTTGAAGAGAATGAAAAAAAAAATTAAAATTGCGTTGAAAAATTTTGGAGTTTTATTGGAAGAATTTTTGCCCTTTTACTAGTTGATTGAGAAATAAAAGTGTTGGATATAGTCAGAGGTGAATCAACTTTTTCATCTTCATACAGCTCTAACCATTGATCTTTGAGGTCAGCAAGTAGGTTATGAAGTATAGTGCAACACAGAATCCAGTTGATCACCGCCTTTATATCAGATTTATTTCTAAGAGGACTTCTTAATTCCCTTAAACTAGAAAAACGGCCTTTCAATATTCCAATAGAATGTTCAATACGGACTCTTGACTTTTCCAAATGATTGTTGAACTTGGCATTTTGACTGTCTTCTGAAGCTGCTCCCCAAAAAGCAGGAAGTACATACTTTCCATTCACATAAGCAGAATCTGCAAGAAGATACTGATCTTCATCAAAGAATTTTTCAGGTTCATTTGAAATTTGCATTCTTTGGAAGACGTAGGAGTCATGACATGAGCCAGGATAGCCAGCAAAGAATGATATAAATTTTTTGTTTACGTTACATACAAGCTGAACGGAAATTGAATATCTATAAAGAAGATATATTTGTTTGTGTTAGTTTCAAAGAGAATGAAAGGAGTTAAAAATAATCTACCTCTTTTTACGGTCAAAGTAATTGTTTCCACCTTGAGCAGGTTTCTGGCTTAAAGGAATAGTAGTACTATCAACAAAACCAATACATCCTGGGAAGCCCTCTGCTTGCATAACCTGAGATGATTCAAGTGGCTCTTCTTTTGTTGGCCAGGTGAGAAGTTGAGATTCCAAGGAGTTGATGGCAGTGATACATTGTTTGGTATAAGTGTTAACTGAACCATACCCTAAATCAAAGACATTTTCTAAATGTTTCAAAGCGGCTCCATTACCATTTGAACCCAAACGACATAGTGTGATGTCCAATTGAATTGAAGGATGTTGTTGTTCTTTTTGAGAATTATTGTGAAATATGGGATGATCCTGAATAAGCTCAAGCAATTTAAGGAAAAATTCCTGAGAATTTCTGAACAGCTGTCTAAAACTGGGTGTAGATAGGTTAAGAAGTGTTTGGATGGTGTACTTGGGGGTATGAAGTACTTGAGGCTTTCTGGGAAGAAGGTAACTTTTTGTGGCCATTTTTGATAAAAAGACAAAATCTTCTTCTAGATCACAATCAGAATCGCAATCAGAGTCCAAGAGCAGTTCAAGAGCCATGAAAGTCATTGCTTTATGTAATTTATCACAATTTGAAAGTGAGGAAGGCATAACTCTTATATGATATGATATGAAGATGTAAATGATGTACAATTTTTTGAGTTATGAAGTGTTATGCTGCAGAGTGCTGCGTATGAATGGGATTATGCTGAAAAATCAGTGAAATGGGACTTGATGGTGAAATCAGCACTTTTGGTTGAGAAAGTGCGGATTTGAGTGAAATAAGTGACTTTTTTCACTTTTGAAATCCACCAGTATTGGGGCTAGTGTGTTTTGGAAATCCGCACTTAGATAAGTGCCGATTTGGTCAAATTTAAGTGCGGATTTGCCAGAACTGACACCCCCTATTAGCAAAAATAATTGCGGAAGATAATTGGGGTATAAGGATTTTTATCCGCAATTAATTTAATTGCAGATCCCTGAACATTGATACCCCCTAATAATAATAATAATAAAACTACGTAGTTTTGAAATCTAAAACAAAAAAAATTAAAATAAAACAGTTAGAAAATTCAGTTTTCCTTTTTTTACTTGTTCATTTATATTTAAAATTAAAAATCAAACACCAAACACCAAAAACCAAAAATCCAAAAAAATTAAATTATAAAATTATAAAAAAATTAAAATTAAAAACTATAATCTGTGATTGGTTTTAGTTTTAGTTTCAGGTTTTTTATTTTTCTTTCGAAAAAAGAGAGAGAGAGAGAGAAAGAAAGAGTTTAAGTTTCAGAAAATATCATCATCTCACAAAAACTGTTTTTAAGAGGGAAAAAAATATCTCAGTACCGGTTTAACATTTGTAAAACACACACACACATACACATCCGAATCGTCATCATCTATTTATTAAAAAAAAGGTAAAAATAAAAACAGATATATATATATATATTTATGTATGTATGTATATCAACATTCAATTTTACAAGATAGTGGTTATTTTTTAAAAAAATTAATTAGTTTTTTGGTGAAATATTTTTCATTTTTTCTTGCTCTTTCTACTTTTTTTAAAAAAAAAGGAAAAAAAAGAAAAGAAAGGAAGAAAAGAATAAAAGAATCGGAGAAGAAAAAATAAATCAATTCGAGAAGAGAGAAGGCTGGGCTCATTACAAAGTAAACAAAACAAATACATTTGGATAATGCGACTTTATTATTTCAGATTTTTTTCATAGAAGAATAAGAAGAAGAAACCAATAATAAGAACGATGAGATGATACCAATAAGTCAGTCAAAAGAACGTAATCACAGTTCACATGATACCTATACTTGTAAAGTGTTTTACGCCTGGGAAATTTTTATACCGGTTTAAGAAAATAAAAAAAAACCCTTAGCCTGCCTTTTTTTTTTTTTTTCTTTCTCTTTTTTTTTTCTCGGTAATATACAAAATACAAAAAGTAACGAAGAGAATTTCAATTTTCATATGAAAATAGAGAGAGTGAGAGCTTCTTTTCTTTTTACTCTAGGTAAAGGAGAAAAGTGTGGGTTTGTGCCACACGTGATGAGAGGTAGAAGACTAAGGATGGTTGCGAGACATCTTGATGTAAAGAACACAGTAGCTACAAAAATGAGTTTATAGAGACTTGGTTTTTTTTTTAAAAAAAAACTAATATAAGCGTGAAGGACAGACCCTTGGCGAAGGTACGATCATAGATGGAAGCAAAATAATTAGACCACACTATAGATACCATCATGTGTGAGAAGTACCAAAAGGCGTACCTGACGCACGGTACATTAATAACAACAGTTTTTTGTATACCCACACACACTCTTTTACCTAAATAGAATTCATTGTGTCTTGACTCAGTTTTTGGAACATCATTTATTTGAAAGAACCGATGGATGGTCGCCAATATTCCTCTAGTCTTGATTCAGGAAAAGGTCATGATGGTACTTTTTTATCTCGAGCGCAATCAGTATCGACTCGTGGAGGAGATGCAACTTCAGGAGCTTTTGAATCGAGCTTTACGAAAGGAACGACTAATATGGTTCAACTAGGTAAGAGAAGTGGTAACATTGGTGGTTCACATCATCCATATGGTCCGTTTGGTGGAAGAATAGCAAGTCAATCTACTGTGGATGTATTGCAAATTGTTCAAGAAGAAAGTTCATCCATTTCAAAAGGAAAAGTTTCATTAAAATCACGACCTATCTCTCTGGAAATGTCACATCCTCATTGTAAATCCTTTGCCTCAGTATCTGTGCAGGACACAGCTGTATCAAAATGTAAACTTAAGAACGGGATTGTTCGTGGAAGTTCACAAAAATGTTATCAACCACAACGATTTTCTTCTACACAAGAACATTTTTCTAATTCAAAAAAACATATAATAGTCGATAATTCTCAAAAAATTCAAAAAACCACAGTCTCATTAGCCAGAGGAACAAGTTTGACAGAAACTATTTTACACACTGAGAGTCCTCGTCTGCGCCCTCTTTCAGCTAATCGACGAGCAGCAAATGGTCATCGCTCTCCAGGAGGACATGTTGGCAATAATAATGTTTCGAGGCGCTTATCTTCTGATGACATGATTCTAAACTCCTTAAAGAAGGATGGAAATGTAGTCAACAAAACCCCTCCAATGACTCGTAATTCATCTTCTGGTAACCTACCAGTACGATATGATATCAGCAATGCACCTGGTTTAAGAAATAGTCATCAAATGAACTCTTCAAACTCACATCAAAATGAATCTGATGTTTCATTAAAGAAGTTGAATCAAGATAGAAGACTTCGCCATACATCTGAACTCTATCTTGATTCAGAAGATTTGTTTAGTGATGTGGAAGGGCTAGATGTGAATGATGGGACTAAAAACCTTTCAACTCAGGATGAAAGACGTAGTAATGGAGCGGTGACAAGGCAGACCATTGTGGTCAGATACCCCGGAATGATACCAATAACATATGTAAGTATAAGCTGGTCTGTTTTTCCTCATTAGGTTCATGTAAAAAATATTAAGCCATGGCGCATAAAACTATATTTTCTTAGCAATTGGGAGAATGTATAGGTCGAGGACAATTTGGTTCTGTTTATAAAGCTCTTAATTTAACAAGCGGGAGATTTGTAGCAATCAAGAGAATAGCTTTAGATAGCAAGACAGAAGAAGAATTTTTACAACTGGCAAATGAAGTCGAACTTTTAAAACAATTGCGCCATCCTAGTGTAGTTCGCTATGAAGGTGCTGTTCAGACTGAACATTACATGAATATTATTTTAGAGTTTGCTTCATTTTTTTTTTTTTTTTTTTTTTTTTTGTCTGCAATTTAATATTTGATGTTTATAAATCATTTTTTCATTTATGAAGGTTTGTTGAAAACGGGTCGCTGGCGGCTACTCATAAACATTTTGGGGATTTTTCTGAACAGTTGGTGGCAAGTTTTGTATTGAAAATTTTGGAGGGCTTAGATTATTTGCACAGTCAGCAGGTGCGAATTTTTTCCAAAAATAAAAAATAACAATAAAAATAAAAAAAACCTATGGGAAGCAACTGAATGAAGTTTTTTTTTTTTTTTTTTTTTTTTTTTTTGGGAATCTTACGAATCTATGTATGTTGTTATTTTGGTAGGTCGTGCATTGTGATTTGAAGGCGGCTAATATTTTGACTACGAAGAATGGAAATATCAAGCTTTCAGATTTTGGAGTTTCATTGAACTTGAATGCTATGCAAAACAAAAAACATGTATCTGGAACACCTAATTGGAGTAGGTAATATCTTTTGAGTGTGATGAGGATATGTATTGATGAGATGATATGGAACAGTGGCACCAGAAGTGATTCAACTTGATGGAGCCACGACCGCTTCAGATATATGGTCATTAGGATGTACCATTATGGAACTCTTAACAGGTAGACCTCCTTATGGCGATTTGGCACCGATGTCGGCTATGTATAATATCGTGGAAGAAGATTGTCCTCCCTTACCAGCATCAATTTCTGCGGATCTAAAAGACTTTTTGATTCTTTGCTTTGCGAAAAACTCTGCCGATAGACCAACTGCCTCTGAACTTTCTCTTCACCCATGGATACGAAAACATTGTTCACCTTTGCGCGTAAGTTTTAAATGCCATTTTCGAACCTGATTTTTTTAACTGGGTGACAAGAAAAGATTTTTTTTAAACTAATGAAGATGATCATCACATGTATCTATTTATGTATGTACAGGATTTACAACCTCAAGACAGTATTCCTTTTTTACGTCGACTGAGTATGGATGCAAGTCCATCGGATTATCATCGCAATGTGTTATCTGCCGTTGTTGGTTTGTCAGAAGAGGACCTTGGCAAGATGAATACGTTGGTTCAAACACCAATTTTGAGACATCATTTTTTGTCTAACGTTTTGGAGGATCCGTGGAATGGTTCTGAAAAGGATCTTAAGACTAGGCATCCAGTATCTGAAACATTAGAGGTTGAAAAAGAAGTTTTGTCACCAGAAAGTCCTAGTGTGAGTGAAGATTTTATAAAGAAATAAGTATAAGAAAATAATTTTTATATAAATGTGTATGGTTTTTATGAAAATATACTGCAAATGTCTCAGGGCGTAACAGGGGCCAAAAAACCCACAGGTCATTCTTTTGTGAAGAGCAGATTTAGTAAAAGTAGGACATTTCCCCTTTATATATATTTTTTTATTTTTTATTTTTTGCTTTATTGAAAGCAATATGTGATTTAAAGTGGAATATTGAGTAAATCAATTTATTTCTGATTTTATTTCAGCTGTGTATTGTCGAATCTGTCACGGAGCAGCGAAGCGACACGCTGTGTTGTGTCGGCAATGTGGTTTACTTTGTCACCCAGCTTGCGCCCAACATTGTTCGGTTTTATGCGACGTGCGATTGGATTTTACAGAACACCGAAAAATCGAGGAAGAAGAAACCGAAAGGGGATTATTGGAGACACCGACGAGTGGGGTGAAGAGTTCACACGTGTTTAAGTTTCCATCTTTTAGTCATCAATTCAAGAAAATGGATGAATTGAAGACGAGTTTTTCAGCTAATTTTGCGATTAATAAGAGAACGGGAGTAGAATTAAGTGAAACGGATTTGAATCTACATGGGAGGGCTGGTGAAGAAAGCCTTTCACCACCCTTAGAGCAAGGAAAATTTGGCAAACTACTAAGGAACTCATCACCGGGAAGCGAAGTCTCTTCGGGGCATTCTAAAAAGCAAGGGAAGAGAAAAGCGCGGATACCATTTATCCATACTGCAGCCAAAGAGAATGTGAATGGAGAGTGTATAATTTCTTGAAGACATGAAGCTACTAATACATTGTGTTTCTTGCTACATTAAATAATAATAATAATTAATAAGAAGATTTGTTGTGTGGATGAAAGCAGATGGGAGGTGATTAATTTATTAGTATGGTGCTTGTTGTGATTATTGCTGTTGTGCTGTGAGGGGATGATAATGAATAGGCTGGTTGGATATGCATCCAGCCCGTTTTCTGATGCGCGGAATTCCTCCGCTTTTCCATGGCTGGCCATCGTCCGTCGGCTGCGGACTTTGACTTCCATCCCTCGTCTGACCACTCGCCCTATCTGACGTCTCTTGACCGTCCACACCCACGTCATCAAGCTGTCCGCTCACCCCCTCCTGCCGATTTCTTTCAGCATCGCATCCAACTCCGTCAACGCTCAACTGTCTCCATCTGGCCTCCTTCGCCACCACATCCATATGTCCCTCATTCTCACTCGTCTCGTCGTAAATCGTCTTCTTCTCCTCATCGCCATAAACATAGACATTCCTCTCGTAAACATAAAAAGTCTAGGAAACTTAAGTCTCCTTCTTCTTCCCCTCAACCATCACCATCACCACATCCTCATCCTCATCGACGACTTCCACACAATCCTTCCCATTCTCATTCAAACTCTCCCTCTCCTTCACGCTCTCCTTCAAATTTGAGTAATCCTGATGATCCTTTGCTTTGGGAAGAAAAAATTCCTTCTCAACCTAGTGTTCCTGTTCCTTCTGTATCTTCGTCTCCCCCTGTTGCTGTTGCTGTTGCATCTGTTCCTTCTGCTGCTGCTGCTGCTGCTACAGTAACAGTTCATGCTCCTCGTCAAGTATCTCCTGAAGTGAATTATCCTTCTGATAATGATGAGGAAGTAGGTCCTATGCCTTATAATCCAGTGACTGGTAAAGCTATGGATCCTAAAGAGTTTGGAAAAGCTTTGAGACCTGGTGAAGGTAGTGCTATGGCTGCATTCGTTGAAGCTGGTGTGAGGATTCCTAGACGTGGTGAAATTGGTTTACAAGGTCATCAAATTGAAAAGGTTAGATATTTTTGTAATATTCTTTTTTTTCTTATTGTGTCTCTTACTTATTTTGATTTATTTATTTGAATTACTATTCTCTTTCTTTTCTTTTTGATTTAAAGTTTGAACAAGCTGGTTATGTGATGTCTGGTTCTAGACATCGTCGTATGAACGCTGTACGAATTAGAAAAGAAAATCAAGTTATTAGTGCAGAAGAAAAGAGAGGGATCCTTAAAATGCAAGCTGAAGAGAAAGCTAAAAGGGAAGGTCAAATTATTTCTAGCTTTAGGGAATGTGGGTGTTTTTTTTTTTTTTATTATTGTGGAAGAATAAAGAATATTCTCATCATCCAGTTTGGGTTGATTATTGTTTTCTTTTTTCTATCTTTCCAGTGGTTGATACAAAGCTTCAGCAAACTTGAATTGTGTAATTGTTTTAAAGGCATTTTTTTCATCAGGAAAACAAATAGTGGTGGCAACTGGTTGCAGGTGTCTATCCTTCCTTTATTCTGGACAAACTGACAACCTACCTACCTCACTAGACTAAATGTGTAAAATCTCTCATGATTTGCTTCTCTCACTCCTATCTGATTCTTAAATTTGGCTTGAACTGTTGTAAGATTCGAGTGGTATCTATTTATCTATCATCATTACTATATACTTAGAGGAGCATGCATCATTTATAAGAGGCATCCAGTTCTCAAGCTTTAACTCTTTAATCAACTCTAACCAGACTTGCTTGTGTATCACCCACTGTTATCTTCACAGTATACAAGTGGGTGGTCAATGTTTGGTCACAGTACATTGTGTTTTCTTTTCTTTTTATTTAACTTGAGTTGAGTTGAGTTGTTTTGATTTTTTTGTGATTTGTGATATGAGTATAAGGGTTTTATGGGTAGTGATGGTGATGGCTTAAATTAGGTTCTTAGATTTAACTTTTTTCAATTTTTTTTGTTTTAATATGGGTGTCAAACAGTTATTAAAAAAACGAGAGGGTAGTATTATTTACGAAATGAGTATGCTAAGATTGGATATAAAAATATTATAATTATAATTATAATAATCATACTTAAAAAAAAAAAAAAAGCCAGATCTGATAACATTAAGACAATTTTCTTTTTTTTCTTTTTTTTTTTTAAAAAAAAATAATTACTGCTCATAAATGTTGAGATGCAATAGGAGTTTTTTTTTTTTCAAAGTTTTTTTTTTGATCATCTCTTCTCTTCTTTCATCTGAATTTGAGTTTAAGTGTAACTTTGTGTTAAGACCTATGAAGGCGGGCAACTACTAGTGCTGACACTAGCCTGGGATGGGACTGACTATGTTGGTATTACCAAGAGTGAGAGGGGACTGACTATGCTGATACAGCAGTGAGACTAAGAAGTCACTTGATTACTATATAAGTTGTCCAATGAGGAGCGCTCCACAGCGCTTGCCCTTCCGTTTCTTACAATGCATAGCGCCCATAGCACTCCTCCTCCTCACCTCTCAACCAAATCCTAACACTTTGAAAGTGAAGGGAAGAGAAGAGAAGAGAAGAGAAGAGAAGAGAAGAGAAGAGAAGAGAAGAGAAGCAAATGACAAATTGAAATGTTGCTAAATGAATTAAAGATCTCAAAATAAATAAATAAATAAAAATTTATAAATATATGTATAAATATATAAAAAAATTTTTAAAAAAAAAAAATTTAAAAAAAAAAAAAAAAAAAAATTCAAAAAATACTGCAGCTAATTTTTTTTTTTTTTTTTTTTTTTTTTTGGTTGTCAATAAATTTCTCAAAAAAAAAAAAAGAAAGAAAGAAAGAAGGAAAGAAAGAAAGAAAGAAAGAAAGATTTTTATTTTTTTGGTTTACTCTTTTCAGAACAGTCTCTCTCTCTCTCTTTCTATATATATGTATATAGATAGATAGATAGATAGATAGATAGATGTAAAGAAAAAATAATAGGAAAAAATTGTATTCTTGTTCTTTTGACCATGTGTAGATTATTATCAGTTCATTCTTAAACCAATTCAGTAAGGGTATGAATGAATTTGAAGATAAGTCCTTTGGACTATGATTTTTGTACTGGTATGTGATCCCTCAGCTAGTTAAAAATGTTTTTTTTCATGTTGACCATTCACTATATTAATATATATATATATATATGAAAAAAAGATGAAGAAAATGAAGAAGAATGGGTTGATTTTTATTTCAGGTTTCAGTAATATGTTAAGATTTCACTGTCATCAGCATTTCACACACACACACACACACAAATATATATATATATATATGTCTATATATTAATAGGGGTATCAATGTTGACCGATCCGCAATTAAATTAATTGCGGAAAATAATCTGCATACCCCAATTATCTTCCGCAATTATTTTTGCTAATAATTGGGTTATTAGACACTTTACATGTCAATGTTCACCTCTTATCCGACATTTTTCTACTCAGTTTTTCATAACCACATGTCGGACAACTTTCTGTCATAACCACATCTTGGCATACTTTCATTCATAACATCTGCAATTATATGTCATGTGACTTGCATACAAATCAATCATGGATGTGATGAGTTTGGGATCAGGAAGTAGGAACGGAAATCGGGGTATAAGAGGCAGGATAATGCATTAAGATGGATTCCTTATCCACTAGCCCCGGGGCTAGTGGATAAGAATCTTCCGCAATTAGTTATGTCTGATCCCAGGAAAAAAAATTCCTGATCCCTAATTGCGGATCCCTGAACATTGATACCCCCTAATATAGGAATTAGAGAGAAGAAGAAAAATCTTGATTTTTTTTCTTGATTTTTTTTTTTTTTTTTTTGTTGTTTCTATTTTCTATTTTTTATATATATTTATATATTTATTTATTTTTCTTTAATCATATTAAAGATTTGAAGCCAGTCAGGGAGATTTAGATGCCTATAGAAATGTGGGAGGGACTGGCTGACTAAGAAAGGTCATAACACCCACTTGTCATTTGTTTGAGCACATATTGATCAATTCTATAGGAGGTCTAAAACAATTAGCACATATACCATTCAAGTATGCTAACAAATTGGTACCCAGTAGGTTATTTTTATTTGAAGTATATCTTCCCATGACACATGCACTTGAACAATGTGTTTGTACCTCAACATGACCTTTTTTAGTTGTCTTCATTCCATTCACACATTCCATCCCTGTATCATATTTGAAATCTATGCATAAAAGAGAATGGGAATGAACTATTGGTTCATGGTTGTTGTGTGCCACGTTTGTGAGTTATACCAAAATGAAAAGTGGCTACCCACAGTACAAGGTATATAGGCATGTCAAATATGGCAAATGTGCAAGCCCATTAACTTCATTTCTTACCGCAAAGATATAGTGAAACGGCAATAAATGTTTGTTTTATCATGAGGCACAACAGTGGCGCAATGATTATGTAACAATCTTTTTTAGCAATTAAAAGGTCTAAAGTTCACAAAAAAAAACAATTTTTTTGTAACTGTTACACAAATTTTGCGTAATTGTTGCACTCCATGGTGAAACAAAGGTGTGATGTAATGTGATAAAATTCCTGCTTAATCATCAAATCTAATGTGCTTCGTAGTTTAAATATTCTAATTGAAAGCTCATAACTGAGTAATTTAATGGAAAAAAGGGGGATTTTTTAAGGCCATACTTTCTCATATTTGATACTCCCTACACATCACTATTCACTAATTTATTGCTACATACTTCAAAAGACAGAAATTATGACACTTTGCTCAAACATGTCTTCTCTCACAAACCAAGTTACAGTTATATGCAAAAAATCATGTCAACACTTTCAAACAATTGAGAAAGCACTTGTAGGGAGATACTCCAAAATTTTACCTTAAAACTAGTACTACAGATTTTTTACTGTTGCCCTCATGATCTAAGGTTTTTCAATCGATTTTTTCTTTAAAAAATCAAAAAAAAAAAAAATCTTTTGTAATTGCCTAAGCTTGATATATGGAGAACTAGGGAAATGGTAGATAATCTGGACATGCGAGTCCAGCCAGTTTTTCAGGTAAGCAAAATCTCAAATCTTTTTTTTTTTTTTTTTTTTTTTTTTTTTTTTTCTTTCTTTTTTGTGTGGTGTGGTGTGATGTTGCAATAGATGAGAAATTTATGATGGTATTTTTTTTAAAAACTCATCTTCAAGAGTTCGCCACACCACTATTATGATTTGAGAATTATTATTATTATTTTATTTTAAAAATACAACTAAGGGAATGTGTATGTTTGTCTCTCTAAATAGCCGCTCCCCGCTAAACATTTGATTAATAATCTTTATTTTCACTTCTTGTAGTGTTATTGAATTATTTATTTATTTATTTTTGGTAAATTGAGCTGGGTAAATTCAAATTAGTGTTAGTACACTGGTTCAAATATATTGAAAATTTAATCTTATTTCAACATAACATATATATATATAAGGGACTAATGATTTGCAACTCTAATTTCTTTTTCTTTCTTTAAAATAAAAATAGAAAATTTTAGTCCAACAAAACCATTGTAGTATTGTTTTACGATTGTTGAGTGCCAAGTTTAGTAGTTTTACCAAAGTAAAATGCAGCCACTATACTTGTCGGGGCCACTGTAAATCATAATATTTAAATTGCATGGCACTGCATGAGCTCAGTAGTAGGTACATACTTTAATGAGATTTAGTAAATCGTCTATTGCGAGACCCTTCCACGCTGCAACATCTTTTCGCAAGTAAAACTTTTTTTTAACGTACCCAAAAACCCGAGGTGACTTAGCATGGTTTTGACACCCCTCAGAATATTCTATTGCTCGTTTCATGGATCCAAGGATTGATTAACCAAAATTCTCGAATGATACATGTTTTGTCATATAACTAAAACCCTCTAAATTTATGGGATATCTTTTAATAAAACCTTTTCCTTCCCCTTGGGGTTTATATGTATATATATTATGCCGAGTTGATTAGTCTGTTACCCTTTCAATTTCTTCAATTTTTCTTCTTCTTATCTAATTATAATTTTGACATCAAACCCAACAACGTAATTTTTTTTTATCATATCTCAAATAAAGAGATAGCCAGAGCCAGCTTATCTGTAGCTTAATTTTCTATTACAAACATAATATATAAATTTAACATTTCATCAAGTCGACGACTGGAACAATAATTCAATCACTCAGATAAGAGATAGGAATCATTCGGCTCATTTATAATATTTTTTTCGCTATTAATCAATTAGTTGTGATTTGATAAATAATCAAGTATCTCATGCGATCAACTTCAAACTCGGTTAAAAAGCGAAGGCCTCAGTTGAGGATTTGTACAGAGAATCTTTTGATTAATTGCTCGAGTTCGTTTTCATCAAGCGAGAAAGCTTCAAGCAGCTGTGATTATTTTTATAGTGGAATCTATCACCATCAACAATTACCAAAGCATAAAAATTTCTTGATGTCTTTAATACCCCTTTTTGCATTTGCAAGCTTTATCATCTTGGTTGCGGCATTCTCATTGACAACAGCAGTTCCAAACCAACATAATTTAGCTGTTCCTAGTACTTCTCAAATTCATTTCGTAAAACGCTCCCCTATGGAAGTGGAGCCCGAAGAAGTTGTTAAACAAGTACTTAGAGAAAATTCCTTTACAAACACAAAACTTGTTACCGTCAAAATCAAAAATTCGGATAAACAACCAAAGACACCCGGACCAAGTGTTGACCATTTTAAAAATGACAGGGATAAATCTTCTGTTAAATCTTACATTTCGTAAGTAATCGAGCTTTCCAAAATACAACTACATTTAACGATTTAACTAATATCTCTATTTTTCTTTCTCAAAAATAAAAAATAAAAAAATAAATTGCTTTGTAAAGTTGGAGTAGGATATTTTCACAGGGATCAAATTCTGACCATTAAGTTGAAGTGAATAAAATCGTATCTTATTTTTTTGTGCTTATTGATGATATATAATTGATTCCTTGTCAAACATCCACAAACGCTATGTATATCAAATAAAAACCGGATACTGTTATATTGAATGATATTTTCTTTCAGGATTTTTGGGTTTTTGATTTACAGTAGAAAGATGAAATTTTGTGATAAATTCAGATGTGGAAGCTAGAACTTCCAGTCAGAGGTCTTTTAGAGGGAAAATAGAAAACAAGATTACGCAAATATTTTGACTCATTTTGATCTTTTGTATTCATCGCATATTATCAAAGCTATTAGACTTGTTATTTTGAGAGTGACTTTTTCATGTGGGAATAGAAAATGATACTCTTTATATAATGAATACATTGAACATTTATTTCTATTTTTTGCTGATATTTTTTATGCAATTATGATCGTTTGAATCTGTGTGAATGAAATTTGAGGATAGAGAACAAAATTTTAAGTATAATTTGATTTTTTGGTAGGGAATTTACTGATTGATAGGAGCTTTGAACATTGAGTTTTCTCAACATCATCAAGTTTGCATTTATCACCACAAAAAAAAAAAAAAAAGAAAAAAAAAAAAAAAGAGGGAGAGAGAGAGGGTAGGTAATGCTAGAAGCTTACTTACTTCTCTCTATAAGAGAAGGAATCATGAAACAATGCATCAAATATATACATATATATATATATAGAAAAAAAGAAACAAAAAAATATTCTAATTTTTTTTTAAATAATAAATCATGGACTTATATTTCCAGAAATTTTCAAATTCTTAGTTGACCTAAAAAAATAGATATATAATAATGAATCAATTGACCTGAAACTTTTTTTCATAGTCATTTAAAAAAGCCCTAGACTCAAAATATACCATTAAAAATTGTCAATAGAAATTAGGGGGTGTCAAACATGGCAAATGTAGAAACACATAAAATTTATTTCTAGTCACTAAAAAATATGATTCCTGTCAGCCAGGCTATATTTAGAGTCTAGAGTAAGATCTTATGTTAAATTACATGAACATAAAGAAGAGAAAAACTTGTATTTAAATTATATCTATATATATAAAAGAACTGGTGCCCTAACTTCCTAAAACTTAGCATATTTGGCCGCTAACCTCACTGACCCCAGCTGATTCCACATTGAATACTCAGGGCTGCGCGTCGCTAGATGCAGCAGCTCCACCAGCAATTCTCATTTCACAACCACTCATTTCACTAAAAACCTAAGATTGTAAGATATATCTATCATGCGAGGTGCGTAGCACGCAGGCACGCATATCGGGGCCGACGGTCCGGATGTGTGTACAAGCCTGCTGTCCGTCTGCGTAGCAGACAGGTAGCATATACAAATAAAAGATTTTATTAAAATAAAACTATATAACAATATTTTTTAATAAAATGTTATTTTAATTTTATTATTATATAAATTGTATATAAATTTAAATAAACATAAAATAATTATATTCTATGAAAAGACTAGCTCATTTTTATGAACCTAATGGTTATAAATTAATGATTAATTAATTACAAGTCACAGTAAAATTATAAGTAATAACATAAACTTATAATGAAATTAATTAATTAATTGAATAAATTAAATCATTAAAATATTACTTTACAATTAATAGTCATTGAAAACTCCTTTTCCTCACAATTGGACCAATAAATAAATAAAGAAGTAAATAAATTAAAATAGTAAAAAGCTTTATTCCAAATATAAATGTTTTTTTTAGTAAAATGATTTTATCAAAATACTTACTTGTTTAATTACCATAACTATTATAGTATTAAAATTTGTTTAAATTACTTAATAAATATTTTTTAAACTATATAAACTAAGTATATAACAACTTGTATGTCACACATAGTGTAATTTTTATGTTTCACAAAACATTGGATTATTAATCAAATAAAAAATGTTGCAACATGTTTAGTATTAATATAGTTACAAAAGCCCTGTTTTATATCATTGAATTATCCTATAAAGTTGCATTACACTGTTACAGGGTTCAAGGGGTGGATAAAACGGGTCTTTTTTTTCTGTTTTTGTAATTAGTACCATAGCAACCTCATTTTTTTGTTTCAATTAATATTAATTTTTTTTTCATCTTTTCTTTTGTATATACACTTATTAGCATCTCAGAGGGCCTCATCTGCCTATATGAAGGCTTTGGTTTTTCACCTTGTAGTTGGAATTAATTAAATTACCTTACAATTTACAATTTGCCTATTTTTGTTACAAATATACACAGGGGGGAAAAAATGAGGACTTGCAATCAAGTCGTTTTTCAGGTCTTCTGGAGTAATCTTTGGAGTAATCTTTTAGGGGTGGGTATGAGTGAAAAAATTTTAAGTAAATATTTTGAAAATTCTTTTCTACTTCCTCCCTCTTTTTGTTCCTTGAAATCATGACCTCAAGAAGGAAGAAAATAAATTAATTCTTTTTTCAATGTTGATGAATCTTGCATATCTTAAAAGAGACATACTATAGTTATATAAATATCCATATAAAATAATCAAAATATATTCATACTGAACTTATTTCATGGACACACAATAAATATTTAATATAGATGTAAAGGACATATTAAACTTTGATGCACATTTCATTTTCAGTATTTATTGATCATCTTTATTAAAAATGAATTTATGATAAAAATTTATTAAATTTTATATAAAATATTGATTATCTACTTATTTTGCGCATGAGGAGCTGTAAAAGAATATTATAGTTCTGCTCATGAATTTTTAATTTATAAATATATATTTAATTATCTTGTGCAATGATTCAACTGCTATGTCTTCTATTACAGAGGTAGGAAAAAAAAGAAAGATGTTATATCCCCAAAAAGTATTTTTTACAAAAAAATAACAACAGCTTTTTTTCATGATTTTATATCTATCATACATCAAATTTTGTAAAAAAAAATATTTGTGACCTGAAATGACATTTTTTTAGAAAAAAAATCATCTTAGTTGTGAATTTTTGAAAAATGAGAAAAATAAACATACTTATCCCCTTGATGATTCAGAAAAGTTTTTTTTTTTGCAAAATTATTCTGAAAAATAAAAGTGGAAAAAACTACAATATCATACCACATTAAATTCTTTAAATTTAATGGAATATTTTAAAAAGATTTTTATAAAGTAATAGACTCATTAGAAATTTTTCACTTTCAATTTTTCTTTGTTTTCTATGAAGTTTGGTTTTTCTGTTTTTCTCATCTTGAATTTTTAATTCTTTAATAAACTTCAGTATGTGACATGCTTTTGATACCAATATCTTGTTTAACGTTAGTGTAACAAGTGATTTTGAGGATTTAATTGTAAAAAATTGATTTATTTAAATTTTTTTCCCATGGTTTGAAGTGCTAGATATGATGTTCACTAATTTTTCGCCACATTTATTTTATATTATTTTTTCCTTTTTTCTCCTTTTCAAATTATTTTTACCTAACTCAGAAATTTTTGCTTATCAGAATTCACAAGTTCTACTATTACTTCTGCATAAATCATAAATTAAGGCATCTTGATGTAGTTGATGCATCACATTTTGTTTGTTCCAATAAAATATTTACATTAGTTAAGTTTTTATAACAATTTTGTGGTGATAATTCATCACCTCTATTTTTTTTTTTTTTTTTGGTGGATGAAAAAAATGGAATATGAGGTGAAGAATTATATAAGGTGAATTCAAAAATGTTTTTCAAACATTCAGTCAGCTTAGAAAATTTTTTATTAAATGATAGTCTTGACAAAATACATATACCGGGAAAATACTTTATCTTTAAGGCAAAATTAAAAAAAAAAAAATGAATCATTGTATTGGGTAGTCTTAAATTAAATTTTCTATATAATGTCTTTACTATTTAAATTAAATATGCAGAGGAAGAAATCACTTTTAAAATTCCTGTAACAGCTCCTCTGTATCCTCCTTTTTTCCCTTTTTAATCCCCTCTTTTGCCCCTGCAGGTGCCCCCCTGCTGGTGCTTGAGTTACTCAACGGGGTGTTAAATCTCTTCTACTTACACAAATTTTTTTACCTCTTGAACCCCCTCCTTCTCTATCAATTTTCCTTTTTTTTTCCCTACAAGCCCTCCTTTTAAATTTATTTATAAAAATACTCATTGTCTTTTTCATCCTCTGAAATTACTCATTTTCTATACTAGCCCCTTGCCCCACCCAATATTTTTCCCTTCACTCTACTGTCTTACACAGTCCCTTACATCCCCCCAGTTTCATTAAAAAAAGGTCTTTAGAAACATTAAATTATATGTGATTCAGTTTTCTAATGCACTGAGTTAAAGAGAAGAAAAAAGTGCAATGAAAATACTGAGGTCACGTGCAAGGAAGTGTCGCCGCAACACTTTCCTGCACGTGACTTGTGTTTTCAAGGCCCAGAGTCAATTTTTTGAGTGAAGGGGGGAAAAAAACTGAGATCACGTGCAGCTAAGTGATGCTGTGACACTTTGATGCACGTGACTTGAAACTTTTAAATGAGTAAATACAAAATACTTTAGAGGGGTGGTATAAGACATCAGGCCAAATGAAAAAAAGAGTTTCTAAAGAACTTTTACCATAAAATGTGGGGGTGTGAGAGTGTAACTTGGTAACAAGCAGGATTTATGGGGGGCAAGCTGGGAAAGGCCGGTGGAGAAAAACGTAAAATGTAGAGGTGCAATAGGGATCCTGAGGGTGAAAAAAAAATCTTTGCAGGGGTAAATGAGGGATTGTAAAGAAGTGGGGGGTAATTCAAGTAGAAAAAATAGGATTTGGGGGGTAGAACGGGGAATTCAAGACAGTGAAAAATTGGGGAAGTGTGATCTTTGCAAAAAAAAATGTATGGGATTTATGCAACTGGGGGAGGACATACTGGGGGATGATAGTTAAACATATAGAACGGAGTGTATATAAGAGTACAAAGTAGGATACAATGAATGCTTTCAAGGTTTTTTTGGTTTTATTATTAGTGGAGCACAAAGAGTGAATGGAGAAAGATTTTATAACTAAGGGGGGTAGATTTTCTTTGATTAATCTACCTGAGGTCAAAAAATAAAAAATGGGCCTTAAAGAATGGGAAAGAAATAATCCACTCTTGTTGAAAATTTATATTAAAAATGACATAAATTAATTTTTTTTTAATATGCCTATGGAATCTGGCCAATATTTTCTTTCATTATTCATGAATAATGGATATAAAATTTAGATGAAAAATAAATATTTTTTTCATTAAATTTGAGCAATAATTTTTACTTTGTACTAATTATTTTTCATTTTCTACATATTTCAATATTTCATTATGTGGAAGTGGATTGAAGTACATATAGTATGGAAATTTGAACCAGATAATATGTGTAAAAAAAGAGTTGAACAAATATAAATATTTTTTGGAACTTAAGAAGTCTATAATAATCAAAATAAAAATATTTTAAAGTGGCCAAAAATTTGATATAAATTAATAAAAAAAATTATCAGAACATATATTAAGAAATGAAATTGAAAAAATTAATAATGGTCTATTTTAAAGAAATGAGATAAACTTCTTTACTTTTATCATGCATCAGACCTGTATATAGCATCAAAAATTTGTAAAAAAGATGAGTTTAAGCCTACCCAGAATTATAACCAGGTTACAACAAGGTTAGTCCAAAATTCAAAAAAACGACTCGCCTACCAGTCCTCCTTTTTTCCCCCCTGTGATACATTTATTTCTTACAATTTTATTACTGAGAATATTATACTGAAATTTATAGATAAATATATATAAAAAGGTTTCTCTAAGAGTAGTTCATTGTTTTATTTTTTTTTGTTAGATTCAGAGAGAAAAAGTTACTTACTTAAATTAAAATAAAACCTTTATGTCCAATAGTTGTATTTGAAGTCCTTATCTTCTTTATTAGTTGTTGATTTATTTTTGTTTCTTCTTTTTGTTCTCTTGTTTCCTTTTCTTCTTCTGTTTCTGTTGTAATTTTCTTTCTTCTTCAAGATGACCCACTGACGATTCCCATCCATAATAGGTCATCAAGAGAAGGATATTTAATGGTAAAAATCAATATAATTTAAAGTCTATAAGCTTTTTTTTATTAAAAAATATGAGATTTTATAATGTCTGATTTAAAATATTTGAAACCCCCTATTATAGTTTTTTATTGCATTATTATTTTGTTTTAGAAGAAGAAAAAGAAAATTGAAAATTTGATCTCTAAAAATAGTGTTTATAGTAAAATGAGACTAGAACCATCAGAAAAGGTGAGTGAAATATATATTCATATCATATCTTTTCTTTTTTATTTATAAAAAAAAGAAATGTTTAGAAAAAATTTCATTTTGGTGAGCAAAATGAACAATTTGTTGAATTTTTTTTGTTAAAGTAATAAGTTACTCTCCTAAAAATCTACCAAAAGTTTCAAAATATGTGCAATAATGAGGGGGAGGGGGTCTCAACCATGAGCATATACACTATTCAAGAACATAACAAAGTGGGTACCAAGTAAGTCATTTTTTCTTTGAAGTAAATTTTTCCTAGGAAAGTCAGGTGTACTTGAACAGGATCTTTGTATGTACCTGTTAAGAACTAAGGAGGTGGACTACTATTAACTCTAAGACTAGCCTGAGATGGGACTGACTATTCTGGATGAATCAGTGAGACTAACTAAGACTGACTATGTTGGGGCTACCAACAGTTAGGGAAGATGGGACTGACTATGCTAATTTAGCAGTGAGACTAGAGATTAGCAGGATTACTAGATAAGTTTTCCAATGAGGAGGGCTCAACAGCTCTTTCCCCATATAATCCACTTATCTCACAATGAATAGTGCCCATAGCGCTCCTCCACCTTGTTAGAAAATTGAATCCCTGAGTCTACATTATTTTACTCCTTTACTATTTCGAACTTTTCCTCAATAACGTACCTTTGTTTCTACCTGAGTTTACGCTACATCTTTTACTACCAAGTGCCTTTATTACTATAGTCCTCGCACTGATACTAACTTATACTCAACAAACTATTTGTTGAGTCATGTGTAATTGCACTTACTTGTACTCATAAATGAAATTCCCTATGTCCTTTGTGCTCTATCCTTGTATCTACTCCATTGTTATTGACCTGAATTGAGAATGGAATCTAGTGTAATTAACGAAGCTCTTCTAGCCTATCCTCCTCACTGATCCCATCTCAATTCAGGTACGTTTTTCTTGGCTCTTACTCTTTACAAATCCTCTACTTCCTCTCAAATTGTGTTACTTTGATTATAGGTATTTTTCAAATACTCGTTCCATTTCTGATATTAAGCTAGTGCTTATATCTTTCCATTCCACTTAAGGTGCTTTCTTCTCTAGTTTCCTTATTGTATTTAGATCTTACCTCACTGATCCCATCTCAATTCAGGTATTTTTCAAATACTTGTTACATTTCTGATATTAAGGTAGTGCTTATATCTTTCAATTCCACTTAATATATCTGACAGATTATGAGACCAGAGTCTATCCACTAAAATCCCCTATTCACGTATCTAAATCTATACCACAATCTATTTTTACCTAAAATGGAAAATATCATTAGCTCTACCTCTGCACCCCAAGGCAACAATGGAATCCCTCTTTTGACTAAGGAAAACTATCAAATTTGGTCGTACAGAATGCGCATCCTTTTCCTTCAAAATAATACCTTTGATATTGTTGTCCTCAATCAAGGTCCTCCTTCCAAAGAAGATGATGTAAAAATTGAGAACTATCATTTGCGATTTCAAAAAGGCCCTTGGTGCAATCACTCAATACATGGATGGATACCATCTCAAGTGCTTTCTCAATGCTACCACTGAAAGCCACCCTCACCTCCTTTGGAAGGCCTTATCTGATCACTACCGTTCCACTAGCAAAACCAACCAAATGCGTGTCTTCCAACGTTTTGCTCTTGTCTCCTACCCTGGAAATGCTACCAAGTACATTGAGCTAATCAAGTCCCTTGAATCAGACCTTTGGGCTGTTGGCATCAAACTCAAGGAAAACCTTCTTGCCTCTTATTTTTTGTTTTGTCTCCCATCAGAATTCTCCTCTCTCCGTGATGCTCTTACCAACAATGCTTTTGCCAGAAATGAATCAATCACTATAAACAAACTGGTCCTAGCCCTCAACAAATATCAACTTGAACACTGTGATATCTCTACTCCTGAATCCTTTAAATCTCTCAAAGCCGTCGATAAGAAGTCCTATGAATTCTGTTCCAATGGTCGTCACAACCCAAACACCAAGCACTCCAAAGAGCAATGCTTCCAATTACACCCACATTTAAAAAGGAAAACTTGTTCTCAAAAAACCAACCAAACCTTGGACCTCTCAGAAGTCCAACCTACGAGTTCTGTTTGCCTTTTGGTTATCCCTGCTGCCAATTCTCACTGTTATGTTTTGGACAGTGGCGCCACCAAACACATGATCTGTTCTCAAGACCTCTTCTTCAATTACTCCTCTCTCAAAACAAAAATCCTGTTTGGTGATGGCTATTCTACGATGAGTGAGGGTCACAGTTCCATCTCTCTTAACTTTAATGGAAAATCAGTTACCTTGAACGATTTTATCCATGTCCCTTCCCTACAAATCAATCTAATCAGCTTACCTGCCCTTAGTAAGGTGTTTCCAAAACTTAGCCTCAATATTGACAACTCCTTGTTTAAACTAAGTATCAACTCCTCTACCCTCCTCACTGGAACCATCAAGGGAAACCTATTCTACATTGACGGTAACTTCAGTATGTCTCATTCCTCTCTCTTCTTAAGCAGTGATTCTTACTCTACCTGGAATAACAGGTTAGGCCATCCTAGTCATGATTACTTGGTGATGCTGAATAAAGAGTTTAATTTGTTTCCTGTCAAAGAGATTGAGTTTTTCTGTGAGAGTTGTGTTAAAGAAAAGATTAGTCATAAGCCTTATTCTGGTACTATACCTAAAGCTACCCATCCTCTTGAGTATATACACGCAGACTTGAGTGGCAATATTAGTCCTTCTTCTTTTGGAGGAGGCAAATACTACTACCAACTTACAGATGTTTATTCTTCTTATCTCTTTATATACATCTTAAAAAATAAGTCAGATACTTTATCTTTCTTTATCAAATTCAAAAAATTAATTGAAAACCAACTTAACTCAAAAATTGCAAACCTGGTAAATGATGGTGGCGGAGAGTTTTGTAACAGTGAATTTCAAAATTTTCTTGAAACTGAAGGAATCCAAATTCACATCACTTCCCGTTACTCACCTCAGCAAAATCCCATTGCTGAAAGAGGCAACCGTACTACCACGGAAAAAGCTAAGGCAATGTTATTTCAAGGGAATCTGCCTACTGAACTCTGGGCTGAGGCAGTCACTATTTCTGTTTATCTTCACAACCGTACTCCTACTAAAAGTCAATCTATGAAAACTCCATATGAGATTCTCTTCAAACAGAAACCAAAAATCAATCATCTCCGTACCTTTGGCTGCAGTGCCTATGCCCTCATTCCTAAAAATCTCAGAAAAGGAAAATTCGACAATGCTTCTAAACATCTTATTCTCATTGGTTATGATCAAAAATTATTGTCTTACAAACTCATGGACCCAGTCACTTTAACAACTTCTTATTCACACAATGTTATTTTTAATGAATCTCAATTTCCTTTTACTGCTCTTCGTAAATGTTCCAATGTGCCAGTTGTCCTTCCCTATCCTGACCTGAATGAAGAACTGCCTCCTATTTCTGCCTCTCTCCCTAACACTGTCCCAGATTCTGAATGTTGCTCAACCCCTAATGATTCATCATCTCCTACTCCCTCAAGTCCCTCAGAACCACCAATTTCAAAAAACAATCGAACTTATGTAAAAGATTGTTAAACTTATACCAATGCACCTCCTACCCACAATATTGACTCATCAATATCTAGCTCCAACATTATAAATCATCCTCTACAAAAGAAAAATGTAGCACTCCTGACTGACAATGCCACTAAAGCTGTTGATGTCCCTGTTCCTAAAACATATCACTCTGCTCTTAACAGTCTATATGGTCCTGAATGGGAAAAGGCCGTTGCGAGTGAACTCAATAACATGTCCTCCCATGAAGTATGGGACATTTGTGAGAAACCATTAAATGCATTAGTAATTGGTTCCACCTGGGTATTTCAAGTAAAAGAAAAACATGATGGCACTGTATCAAAATTCAAGGCCCAATTATGTGCCCAAGGATTTTCACAACTTCAAGGCATTGATTATTTTGATACCTTTGCACCAACAGGTCGACTGACTACATTCCGAACTCTTGTGGCCCTTGCTGCTTTACAAGGTCTTGAGTTCCACCATATGGATGTCAAGGGGGCATTCCTTCACAGAGTCCTTGAAGAAGAAGTTTATATGACGGTACCTAATGGTGTTGTTACCACTTCCAACTTCCAAAATCCTGTTCTCAAACTAAAGAAATCAATTTATGGTTTAAAACAATCCTCACATTGTTGGTCTAAAGAAATAAATATGTTTTTTACCTCCATTAATTTCTTCCCTTCAGAAGCAGACCCTTGCTTGTTTATTTTGTCTGACAAAACTAATCCAACTTATGTTTATTTACATGTTGATGACATGGCCATATTCAGCAAAAATGTTACTCACTTCAAAAAACTTATTTCTTCTCGCTACAACATGGATGATTTGGGTGAAGCAAAATTTTTCCTGGGCATGAAGATTGTGCGGAACAGAAATGAAAATTATATCAGCCTGTCACAACCCTCTTACTGTCTTAATTTACTAAGAGAATATCAATTATCTGAATGTAAACCTGTCACTACTCCTTTACTTCCACACTTACATCTTCTTCCAGCCACTCCTGAGGAAATCTCAGAGTTTGAAAAACTGAAAATCAACTACCGTAGTGCAGTTGGTTCCTTAAACTATTTGGTCCAGTGTACCCAACCAGATCTTTCCTTTGCAGTCAGCCAACTATTGCAACATCTTGAAAAGCCTGGTATTAATCACTGGATAGCCTTCAAGCATGTAATGAGGTACTTGGCTGGAACATATGATTTATCCCTTCAATATGGTAACAAATCTTGCAAAAACACACTGTTCCCCATTGGCCACCATTCTTACTCATTACCAATTGGATTTGCTGATTCTCATTGGGCTGGTTGCCCCTCTACTCGACGCTCTACTTCAGGTTACCTATTCTTCCTAAATGGCGCTGCCATCTCATGGAAGTCTAAGAAAAAACCAACAGTTGCTCTATCTGCCTCCGAAGCTGAGTATAAATCTTGCTGCTCTTCTGGTCAAGAGGCCATTTGGCTCCGATCACTCATTACCTCTTTAGGAATCTCTATTGACAAACCAACCCTTCTCTATGGTGACAATCAAGGAGCAATTGCATTAACCAACAATCCAGTATTTCAAGCCAGAACCAAACACATCAAAGTTCAACACCATTGGATTAGAGAGAAAGTGGCTGCTAATGTCATTAAAATTCCTTATGTGCCTACAGACCAAATGCTAGCGGATTCCCTTACCAAATCTACTCCCAACAAGAATCTCACCACCTTTGTTTCTGCCTGCGGTTTAAAAACAATGCAAACTCATGCAGGGGGGGTGTTAGAAAATTGAATTCCTGAGTATACATTATTTTACTCCTTTACTATTTTGAACTTTTCCTCAATAACGTACCTTTGTTGCTACCTGAGTTTACGCTACATCTTTTACTACCAAGTGCCTTTATTACTATAGTCCTCGCACTGATACTAACTTATACTCAACAAACTATTTGTTGAGTCGTGTGTAATTGCACCTACTTGTACTCATAAATGAAATTCCCTATGTCCTTTGTGCTCTATCCTTGTATCTACTCCATTGTTATCAACCTGAATTGAGAATGGAATCTAGTGTATTTAACGAAGCTCTTCTAGCCTATCCTCCTCACTGATCCCATTTCAATTCAGGTACGTTTTTCTTGGCTCTTACTCTTTACAAATCCTCTACTTCCTCTCAAATTGTGTTACTTTGATTATAGGTATTTTTCAAATACTCGTTCCATTTCTGATATTAAGCTAGTGCTTATATCTTTCCATTCCACTTAAGGTGCTTTCTTCTCTAGTTTCCTTATTGTATTTAGATTTTACCTCACTGATCCCATCTCAATTCAGGTATTTTTCAAATACTCGTTTCATTTCTGATATTAAGCTAGTGCTTATATCTTTCCATTCCACTTAAGATCTCTGACACACCTCACCCCCAACCAAATCCTAACAGTACCTCAACACACTCCTTGTTTTAGGGTGCCTCCATGTCTTTCACACACACTTGTGGAGAAAATACCTCAAATTTTTCAGTTTATTCAAGTGTAAATATCTGGTGTGCAAAAGAAGACAAGGTGTGTTGTATAACAAAACAGGAAAACTGATTTGCACATGTCATGAATGGTACTTGTAGGGGGGGGTACAATTCAGTTTCATGATGTGTGTGTGTGTGTGTGCGTGTGTAAAGTACAGTGCCCTACCAAAAGTCAGTGAACAATCTTTTTTTAATGTAACTCACACAATATTTCTCAGAAAAATGTCTAGTTTTTTATTCTGGTTCAAAAAACATGTTTCTAATCAAGTTAATCACTTATAAATACAAAAAAACTATGATGAAATATATAATACGTATATAAATATTGAAATCCAAAAAGAAACTTTTTAAGCTACCAGAAGTCATTTTTTTAAAGCCAGATGAAATAAAAGCCATTAGATAGACCAAGAATTATAGAATGCTGCCCCCAAATAAACTTAAGAAATTTAACCCTCTTCCTCAAATCCTGTAAGATACCAACATTTTGATCCTCAAGGTTTATCAATGACTATTTACATCCTTGAAGTCATTGATTTAATTAAACATTCTAATTTTTTGACTGGGTATTTTTACCAAGCTTTTTTTAATGTTTCTTGTATTTCAATTAAATCTTTAGGCTGGTATTTATATTACATGTCACATTTAAGAGCTTTACACACATTTTTCTATAGGATTGAGATCTGGGGATTGAGATGGACAGACTAAGAGAGAAATTATTTTACTTTAAAGTTATTTTATGTTGGGGTATTTTTTCTTAAGGAAAGAAACAAGAGTATTCTCATATACATTTTTGATGACATTAGATGATTTTCTCTGCTTAAAAGGCAGAAAGATGAGGGGAAGTATTTTTTAAAAAAATAAATGAATCCCAAAATATTGTTGATGTTTTTCCACTCTTGAATGTAGGTTTAAAAAATTGAAAAATATATTTCTGTTCTTTTCTCTTCCAAACCAGAATAACACATGACTTCTTCTCTATCTCAAAAGGAAGACTCATTGGACCAGAAAATATTTCTCCAATCCTTAACAGTTCAGTGTACATAATCTTTTTTTCAAATATCAATTGTTTCTATTTATAGGTCTTTTTTAGAAAAGGTTTCCTTAATTAAAGAAAAATGTTTATTAAAAACAAACTGAGTGAATCCTTCTGTAAAATGTGTTAGAGGAAGGAGGAGTTTCTAGCAGATTAGTGATTTTGTCAGCCTAGGTATCCTTAGGACTGAGTATTTATTATTCTTAAAATAAGATAAACTTAATTAAATTAAGCTTATAAGTAAAAATTATGGTTATAATACTTATATATATGGTTACTATGCTTATATATATATTTATCACACTATTAAAGGACTTATATAAGTTTAAATAGCTTATCCATAGCCCTATAATACTTATTAAGTTGTTAATGGAGTCATAATATACTTATCTTAAGTGATATTAAGTAATTATAGATGTAATAAGCTTATATGTATGCATTAACCTCATATTCAGTGAAATATGTAGTTATATTATGTATATATAGGTCTATAAGTGGGTTTAAAGCTCTAAAGAGCCTATAAGCTTTATTTTTATGCTTATTTTAGGTCATATGGACATATTCAATGGACTCACCACACCTCCACAAACATATACACCTTTTTTAGGTGCATATATTCAGTTTGGACAACTTAATCTGCTTTCTTTAATGGATTTTCATGGATTTATGGGTTGGGATATGATTACTGGGTTAATATGGATGCTTTGGGATGTTATTGGGAGCTTGTACAGTGGATTTTCTTCCTTTATATGCTTTGGGTTTCATTCTATACTCTTTGGATGAGTTATGTTACCTGTTTCTTTATGGTATCTGCTTTTATCTGTTTTCTCTATTTATGGTATTGGTTTATGATATCATTAATTGTGATGGAGGGTCCTTACTGGAGTTCTAGGTGTTGAAACTGCTTTAAGTGGAAGCCATGGGGAGTTGATTGGCCCTCAAAATGCGGTAATTTCCAGGGAGAGCAGTGACATCATCTGGATTGAAGGTCTGTTCACTCCAGTGGATTTTTGTCAGCCTGTATATCTCCAGGACTGAGTAAAAAGTAATTATAAGTTATTTTAAACACATGAACTAGACATGGGAATAATAAATAAGAGTACACAAATAGTATACATAAGTAAAATTATGATAATACACAAAAAATGCCATTATAACACCTTATATACACGCATATATCCACCTTTTATAGGTCTTATGTACTTAATAATAAGTTGGAATATGTTAGGGTAATCTTGAGAACCTTAAGTATAAGGCTACATAATTTTTAAGTACACTTAAAGCTGTTATATTCATTGTTTTATGCAAAAAACAAGAAATGCGCTTTATTTCACTTAAAAGTTGACTATATGCGCTATAAAATTGAGAATATCAAAATTGCGCTTTGAAAGATCAATTGGGCTCATTTAGAACTATTGATTTGGCTATTTAAATGCATAAAAATAACACTTTTCAAATTTGGTGTTTTTTATGCCAGAAATGGCTTCTGTGTACTGGCCACATACTGCCTGCTTTTTTCCCGTTTGAATAGCTTCATTTTTAGCAAAGTTAGCTTTTTCACACTATAATTACCCCACATTCTACGCCCACTGTGGGGAAACACACTAAAATAGGCGACAGGCGCTTATTTAGTGTCCTAGCTTAATTAATAATGCATTGACCTTGTTTATATGCACTAATTTCATTAATAACCACACTCTTGGCACTTTATTTCATCACCACGCTTAAATTCGCCTAATTTTAGTCAAGGATTTACCCGTGCAAGCGCCTGCCAAGAACTGCATGTAGTTACCCCACATCTCATGCTCTTTTTTAAGCTTTTGGGTGGTTTCTCAGTCAATTTTGGTTATTTTTGAATGGGAATTTCACGTAGTATAATGTCAGGATTAGCCCCATTATTTCTACAGTCAATCCCCCTTATTATTAAGCTATTATTAACCTTAAAAAGTCTCCTTTAGTCTTTAATATTATTGTTTTATACGCATATACTCTCTTTTTGTCTTTTTCTTTAATTTTGATGGATTTCCCTTATTATTACAGGATTTTGGCGGTTGTTACTCTTCTAATTATGTCATGGGTTAATAGGAATGTTGATGGGCATGTCTATTAGTTGTTTAGAGGCGTCATTAACTGTGTATTGGTTGGTAAATCAAGGGAATCATTGGGGAACTCAGTGTGTATAAAAGGAGGAGGTTTTTGGGTTGTATTTCTTCATTCTTTATCATTACAATTTAACCAATATAACCAAATCAATTAAAATACATATCAATTAGTACTTTTATAAGACATTTGGATAGTATCTGAATTTATATAATCTATTTTTCTACCAACTATAAAGATTGTAAGCCATATATAAGAATAGTGAGAATTATATTACTGAGACCTTTATATTTGATTATGTTTTACAACTTAGTGGATTAGAACTACAGTATTCATATAGGACCATTAAAATCTTCTAGAAAACTGACTATTCAAGCTAGTTCACGTCCTTGTACTTGACCTTAGCCTGACAATTGGGGACCTTTCCTCAAGAATTCTGTTATAATCCTGTAAGTGAAATTTTCAAAGAAGGTACACGTAAATAATATCCCTATAGAAATATTTGGATAATTACAACAGGTTGGGGTCACTTATATAGTGATTTCAGAAAAAGAAGCCCTGTTATATAATAAAATTGTGATATTGAATCATAAATTTTACCACTAATTTAACATATAATTGTTCTTAGTGGGAGTCTGTCAATAGACCAATTAAATTTGTGATCTTTGCAGATAATAACCAATTAAACTGATTAATTGTTTTCTTTTTACAGGACTCTTAATCCCTTTTTATTGGTTTGTAAAATTCATTTAATATTTAGAAAGAATCTTACTAACAAATTTTCTTTTTTAAATATAAATACACGGCTACATATTGTAGACCAGTTAAATCAAGTGACCACATAAAAGCATATTTGACTTTTGGCACTTGAAAATTCACTTAATACCAATAAGTAAGCAATAAAATTGTCTTCAGTGGTAATAAAAAATACTGATTAAACTCCTTTTTGAAGTTTTTCAAATCTAAACTTTCAATTCTCTAAAAATTCCACGTAAAAATGTGTGACAACAATGACATTGTAAGTAATAAGGCAAAACCTTATAACTTAAGAACTAGAGCTGAAAGACCTGTTACAGGACATCCAAATGGAGGGTCAAGAATCACCAGTAACAATAAACAACACCCCACCAATGTCCATGGAGGAAAAGGAAAAGCTCTTAAAACAAATGTCAATAAAGAAGTCCAAAAACACCTTACAAGAGCAAATTCACTCCCTCTCAAACCTACTGAATACACTAACAGTAAGAGTAAACAATATGTTAGACCAGATCAACAATCTGGAGAAAAGGGCGGCACAGGGCTTTATAGAAGTCAACCAGGCTCTAGTGGATATAAGGTCTCATCAACAACCAGTGGCACCAAATACCACAGCAACACCTCCAGTCCCAGAAGAGGACCAAAAGATAACTGTAAGCAAATGGAAGTGGGATTGGTATGCCCAAAACTACAACAGTCCTCCTCAACAGGGATCCAGCAGTCACCCTTACAGGGGAAAGCCAAGGAGAGGCAGGGGAAATGGAATAAGACCGTGGTAAGTCATCCATCTTCTCAAGATCAATTATATAATCCTAAAAATGAATTACTTATAGGTAATGAAATTGATAGAGAGTTATTGGATATAATTGATAAGGATTTAAAAAATTATTCATTTGAAAATAACATGTTAGACTTGTCATTACATGAGGACAATGTACATAGTTTTATTGATCACCAGGAAAATACTATTAATATAAAAATGGAATTTAATGAAGAAAAAATTGACCCTGATGATGAATCTTCTGAATTGGAAACAGACAAAATTGAATATTTTCTGAAAGAAAATCCAATGGAATCAAAAATAATTAGTAAATTATTATTGAGAATTGAAAAATTGGAAGAATTCTCTAGAGAGTCCAACAATAATACAGAAAGTGTATTATTAAACATCACACAATCATTGAGTACAACAGCCAATAAGTTAAAAGTTATTGAGAATTCAAATAATGAATTAATCAATGAAAACAAAAGATTAAATTCTGAGATTAAAAATTTAGAAATTAAATTAGAACATTCTCAAAATATTATGGCCACCATAGAGGGACGTGTAAAATTGTCTTTTTCAAATGTAAATGATACTTTAACTCATGTACCTGTAATAAAAGATAGGTTACAAAGAGTAGAAATTGAGGTAGCCAACATTTTGAAAAATACTGAAACAATAAAGGATAATACCTCTTATGTAGAAAGAGTACCAGTTTTTATGAAACACTCTGATGATAAACCAATGATGGAACATGAACATAGTGTCATAGGCTCTGAGAATATAAAATCAGTAAAAGATGAAATTAATGATCATCTTTCTAAAGTGAGTGAATTACTCAATATTCCTCAGGTTAGGGAAGCTAAAACTAGCCAAAAGAACTGGCCTAAGTTAGATCAGTACCCTTCTTTTGACGGGGATTCAAAATTTGATTGGCAACAATTCATACAAAGAATTTATAACTTAAAATTTTCATATAAATTACCTGATGAAGAAATTACTTCAAAGTTAATATCTTTATTTACAGATGTGGCCTTATTATGGTTTGAATCTGTATTGAGTGAGGGAATTAATTACTCCTGGAATGAATGGAAGGCACTAATTGAAAGGCAATTTGGTGGCCCAAAATTTAGAATAACTCAACAAAGACTGTATGAAAGGGCCAGATATAATCCAAATGCTGGAGATAAACCCATGGTCTTCTTAATGAATTTAATAAAAATCATGAAAGCTATGGATCCAAAAATGGATTATGAAGAGTGGAAAGAAAAAATAATATACAAGTTGCCTATATCAGTTAGAGACATTATTGTAGCTAGAACTGAAACTGTCAGAGAAACCTCTGGATTCATTAATATATGCAATGAGATATTATTAAACCACAAGTATGAAACCAAGTATAATAATTACAGACAAAGTGTTGACGTGGTAAAACCTACTACAAGTAAGTTACCAGTGGAAAAGAAAAAACCTTCAGCTCCCCTTTTCCCTAAGAGACAAGAAAATAACACTTGTTACAAATGTAATGAACCTTGGGTTAAAGGTCACACGTGTAAGAAAAGAATAAATGTTATTGAAACCTCACAGAATTCTGAACCTAGTAATCATGAAGATGAGAATGTGGAATCCAGTGAGGATTGCAAAAGTAACATATCTTACAGTGATGATGAAAATGAGATATTTGTATTAGAACAGGATATAATGTTCCTGAATGATGCTATACCTCATACAGACACATCTTTAACTTCCATAGAGGAAGCTGAAATAATCAAAGATGTATCTCATGACACTTGCAAAATAACACCTATCAGAGCACCTATTATCATATGTGGAAAAGAAATGAATGCCATTCTTGACACTGGGGCTGCAGGTAGTGTAGTTTCACTTAATGCATTAATGAAACTTGATAGTAAGTACCAGGAAAAACTAGAACCTGTTCAGACAAAGAACTGGAGGGGTTTTGGTTCAGTATTAAATCCAATTGGCAAATACAAAACTGCTGTATTCTTTAAATATAATAATGGATATGTTAGAGCAGTTTGTGAATTTGTAGTAATGGATAATAATAATTGTAGTGATTGGTTTATTATTGGCAATGATTTATTGACAAAATTTGGCATTAAACTAGATCCTGCAAACAGTTGTTTCACCATAGGGGTGAATGGTAAAAGAAAATTCAGAATATGTTCTGAAAATTCAGTATATGCCATTTCTCCTAGAGAAGAACAACTGCAAGGTGGAAGAACCACCAATGAAGTGGGTGAATTGGAAAATGAAATCCAAAAGGCCTCTTTCAGTCCTCAACTCTCAAAAATTGAACAAGAAGACATTTTGAGATTGATTAAATCATATCCTATGGCATTTGCTCATGGATCAAATGAACTAGGATTGGTCAAAGACCATGAGATGAAAATCTCTCTAAGCTGTGATCTGGATAATATTCCTGGCAGCTTAAAAAAGAAACCTTACCCAGCATCTCCTGCAAAAAGGAAAGATATTGAAGACAATATAAAATTGTTGTTGGAAATGGGTATTGTTGAAAAATTGGACACAACACCTAAGTATTGTGTCATTTCACCAGTATTAATCTCTTATGAAAAAGACAAGGCAAGATTATGCGGTGATTATAGAGCTCTGAATACATACACAGTAGATGATATTTACCCTCTACCAAGGATAGCTTCTATCCATGCTACTTTACAAGGAGCAAAATATATTTCCTGTCTGGATGGAAACAAAGGTTACCACCAGATTCCTGTGGAAAAAATTTCTCAAAATTACTTATTGATAACCACACATATGGGTATATATAAGGATGTGAGAATGCCATTTGGCCCAAAGAATGCGCCTTCAGTCTTCCAAAAATTGATGGATAGTGTTTTTCATCAGGAAATGGTTGAAGGATGGCTATTGGTCTATATTGATGACATCATAGTGTTATCAAAAATATATGATGAACATTTAAATCACCTGAAAAGAGTCTTTCAAAGAATGGATGAAATTAATATGACAATTGCATTAAAGAAATGTAAATTTGGATTCCAATCTTTGAAAGTACTTGGACATGTTGTATCTGGATTACAAATTTTTGTTGACCAGAATAAGGTGGTAGCAATAAAAAACATTGGTATACCTAAGAATGTAAAAGAAATTCAAAGTTTTTTAGGTATGTGTGGATATTATAGACAATATATATAAAATTACCAATCTATTGCAGCCCCTTTAACAACATTAATCAGGAAGAATGAAGCTTTCATTTGGAATAATGAAAGACAACAAGCCTTTAATAAATTAAAGGAATGTTTAATTTCAGCTCCAATATTGGGACTTCCAGATTTCACCCTACCTTTTATCTTGTACACTGATGCAAGTTTCATAGGTTTGGGTGCTGCTTTACAGCAGAAACAGATAATAAATGGAAAATTATCTGAAGTAGTTATCTGTTATATATCCAGAACCTTAAGAAAAACAGAATTAAGGTATGGTGCCACACAGCTAGAATGTTTAGCCGTGGTGTGGGCTTTGGAGAAACTTCATTACTATCTGGAAGACCAGAAGTTTGAACTTATAACAGATTGCAGTGCAGTAAAATCATTACTAAACATGAAAACACCTAATAGGCACATGTTTAGATGGCAACTAGCTGTACAAGAGTACAGCAGAAGAATGACAATCACTCACAGAGCAGGAACATTGCATTCAAATGTGGATTTATTATCCAGAAGTCCTTTGCCAAATGATGCTGACAACCCAGCTTATGTACCTGAAAATGAGGTTATACATATATTTGGGATTTATATAGTGGATTTAGAAGAAGAGTTTATGCAAACTATATTGGAAAATTATTCATCTGATAAAGATTTGTCTAAACTATCTACCATTCTTAATGATCCAACAAATGCCTCCATGAGTGCATTAATTAAAACCTTGCCTCCAAAGTATAAAAATGCATTGGAAAAAGGTAAACTATCAATTGAAGATGGATATATATATTACAGGAAAAAGTTAAGCAATGTAATAGTAATACCACCTTCTATGAAAGAGTTAATGTTGAGTACTTGTCATGATGACATCTTAGCTGGTCATTTTGACTTTAACAAAACATTAACCAGAGTTAAAAATACAGCCTGGTGGATAAACATGAAAGAGGATGTACAAAAATACATTGAAACATGTGACTCTTGTCAGAAATCTAAAAGATTAACTGGGAAGAGAGCTGGGTTGTTACAACAAATAGAGCAGCCAAAAGCTCCATGGGAAATTATAAACATGGATTTTTTAACTGGCTTGCCATTAGCAGGAAAAGAAAGTTTCAATTCTTGCTGGGTAATAGTGGATAGATTAACAAAAATGTGTAAGTTTATCCCTACCCATAAAGAGGTATCTGCAAAAGACTTGGCATTACTATGGTGGACTCAGATGATGAATACTGCTGGGTTCCCCAAAGCCATAATCTCTGACAGAAACCCTAAATTTACTTCAGAGTTCTGGACATCTTTGATGGAAGTATCAGGTTGTAAATTAAAATTGTCTACAGCACACCATCCACAAACTGATGGGCTGGCTGAGAGGATGATACAAACTCTAGAAGACATGATCAGAAGATATTGTGCCTTTGGATTAGAATACAAAGACAATGAGAAATTCACACATGACTGGGTAACATTAATTCCTGGCCTTGAATTTGCTTATAACAGCACAACTCATTCTGTAACAGAGAAGAAACCATTTGAACTCTGGCTGGGATATGTACCAAATACCCCAGTAAATCATTTAAATAAACTACCAAGGTTGGATATACACCCTGGCACTAAATCCTTTATTCATATGCAACAAATGTGTAGAAAGCATGCAGAAGAATGCATCCAAAAAGCATTTGAATATGAAAAGAAAAGGTGGGACAAATCTCATAAAGAATTTGAATTTAAAAAGGGAGATGAAGTCCTCATATCAACACTACATTTTAACTTACAAGGTAATGTTAAATTAAAGGATCCCTTTGTAGGACATTTTGTAGTAAATAAAATGGTTGGGAATAATGCAGTGGAAGTCATATTATATGCTCCATATGATAGGAAACATCCAGTTTTCCCTATCTCATTATTGAAACCTTACCATGCAAATGATCCTGACTTATTTCCAAAAAGAAGGGGAAGGCCTAAAAAGCAACCTGAAGAAATTGTGGAAAAAGCAGAGATTGAAAAAATACTCAAGAAAAGAATCCTTACTAAAGAAAAAGGAACTGAGTATTTACTAAGATTTAAAGGGAAATCAAATGAATTTGATAAATGGATACCTGAAAAAGAAATTTCTAATTTATCCACCCTTCTTAAAAAATTTAAACAGAAATAAATTTCTGTTCAACCAGCTGAGGGGTTAAAAAACCATTACTCATAATATTTTATTATGTTTTATTTCTTTAAAGTTGAATCTTTAATGCTACAGATTTATTCTGAATACCTGAAAATTACAAATTAATAAAATAAAATGTATAACTTATCATTTTTTTTATTGTTTTTTTTGGGTGGGCAAGTGTTAGCCTGTATATCTCCAGGACTGAGTAAAAAGTAATTATAAGTTATGTTAAACACATGAACTAGACATGGGAATAATAAATAAGAGTACACAAATAGTATACATAAGTAAAATTATGATAATACACAAAAAATGCCATTATAACACCTTATATACACGCATATATCCACCTTTTATAGGTCTTATGTACTTAATATTAAGTTGGAATATGTTAGGGTAATCTTAAGAACCTTAAGTATAAGGCTACATAATTTTTAAGTACACTTAAAGCTGTTATATTCATTGTTTTATGCAAAAAATAAGAAATGCGCTTTATTTCACTTAAAAGTTGACTATATGCGCTATAAAATTGAGAATATCAAAATTGCACTTTGACAGATCAATTGGGCTCATTTAGAACTATTGATTTGGCTATTTAAATGCATAAAAATAACACTTTTCAAATTTGGTGTTTTTTATGCCAGAAATGGCTTCTGTGTACTGGCCACATACTGCCTGCTTTTTTCCTGTTTGAATAGCTTCATTTTTAGCAAAGTTAGCTTTTTCACACTATAATTACCCCACATTCTACGCCCACTGTGGGGAAACACACTAAAATAGGCGACAGGCCTAGCTTAATTAATAATGCATTGACCTTGTTTATATGCACTAATTTCATTAATAACCACACTCTTGGCACTTTATTTCATCACCACGCTTAAATTCGCCTAATTTTAGTCAAGGATTTACCCGTGCAAGCGCCTGCCAAGAACTGCATGTAGTTACCCCACATCTCATGCTCTTTTTTAAGCTTTTGGGTGGTTTCTCAGTCAATTTTGGTTATTTTTGAATGGGAATTTCACGTAGTATAATGTCAGGATTAGCCCCATTATTTCTACAGTCAATCCCCCTTATTATTAAGCTATTATTAACCTTAAAAAGTCTCCTTTAGTCTTTAATATTATTGTTTTATACGCATATACTCTCTTTTTGTCTTTTTCTTTAATTTTGATGGATTTCCCTTATTATTACAGGATTTTGGCGGTTGTTACTCTTCTAATTATGTCATGGGTTAATAGGAATGTTGATGGGCATGTCTATTAGTTGTTTAGAGGCGTCATTAACTGTGTATTGGTTGGTACATCAAGGGAATCATTGGGGAACTCAGTGTGTATAAAAGGAGGAGGTTTTTGGGTTGTATTTCTTCATTCTTTATCATTACAATTTAACCAATATAACCAAATCAATTACAATACATATCAATTAGTACTTTTATAAGACATTTGGATAGTATCTGAATTTATATAATCTATTTTTCTACCAACTATAAAGATTGTAAGCCATATATAAGAATAGTGAGAATTATATTACTGAGACCTTTATATTTGATTATGTTTTACAACTTAGTGGATTAGAACTACAGTATTCATATAGGACCATTAAAATCTTCTAGACAACTGACTATTCAAGCTAGTTCACGTCCTTTTACTTGACCTTAGCCTGACAATTTTGGTTTAAGAATAGGAGGATTTGACAGTTTATTGAACATCATTTACTTACTACAATTCAAATAAAAATTATAACACAATTATTATCATATAAAATATATTTTAAAGCATTTATAAATTGATATTATCTTTATATTAGCTATAACTATATTTTATTAACCTATTTTCCACCACTAGCCCACACCAATCGAAATATTGTGAGTTAATATAAAGCATAACTATATTATTAGTCTTCCCCTGAGGTTTAATCACTAAATCATTTATAAATAAGTAGTAGGACCATTAATATTTACAATTAAATCTTACTTAGATACTAGCATAGACTGACAGATTTCAAAGAATTTAATTTAATGTTCACTTGAGACAACAATTAAAAGTTGGCAGTGGTTTTAACTCTCAAGCTTGCAAGGAAGATGCCCAAGTCAGGGAGCTATTATGAAAGTGTCTTGTTCCTTCCAACATTTGTAAAGGTTAGACATAGTTGAAGGCCTTCACTGAAAAAAAGTGTCACAGATTTTCCAGTTTATCACATCCCCCTTTAAATAAATTAGCAATATGCTACTTTGTCTTTGATTGAAGCTCTGTTTTTATTTCAGAACCTCTTGATATCTAAATAAAAATTATTAAACAGATATGAGAAAGGAAGGAAGGAAAAATTAAAATTAAAATACATTATCTGTGATACAATAAGGCAAAAAAAGTGTTTATGATTGTCATGTGGTTTTTGTGACAAGTGTGAGAGAGCAGTTGATGCAGATAATATGTAAAATTACAAAAATAAAATTTGTTCACACATCTTGGGTAAGCTATATTAGTTCATATTTAGATATGTATTTTGAGACAGTTGCATTATTTCATGACACATAACTCTTGAATGACATAAGCACTTGTATTGTGTCACATTTCATTACAAGTCATTACCACCCAAAATGCAAACCATGACACAGTTTTTCTGTAGTGTGATCTACTTATCATGATTAGTCAACAGCTGCTACACACATGCTTAAATCTTATTATACATATAACTAAAATTTTTATGATTATCTCTTAGGGGCCTCATTATATATGTGAAATACATGATGAATGAGCTCTTCTATCAGCCGGTCGTCTAGAAGGATGGGGGAAAGAAGAGGGAGAAATGGATTGGAAGAGAGGAACTAAAATATATATTATAATAGTGTATACTAAAAATAAAATAATATTTGTAACTTAGAAATATAAGACGACGAGAGTTTTTGAGAATTGACAAAATTGTAAGGATTTATTCAAATTATAAAATATTATAATTAATAGTTATTGTTCAATGCGCAATAGTTCAATGATAGTATTATAAATCTTAAAGCAACCTATAGTTATTAATGTAGTATTTTAATTAGATATATTGAACTAATAAAACTAATAAATAAAAGAGATATATTTAAAATATGTTAAGTGAGTGTATAATAAGTGATGATTTACCAGAGATATTTCTAAAGCCCTTTTATAGGCAAAAGGACCCTCTAGAGCATTCCAAATATAATTACAAAAAGTAAAATAAAGTGAAAGAAATAATTAAAAAATTTAATTAAAAACAATTATAATAAATCTGTGATTAAGCAAATATTTGTTTCCATCAGATATTTCTAAAAAAGAATAAAATTAATATAACAATTAACTATGTGAGTATGTAAAATAAGAACTATGAGAAAGAATTATAAAGAGGAATACAAATAGCTAAAAAAAAGTATAATTAAAATAAAAGGAATTATTTTTACGCTTTTAAATAATCTTCACTCAGTATAAGCAATGGTAAGTTAACTATTTAAAGTAAATTAACTATTAAATTAATTGAACAACTAATTAAATTAATACAAGAACTTTTTTAACATGAGCAATTAAATTTAATCATATTAAATTAATTTAGTAATATTAGTGACACAATTAAGGGTCAAGGAAGCGCCAAATATTGATGGATATTATTATATGATAAGTTGTATTTAGTCTATATAAATGTTATTATTAAAATTGCAAATACAGTGTAAGTTAAATTTACACTTATAATAAAATTTTGAATAATTTATTTATACATACAAATTACGCCATGATATTATAGAATATTATATTTGTTTACGTAATAAAATTTATTTAATAATAAAATTAAGTATAATATTTATTTTATTTATTCACAAAATATTTATAATTTTATTTAAATAATTTTTTGTAATTACATAAAGTTATTCCTCTATATGATTACAGTAATTTATTGTATAAATTACTGGACTCCTGAGATAGCCTGGCTGACATCT